>JAWQUT010000258.1:10467-60339 GCA_033807755.1 Ellobium chinense | reverse complement strand
TATACTCCCAACACTTCGATATCCCCCTCTACCGGGCTCAGCCCATGAATGGGCGTCTCTACAGTGTGCCCTTCCATTTCCCCGTATACAGCGCCTATGCCGAAGGATGGGCACTGTATGCTGAGTACCTGGGACATGAACTGGGACTTTACCAGGAGCCATATGAGTTGTAAGCTAATGTAGTTTAGATTGTATAGAGATTTTGTTAGGGAAACAAAGTCGATATTGGCTTAACCTTCTAGTGCCCAGGCATAGAAATACTGGTAGGAAAATTCTGAAAATTCACATACACATTTCAAATGCCACTCAATATACATATGAAATATTGATTTTGAACAATTTCAATATTTAATTGGTGAAAAATTTTAGGTCAAATTTGGACCTCCGGGCACTGAACATCCGTGCCATATTTGGACCACTGGGTTGTGTGAGTTGTCAAATATGGACCAATGGGCACTAGAGAGTTAATACAGTTTGCTAACATCTCGCAAAGGCGGATTCAGAAAAAAAACACACACACACACAAGGGGGAAGGGGGTCCCCAATCCCCACATTACTAATCTCTCTTTGAGTATTGGATATACAATATTATGCAACTCTAGCGTTCCTAATATACCAAAAAAGGGTCATGGACATTGCCTCAGGTCAGATGGACTGACTTTCATATTTCTAAAAACTAGACGTTTTTATATCAAATATCAACCGTAATGTTTCGGAGGGATAGTCAAGTAAAGCAGCGATTTGCACTGTTTCTATGCGTTATGAAATGTTTAACTCGGGAAACTCAGAAAAATAGCACTCTCTAGTAGGAAACGTACTATTGAATATGAATTGGTCATGTGTCCCATCATGTTTCTTCTCTCCTTTTATACTCCGGGCAGGTCTTTAAAGTTTCTTTAGAATTTGGGTTAGGGCTAAAAGCGTGTTATGTTCTGCGGATGAACTCCTATGTCGTGTTTTCTTTCTTCATGCCAGGTTTGGACGTTACGTGTCAGAAATATTCCGCGCTTGCCGACTGGTGGTGGATACTGGGATCCATGCCTTTGGGTAATTCATTCATTCATTCATTCATTCATTCATTCATTCATTCATTCATTCATTCATTCATTCATTCATTCATTCGTTTGTTCGTTCGTTCGTTCTTTTATTCCTTCGTTTCTTTCTTCCATTCTTCGTTCGTTTATTCATTTGTGTATTTGTTGCGTTATTGAATGACGTTGATGTTAATCTCATGTTAATCTAAATATATTATAGACCTTCTTACATTTTCATTTAGTCATATTTCTCGCGCTGTCGTCTTGTAACAGAGTTATGATTCTCAAACTTGTGTTCATCGTGTACCCAACAGTCCTCAGACAATAAGCTGGGTGTCGTCTTGTAACAGAGTTATGGTTCTCAAGCAATAATCTGGATGCCTTCTAGGGTATATGTGTACGTGTGTGAGAGAGATATTCTTGTAATAGAGCAATGATTGAAATCAAGCGAAAATGGATCGCAGCGGTTTTGGGCTCAGTGCGTCATAGTATGTAGTGTTTCGATTTCTGTATATGTGTTCTTTAAGATTTATAGATGTGTGGTGTGCTGCATTGGCCGGGAAAGGGTCTACAAATAAACAAATCTTGAAATCTTCAAATCTTCAATCTTGAAACTATTTGGGATTACCGGTAACCATTTTTGTTTTTATTCATGGAGAGTTCAAGGTTTTCTTTTCCCTTTCACACAGCATTCCTTTAGAAACATGGCCTAGATAAATTTTTGCGATATTTTCATGTAATCGATGCCTATTACTTCAATATTTGCCACTTTTTGGAAAGCTGAAGAGCATAACAGTCAAATCAGTGGGCTGATCATCTGTACTATGAATAAGTCTCAATCTACTCACATTTTCAGAGTTGACTTTGTATTCAGCTAGAAAGGCTTGACCTCCAGACACAGAAACTGGCTTTCATAGAATTTTCACAAAAACCTCCAGATTTGGCGGATATTGAAATAATCGGTATCAATTATTTGAAATTCGCAAACTTAGTCGGAACTGCACTTCTTAAGGAGTACCCCTTACTCCTTCTCAAGGGTAGTGTGACAAGAGTATGGAAATCTTTGCAGAAGATAAGCGGTTAGGCGAATGCACCCTACGAGGTGTACATCCAAACAAACTAATAACAGATTAAACATGATAAATGTTATTTAAAATAATGATAATAATAATGCGGTTTATGAGTCTCGTCACCAGGCTAATGCCCGCTCACGCGACCTCACACTATTTCAGGGTGATCCACTCTTAACATATCTAAGAACAAATCTTTTTGACCTATTCTGGCGTGATATTCCATTCTGAAGCACCTCAGATCATTTTCCTTCTATCTCCTCCCCAGCTGGTCGCGTGACAGGGCCATTGACTTCCTCAGCGGTTACAGTGACTTTCCTTTGAGTCAGGTGGCAGCGGAAGTGGATAGGTATATCACTGCACCGGGGCAGGCTTGTGCTTACAAAGTTGGAGAAATCAAGATTAAGAACTTGCGAGAAAAAGCTGAGAGAGAACTGGGTAAGTATCTAACTTACAGTTGTATATGATTTCCGCTTAAAGTTGTTCCACCCCCCACCCCCATTTTTCATAATCTTATGGGGGCGGAAGTACTTCAGAACCTTGAAACATTGAACCTCACATACCCGGTACTTTAAATTTTAGAATTGATTCGTCGATGTAAAGGTTCGTTTCACCGCCAGTTGTTGTTTTGAACTGACTGAAACAAAAAGCGTTTCTCTTGATAAGAGTTCATGAGTTCATGGGTTAAAAGTCGCATCAGGCCCTCTTGTCTGCCGTCGGTTCACTGATATTTTATATAGTGTTAGGCATGGCCATCGCAATCCCATTCGAAGAATGGGTTCCGTTGCTAGTAATTGTAACAGTTGATTTGGCCCACTTTTTTTCAGGCTCTCTCTTCGATGTGAGAGAATTCCACCACCGAATTCTCAAAACTGGTTACGTCCCTTTGTCCATCCTGGACGAGGTCATTGATGATTGGATCGAGGAGGAGCTGAACCCAGACTCTGTGACCGTGGATTACTATGAGGGCTTGACCACCCCCCGCTCGGGAGAGTCCATTCCTGTCATATCCAACGCTCTGTTGTTGTTCTGTTTGGTTGTTTGGTTTGTAAAGTTTAGTCAACGTAGGTAGCGCTTAGATTATGTTGCGTCAAATATTTTCCAATGAATTTCATCAAGATAGGGCAGAAACTCCAGATCTGGTGTGGCTGTGTTTTTTTGTTTTCGAAGTAACAACAAGCTCAGTTTGTGATCGCTCTAAAGCAGCTCGCGGACGCTCGCCTGCTGTAGTGCGGTCACAAATCTCGCCAAGGAAATGCCAGTGAATAAGAAATCTGGCCCAGGATTCCCCATGTCTGTTTATAAAAGTCAGGTTAATCACATTATCTTTCAAACTTCTGGGGAATAACATTTCAGATATGTCAACTGTAATTCATAGGACATGTGGCTGTTCATAAACAATCCTGAAATAATCATTGAGTTTATCTTTAAAAGATGATGGTCACAGTCGGTAAGTACAGTACACATAATGGTCATTGACTGTTGACCAAGGAGTCAAGGAGAGAGAGAGAGAGAGAGAGAGAGAGAGAGAGAGAGAGAGAGAGAGAGAGAGAGGGAGAGAGAGAGAGAGAGTGAGCGAGGGAGAAAAATCATTTCCTTATACCTCGAGGAGAAGGATATTCTGTCAGTTAGGCATGAAAACTATCCTGATGGTTTTTTTTTTTTAAAGACAAAATAGTTCACTACTATTAAATGAAGGACAGGATTTGAAGAGAAACAATTAATGCAGTAGATTTCTGATTAACCAAATTATACTGAATGATGAATTTCTGCTGTTCTAGCAAAGATCTCGTTAAAAATGAGTTCAGTTATAATATGAACGAAAGATGGAGGACATTACAAGGACAAATATTATTATGACAATTTTTTTAGAGAAAAAAGAAACGGAGGATAAAATATATGAATGCTGTTTGTAGGCAAGGTTTTGCTGTGTCCAAGGCCCATGAAATCCTCTGCAAAATTGGTGTGGAGAAACATAGAAATGGCCAGAAAACTTGACCAACATTCTCACAGCAGAGCTTTAGACTTGTGGGTAGTTTTTGTTTTGTTTTGTTTTATTTTGGTTTGGTTCGTTTCTTTACATTTTGTTCTGTTCTGTTTTGTTTTGTTTTGTTTTATTTTGTTTTTGTTTTGTTTCGTTTTGTTTTTCTATATTATATAGACTAAGCAAGTGCAGAAATTGTAAAATGTGGGAGCGGAGATTGTAAAAAATGTGTACTGGTTACAGTGGTTGTAATTTTTATTTGATACTTGATCTCTTTCATTTGTCTATTTTCTCATGTGATCCTGTGTGATACAATGTTAACAGAATAATGTTTAAATGGCATTGGTCTTTGAAATGCAGTCGTGGCTCTGATTCCAAACTTTCAGAAGTTAAGAGAAATTTGTCATTGCTTATTTTAAGAATTTGGTAAGATCTAACTCAAAGAAACAGAAACATTAAATGTGGTGATTATATTCACAAGAGGAAAATAAGAACGGGCTGTTATAACGGGTTTGTTGGAGGGTTGAGGGAAAGTNGGGGGGGGGGCAATATAGTTTGGGGCAACTACGTATAGATATTTGAAGTTTCCACCAAATATATTGATATATTGTTGAGTGAGTTTCTCTTTCACTCCTTCGTTCCCTCTCTCTCTCTCTCTCTCTCTCTCTCTCTCTCTCTCTCTCTCTCTCTCTCTCTGCGCCTCTTTCACTCTACTGCGTCAGATACAGNCCCCTCTCTCTCTCTCTTGTATTTTATTGATTTTGTTTACGTACCAGTGAAATCCAATACAATTTTGAATTGCCCTGACATGTACACAAAATATTTTTTAATAATTTGTAGGTAAAATACACTACATTCTGATTGTATGTGTTTGAGCCTAGTATCTCTCCTTTTTTTTTTTTTTGTCTAATCGGTCAATTTACATCGGGGTTCTTGAAATTTGCTAAGTTCAATAAAGTAGCACTAACGTTCTGTTCACTGCAAATTTACCCAGTTCTAGTACCAATCTATTGACTGTATACTTTTTATGACTGTATACTTTTAATGTTTAGATTTTTTTTTTTTTGTGGTGACAACTTTTTGATTTCTGAGAACTATGACATATATTGTTAACACCACTTTACCAAGCAAAGAGCTTACCACAAATTTCAACAAGATGTTAAATGACTACTTATCACTATAAAATGCTAACTTCGCATTTTCAAATTGTACTTCTGTATAACAGTTAGTTGTCCTTCTATATCACAACAATTTGAGGGCAAAGCACACATGTCATCTAGTAAGTGATGTATTATAAATCTATGTAAGATGCAGAAATTCACACTGCAGACGAAAAAGAGCAGAAAAACAACCATTTATTCTATATTTTATTATCATCCACTCTGGCAGTGACTGAATGAGTATCTGAGCGAGCGAAAAACGAGAATGGCTGGCTTTGTTTTGTTCTGTAGATGAAGAATGACATGTTTTGACTGACGTAAACTTCAAAATTATCCATCGGAAGATATGAAACGAAATTAATTTTAATGTTTTTGCCATAAAGTGCTCAAGGACTGAAGTAAGGCAAGACGTTCAAGCCGAAAAGTCCAGTCCAGCAACAAGCCTAAATTACGTCTTAGCCTAGTCATGACGTGACATACGGAGATGGTCTGTAGTCTAGATCCAGTCTAAAGTAGTTTAACCAAGAACTGCCGGATTAATTTCCCGCTCATGATTTTTTTAAAAATGTTATCATTATTTCGATCTCTGCGAGATCTGTTTTCAGTTTTTGATTTTTTAAAATTTCGTTACATCCGTCACGCTTTTATTTTTTTTTAACCTTGGCCCATATGCTTAAAGCCATTGCTTACGATTTTCGTCAGGTGATTAAAATTATGTCATGCATAACTACTTTGGGCACAATGTAATGTAGACATCAGATGGTTGAGGGATATTGTAGTACACATAGTCATTAAAAATCAACATCACGGAAACCTGGTCCTGTACCTTCTTTGTGCATCGTAAAGCTGAAAGAAGAAGAAGAAAAAGGGACTTTCAGCCTGTAACCAGACTCCAGACTCTGTTTATGGATAAGACATTGTGATCTTATGATATGTATGTTGAAAGTGTTGTCATTCTTGTTTTTCTCATTACACGAGAGATCCACGAAATGCATATTATTGTGTGTCATTTACTCATTTCACATTCGACTCTGCCTATTCGCAATTTCTCTTTATTCGCAACAGTTTCAGACAACAGAATCCTGTATTTCCTAAATGTTTAAATCACCAGATAAACATGGCTTCTTTAATCCTTCCAGGCACACGTTACTGGCTATGCTTAGAGGAATTTTTGAGGCATTAAACTACCCACACCCCTATGAGATGTGGTGTATATTATAAGCACTAACGAATGCCTCACGAGGAGGTGTCGATAAATCCAGTACATTCAGGTATGAAGATGCCAATGTTTTTTTCACTGTTGTCTATATAAGGTTTCACACCTCTCAACGCCAAAATGCTGTAATACGTGTTGTTCAGCGCTTCCTCCAAATTTTGACACAAAGAAAAATGCCCCTAAACCAATTAGATTTTGAGAACTTTGGCAGTGAAGCAGGGCTACCTGCCCTGATATTTTAGGCCTTTTCACTCAGGAAAAAGGGTAACCCTACCCACCTAGCAACAAGCACAAATTTTATACTTGAGTGGCTAAATCTTACCTATTCTTAGTCTACAATTGTATTTGCATCTATCTAAGCCTTTGAAATCCAAATACAACCCCTTTCCCCCTCCTCATAGCATGTTTTCAGATTTTATAGGGACTATTTAAAATTGCACATTTTTATGCCAGGTGCTATTGGCATCTTCATACGTTCAAATATGCCTCCCAAGGAAATGTCTTTTTTTCTTCTTCGTTATATGAAATGGATAATCACGATATTTCTCGAAGGCAGTTATTTATTTGCGGGGTTTTTCGTGTGACCAAAACCAATGCCTTGTCAAGAAGAAATTTGGAAAATACGTAAAGTATCAGTTTTCTGAGATTTCATGATTGGAAGAACACTATTTCAAAACGAGACAGGAAGTAGAAAAGTAACCATGAACGCTTGGTAATATTGTTGCAACTTTTCCTATGCTCCCTCGGAATTGCGATTAAGTGGGATGTACTGTCTATATAAAATAAACGAAAAAAAATGTGTATAAATGAAAAAAAAAAAAAAAAGCTTGAGTGGTACATTCTATGTTAGAAATAAGAAAATTATTGTCTACGATGTTCACCTCAGGCTCTGTGTGTGTGTGTGTGTGTGTGTGTGTGTGTGTGTGTGTGTGTGTGTGTGTGCGTGCGTGCGTGCGTGAGTGCGTGCGTGCGTGCGTGCATGCGTGCGTGCGCGCGCAAGTTTAGTCCATCGAAGCTCGCAGACCGGGAAGGATATTACGTTGGGGTGATAGTTTTGAAGGAGGGATTGAGAATGGATGAAGGAAGGCTAGAAAGACATGAGGTAGGGTGAGGGGTGAGGGAAGGAAATTCCTAAAAAAATACATGTAGAAACATTTATCCTTGTAAGTGATGTCATTGACAGAGACCTAGGCCAAATGCCTCCACGTGAATCACATTGTTTCTTTCCGGCTTGTCTATGGCAGCCGTGCTTGACAGTGGGTTTGCTACATGCTCATCGCTACATTTTGAGAGTATAAATTTTCCTGCCTATGATGGCCAGGGATAGTATTTCTGTAGTTTTTTAAAATTTATTCTGTGGAGGGGTAGACTGGATAGAAATGAGAGAGAGAGAGAGAGAGAGGAAGAGAGAGAGAGAGAGAGAGGAAGAGAGAGAGAGAGAGAGAGAGAAAGAGCGAGCGAAGGAATGCATAGATGAATCATTGATTTGACATTGTTATACTTCTATAAATTCCATGTACAAACTGTGAGGTGTACTTTCTATTCTTGTACTTTATTGTTATTTATTGAGATCGTTGAGAGAGAATGAATGTGCTGTTACTGTTAGGTGTGTATGCTGTCCTGTAAATGTATTGAAATGTGGCTCTTATAGACACATGATACAATCAGTACCAGACTCACTGATCAGATTCTGTAGAAAATGTGTTGAAAGACAAGGGAAGGGAAGCAATTCAAAATTTAAAAAGGGAAGTAAGCATAATCTCCCCTTCTAATTGATTTTGGGTGAGCAGGCCTATTTTGGGTTCTTTCAATTCAGAGAGACACAGGGGAGACTGAAATTTTAAAAAATAAGAAAAAAACGAAGAAAACAAAATTAACCAATTAGAAATTATTGTTGTAATTATTCTTTGTCCAGTGCTTTTAGTGTATGCTGGGGTTAATGGGAAAGATGGAAAAAAATTGATCAGAGCCAGTAGTTGAGCTAGTTCATGTTTGTAATATATTATAGTCCATAGAAATGGCAGAGTAAGCATATGCCCAATTTTGCTACAGAAGAAGGCAAGAGCCATGGAATCTTTGTGTGCTGAGACAGAGTTAGGTATTTTCAGCTCCATCACGTGACCTAGGAAATATTGCTCACACGTTGGTTTGTTTACATGCTCTGCTCATGTATGAATACTCGTCCTTTATCAAAATATCCTAGCATTAGCAATCCCTAGATCGCGTGGTGTAACTGACCCCGTCTGAAAATACCTCATAGTAGTGTAGAGTTAATCATCCTGCACAGATTACTCACCAGAAGATAAAAGTATTTAAAGCACATATGGGATGTAATCATCTTCTATTTCTTCAATGTACTCGGCCTCTTAGTAAGCAGTGAATTCACAATGCTTGGATGCTCACCAGCAAATTAAAAATATTCAAAGCAATTATCTGTAAAAACTTTCAAAGAATAATACTCCAATGCGTGTGGTCTATAGAAATGTGTTACATGTTAATGGAATTTAAAATTCTTTGTGTGTGAGTACATGTATGTTGAAACTTATGTCCAGATGTGATAATATATTGTCTACTCTGTCCTGTTTATTTCTGAGCTTTCCAAGTTATATTGTGTCCACTGTCCTATTCTGTAGACATTTCCTTATTTCAGAATGTTATGCAAGCCTCTGCATAATCAGAATAAACTCTTTGGGAATCCAATCATTTCTTCAAGTTTGGGATGTGTATATATACAAGTATTTTGTTTGTCCAAATACCATAACCTGTTTTTATTAAGGTTTACCATTTCTGGCAGATCTAAGAGAACTGTTATGGCCATTGCCAGCTGACTATTACATGAAGCTCTAGGGGAATTGCTCAGACCTGTAACAGTGCACCCAGTTCATGGCCCAAAGCAGTCTGCTAGCATGACCAGGAGACGCTGAAGAGGAAGTTTATCCTGACATAATATATGGTTTCACATCTTGAATTCTTCTCATCCAACAGCTAAGCAAATATCTTTGTCTTGAAGTCAGTCAAAATGTGGCTGAAGTCATTTTTTAGACTAGTTTTATAGTATGCAACTTAAAAAGAGTGTAGTGTAATTTGGTAAAATATGTTTCAACATCTGGTAATTGGAAGTGGTAGGCAGATTAGCCCCACGTAATGGAAATTATTCTGAAAAAATCATGTTGGAGAACAATTTCTCAGTATAAGTCATCCATACTGCTTCACAAAAACTCTGATTTATCTATAATTAGTTAAGACTCCTCCCACAAAATTCAGCAATTTTATTTACAGAAATGATATGACTTGTGATTTCTGCAAGAAATTAAAATCCGATATTGAGTGGTTTCTATCAGAGCCCAGTATCCCAGTTCCTAGTCTAGCAACATAAGCCTAATTTTGACTGATTGTGTCTCTTTATGATTTACTTAAATTCCAAACATCCACTACCGTCGGATCATGACCAACAGACTTGCTAAACTTGTTACAATCACATCCTGGCAATACAGAGAGACAAACAAAACACAAGGAAAGTAGCTACATTATGTCTGTTTTACTGAGGTATCATAAACATATGGCGAGTCAGTCCTATCTTGTTTTTCATACAAACATTTCTGCTTCAGTCAAAGTCACAAAGAATCAAGTCATAAATACATGTAGTAGTTCTCATAAATTACATTTGAATGGAATACACATTTTGTGAATGCATGATGTACAAGATGCTACTTCAACAAGTTAAATTTTCTCACAGTTTATCTGAATAAACTACAGCAAATGAAAATTAAAGGTATTCAACATCTTGACATCAGGAGACTATTTTTGTCAGTGAGAGAGAGACAGTCAGAGGGATGTAAGAGAGAGAAGAGGAAGAGAGAGAGAGAGAGAATGATAGGAGAAGGAAAATGTAGAGTGAAGATGAGGGTAATTCCAAAACTGAACATTATGAAATTTCCTGCTACTCATCAACGAAACCATGAAAGATATAAAAATCTTGATGAAATTTATCAGAGCATTTTATAATGAGAAAAAAAACAACATCTTGACATGTAGCACCTTGTATGATAGCTTGCAATATGATAAATTGACATACAAAGGACTATCAGAATCTGTACTATAGAGAGCAATGTCGACAGAAATTTACGGCATTTTACACTGATTGTATACAATGGATAGGTTGCAAGATCAAAGCTAGTTGGTTTATCAATTCTCAAACTAATGATGCGTGAATATAGATACAATCCACTCTGCTTAACTTCAACTCTACAAGAGCACAGAAAGAATTGCCTTTAGGCAGATTTTGCAATGAATTAATGCAGGAGTGTCCCTTTGCAGCTCTTCACCATGACCATGGTCCTCTTTGTGACCCTTCCAAAATACACAAGGCATTAATCATAATTATTTCACATTAGCTACTTTAGTGAAGAGTGATAAGGCAGGCTATTTCACCAATCAGTTTATGCTTATTTGGGTAATAGGCTAATTAAACAGACATGACAATGTTTATTGTTAAAATTCTGCAAATGGAACAATTCTGTCAACGCCTATCTCAAAGGGAAAGCGTTAAAATGAGTAGAACTAAATTATGTAGGTCTGGATTTAAAGTCACACTTAATATAGTAAGTAAATTTTGTGTTGTTCTCTTTCATTTATAACTTGTAGAATAACGTTTCATAATTGTCTGGCTGTTGTATTAGCCTTTGATTACAATATCAATTATTAAACAATAGCAAGAGGAACCTCTTTCAAAGTGTTGCAATGTGACCTCTTCCTTATGCAGCGGAATCAACAAACCTATTTTAACATCATCAGGATCTTCCTAGCAATGTGTAGCAATGTTGGTTCTGATTAAGTATGCTAAAGTGCAGATTTCCATGATAAAACAAAGAAGACTGAGAGAGATGACTTGCTGCGAATAAGAGCAAATCCTAACAAAGAGAGATTTTCCCTAGAGCAATATTACCGCACTACACACGCACAACATCACTGCTAATTTTCCACTACAGTAAATTCAAAGCTACTTTTTACTAGATTCCTTACTGACCAAATTAAACCAAAATACCTATATCGCATTTGTGACATAACATTACTGACACATTTACAACTCTCCGCCCCAAGGAATGTCACAGGATATGAACGACTGGTAATATCCAGGGATTCTTCCACTTGGGAGCCCTTGGGTTTGGGTTAGGATTAGGGAAGGAAAAGTACCCTTCGGATAGTCTCTGGACATTCGTTATACCTATAAACCTTTTTGTGTGTGTTCTCTCTTTCTTGATCCAGCCTCCAACCCTGAACCAAGTGTTAAGTGTAAGAATCCCTGGAAATTGTTGAACAATTTCAATTGTGGAAATATGCAAAGTCCGGTTAAATCTTCATAGACATGTATTTCATAAGGCACTGCACCTCACACTGCAATGTAAAAACTGCAGAGGGGTAGACACATTACAGAAAAAAAATAGCTTGTTTACAAGTACACAGCATTGTGGCTGATCATGAACCCCCTGAATTATATCACGCTATTAATAATTTATTGTTCACTGGCTTATTATAGTAACAAGGCACAAAACTCAAATCATAGGAACAAACTAGGAGACCCAAATTTTATAATGTGAAGTACCAAGCACTCATATTACATCCAGAATCTCTTATACTGAACTGAACATCATTAGAAAATATCCAGAAAACCACACAGGCCCATATTAACAGCAGCAATGTTAATGATAACAAAAATGATAGTGATGATGAGAATAATAATGATGATGATGACAGTTCTATGGTCATGCATGGCTGAGGGACAGGAAACTGATAGTGTGCACTGCTGTGCACTTCATAAGTGGTCATCACAGATACACCGGATACTTTCTAATGGCATTCAGTATATTTTGTTTCTTTGACCACAATTACACTTCCAAAAAAAATCAAATTCTATAATGAAAAATAACAAAATTACATGTTACACAATAATAAAGTCATATTCATCTTTACAAACTTGCCACGAGATTATACAGCAGATTTTGTGTTTACAAGCAGATTAACAGCAGGATTATAAATGACGAATTTACAATATGCACAACCTGTAGACATTTCACTGACAAATAGCTGAACAAAAAGCAAGCAGTTGGAAGAATGAATTAAAGCACTCAAGGATCTGCGTGATAGTGGTTCTACAAAATCATGGCCTTACACTGAGCAAACCCACAGACCAGTCTGCACTCATCTCAATCTCTGACACTATGAGAAGATGCAAATAGTCAACAGAAAGCAATACAATTACTATGAGGTTTACAGATCCGCGCACAAGTCACACCCCAACTTTTCATCTTCACTGCAGTAAACATTTGTTCTTGATAAATATATGAGAAAGTTTGAAGACAGGACGGTGCTGAATATAGCTTTTGGCTCATCAAACATTTTTGAAATCACAATCTTGATGCTCCAAAAATAATTGGAAAAGCTGAAGTCTACTACTCTGCCTCATCCTAAATAAAATTTTCATTCACCCCATCCCTGTTTCCCCTGGACACTGGCTTCGCTGACACAACAGAAACAGTTCAATCTTTGACACTCTCTTAATATTTACAAATACCATTAACACTTGATACCAAGCAAGGCTTTGAGAGATACAAGTATTATGCACTAAGTAACCAATATGGACAAAATCAAACTAGGAGAAGAAAATACTAGCAATATCTTTATTTTTATTTTGACTTTCCATCTTTAAAAAAAAAANGGGGGGGGGAGGGGGTGTTGCTTGGGCAGATTTGCCCCAATACTCTATTTACAAACATGGGACACAGATACAGCAAAGCGAAAGAGACATATAAAGTGGTACAATCACTGACCAAAAACCAGTTTGTCAGGATTGTTTGTACTTTCCTTAAAGCTACATCTGAACTACAAGCCAGAATGCTGATGGCACAGAGAGACCGGACTGCATTAACCAAGGAACAATAGTTCTATACTAGTATCAACTGGGTGTAACTATGTAAGACTGCTAAGAAGGGCAACAGAAGGTAAGTCTTGCAGCCACCTAAAACGAGGCTTATATCATTAGACTAGGAACAAAGATTTCAGGCTCTATCGGTGATTACTGATTCAATACTGAATTTTTCTTTGTTGCAAACATTGAAAGTAAAATGATTTCTTTTCGTAAAGCAGATTAAACAACTAATATAGTGTAAAATTATTCCTTAAGTTCATGATTTTCTGTAAATTTTTTCCATTGCATGGGGGAGATTCCCAACCACTTCAAATGAATTTTATATCAGGCCAGGATAATCCTAGGTTAAAATTTTCATACCACCAACTTTATACAGCAAAATAAAAAAAACAAAAACATAACTACGGCAGGATATTACAAAATGTCACTTTGCCAGATTCCTGTAAACCATAATGAATTGCACACAAATGAACACCAGCGCCTCAGGCACCGGGCTTAAAGCAATCACGGTTCTTAGAATTAAGCCTCATTGTGACTGGCTACCAACTTCTAAATCTTAGAGGGAAGTAATCAGATATGGAATAAAACTGAACCAAACTTATAATACTCATGGCACTGTGTGACTGTTCATAAAAAAAATAGCACAAGTGCTTTTCCTTCTTCTGTAAGTATCAGGCAAGCAAAGCACCCATATAAATAAAAAAAACAACAACTGGAATTTAAGAAAGCTGACATCCTGGATAATTTCTAGACACCCGAATATACCCAAATTACTGGCACTTCTACATATGCTGATGAGTTCAATCAACAAAATCATCTGCTACTAGTAAATCCAACGTTTGCCATTTGTACATAAGGTCTGTTTTTACATGTATGAAAGATAGAAAGTGAAGGCAACCAGTTGAAAACTAACATCCACTAAATTTGGAAATCACATCACATAGGTATTCATCGCTCTATAAAATAAATTTACTGCTTACGAGATGAACTGTGAGGGTTAATCAAATGAAAAGTGACAGATGAATGAATGGTACAACCTTCAATGACATTGACAAGGGATAGTTCGCCATCCCCAGTCAAATCCCACGATGAATGAAAAATGTACAATATTTAATGCTGAATACAGGACTTCAAAACAAAATGACTACATTCATAGATGAACACAAGAAATGAGCCAGCGTTATGAAAGTAGATATTAGCACCATCAATCTTAAGTCTGTTATAATGAGGTGTGGTTTGGCGGCAATTAAATAATTCAAAAATTTAACATTTCCTCTTCACTTTTAGCACGTGCTTCACCCAAGAAGGGCCCGATTCTGTTCACCAGCTGATTCAACCATGTCACTCACTAACAAATATATAAAATTAACACAGATGTGTCACATTAAAGTGTCTATAAGGTGGATATTTCCCATCAGATAAGTATATGCATCCATAAGTTCAACCTCCGATTATCTTCATGTGATTTCCAATTCCAAAGAAAGAGCTCTCACAGGCTTTTGTACTTAGGGTAAACTACACCAGTTTAAATCATTTAAATTCATTGGTTTCAATTATTCTTCTTGAATGATACAAAAAATTCCCGATCCTTTGGCTTCTAAATATACTTTCTGAATAAAGTGGTTTTACATAAATTAGATACTGCAAGAGACAGTCCATTTTCACCCTGATTATGCAAGAAAGGCAGCCAGACCTTTCTATTTCAAGCATTTTACACCAGCGTTTTCTCCAGATCATGTGATTTGCCCCTTAAATTTCAAACCCCTCCCCATCCCCCCAATTCACTAGCTGCTCCCTGATCCCACCTTATTTCTAGCCCAGAAACTGCAAAGAATTTGAGAAAAGGCTAAAATTCCCCTTGAAATTCACATATCCCTTTCCCCCCTGCTAAAATTTCATGCACAGAAACTGCAAAGAATTTGAGAGCAACCAAGCATTCCCCTTGAAATCCCATGCCCAAAGTAAAGATAAAGGAAAATGGTGCATCCAACTCTTATGACCTGGAGAAAACTGCAATACAAGGACGAAACTACAATCCAGTTTTACAACTACTGTCCATCACAAATATTTGGTCTTGCTGGCTGAACTTGGTCCTATGGTCGCCCATTTGGATGGTGTCTTGCTTGCTTTAAGTGCTGTCTTGGAGGGGGTGAGGAACACATGATTGGGCACAGCCAGTCGTTGAGGAGACCCAGCCATGGAACTTCCTGGGGAACACTCCTCCTGCAAAGAACACACATAGATTGGGGTGTAAAAACGTGACATGGTAAGTCAGTGTAAGTGAATTTTGTTGTAAACTTGGAAGGAGGAGAAGAAAAGCATTCTCCTGCTCAAAAGCTAAGTGTTAATAAAATCTGAGAATGAAAAGGTTCAGTGAAACAATATCACTAAAATACTTCTGAAATTGAGAGAGGTTCCAGATTTTTGTACAGTTTTGCAATCTGGACATTTTCTGTAACATTCCAGTCAGTCTGTGTAAACTCTCAACTATTCTGAAAAAATAAAATTCAGGTAGTTCCACAATTTGATGAAATTAATATAACCTAAAAAATCTTGTGTTGTCTAACCAAATGTGCATAAACATCCTTTCAGCTTCAAGAGATGGAATTGATCTATGACTTTTCCACCTAATAACAGCGACTAGCAGTCAGCAAAGAGCAAGATAAAATTTATACTGATCTGATTTTTTATTTAAAACCCTGGAAGGAATGCAATCTTCAGTGGAGCAATCTAACAAAAGTCTATGTCTCACTGTCAGTTGGCATATTTCCCTTACCTGTAATGAGTATGCTCCAAGACTCACAGTATCACTGTCATCGTCCATTGTTTCCTGTTGAGTAAAATCATTCTGTACCAGATTTATGCAGGTTGGCTGTGGACTCTAATTATCAATTATCATTTTACTGGGGTGGACTCTAACATATTTTTTGCATAAAGGGAACTGAAGCTTTGTGGGAGAGTAGCAATACATTTATTACATTGGGTTGTTACAAAGTGTTTTATTATTTTGTAAGAAGCCTTGACAACTTACTATTTTGCAATAATGATAATATGATTATGAAATCACCGTGAATTAGGAATGTTAAAATATTTTTTCATGATATGTCCAGGTAATTTAACATTTTCTTCCATGATGATAAACCCCATCACACATCTTTTACTCGGATAAAATTTCTTTGGCATCCAAGATATTTTCTACCCCTTCAATATGAGGGAGAGTAAGTTCCGAACAACAGTATGAACTCTCCATCCCGGTTTTCTAACAGTCCACGAGAGGTGACAATTTTGTATTAATTCCAGGTGTTTTCCAAAACAGGAAATGCCATTGGCAATTTTTTTTTGTGTGTGATATTTCCAGACTAATCAGGTCTGTGGCAATCCTAATTAACAGTAGAATTTGAAAATATGTATAGGTCCACCCCTGTACATAAAACTTTAGACTTGATAGAGTTCAAGTCAACAACAACAAAAAACTGATGGCAGCAAATGATGATAAAATTTTCAGATGATTAACATATACGTGTAATTTAAAATTTACATTCTTTTGTCATTCTTTCTACTTGCTCTCTATTGATATATGTCATTCTTGACACTAACTTCTGATTTTTTAATATATGATAACAGTCTGGGGCAGATGGACAAAACAGGACTTCAAATATACTTTGGAATAATGTCTAAACCGGATGAGCATCCTCTACTTCATTATGACAAATCAAATCTGCCACAATGTCATTGCTGGTTGCCATATTGCAGCCCACTGGTCCCCCATAATCTGTAAAAACTACTCACAAGCCAGCATGACTACACAGCTTTTCAAAATCACTGTTTACAAAAGTAAAGAAATAGCAGGATCTTGTGGCTTTGCACTCAGCCAGACAATTCATGCCTGCCTCTTACCGTCAAGTCAAAAGTACTGGCCAGCTTCCGCACTCCAACCTTGCCAAACTGTCGTGAATCTTTCACAAATGGACTTAAACCATGAACCATCCCTGACACAGCTCTCTTCAGCTTGCTCGGTGTCTTGTTGAAGGAGAAAGCTCGGCTTACTCTCCTACTGAATCTACCAGAGAAAAGAAATCAGCTGTTACTGATATTCCAATATAAAGACACCGCAGTCCCATGCACTAATATAATAAGTTACCTGTTCTAATGCTTGGTATGTTAATGTGCTCAAACCCCTTTGAACTTGAGAGACTGCTATTTAGGTCTCACTTTAAAAAACTGTACCTAACCTGCGAGAATGAAAGACTGGACGAACACAATATGTCTTTCCCTTAATCTGTACATGGTCTTCCCAGGAGCCCAGGGGAATAGGGCCATGGAAACTAAAACATTCTAATCAATGATATACATGAGGACATGAATTTAAAAGTAACTAAACACTACTGAATCTATTGCTGAAATCAAAAGAAATTTTAGTTAAAAGAAAAAAACAAAATGAAAACATGCTAGTTTCGCAACAAACACTGTATTTAATGTCCATTAATTTCAAATCGAAACCATGGTGAGTAATTGTGATCCTGGATAATCACAAGAAAGGTCACTCACTTTGACACTTTATTTGCCTTGTGAAGATCTTTCGTTGTAATGTTCAACTCGTCTCCATCAACTTTGGCTAAAAATGTTTCCTAAAAGAAATATTAAGGATTAGATCAGACATAGTCTCAAAAAAAAAAAATTAAAACATAAACAATAAAATTAGCTTATCCACTTCATAAAGAGAGCTGGACTGAAAAAACAATACTCTCCCATTAAACATATCTTAAGCTGGGAGTAATTTCACACTAACCTAGAGATCAAAGATTTCTTTCATTTGTGGCAAAAACAGTTTTAGTAGATTTACATGAAGTAAAAAATCCACAAAAGCAGTCTATTAGTATTCTGGAATCATGCTTCCAATTCTAATCAGGGAGAATTTGAAGATAGAAAAGCCATCTCTTTATGAGCTATATTTCTAGAATTTTTGGTTTTCTGAAATTTTCAACAATCTGCCATCCCTGTCAATATTTTTCAACGTCAGTGATTTCTCAAAAGGTCCTGAAATTCCATGAAGGAATCACTACCAAGGAAACACAAATCAACTCACAATGTCTGGCCTGCAGAGCACAATAGCCAGGTTCTTGCAGATGCTGGTGAGAACTTCTGCTTTTGAGACATCGTCCATACACAACGTAAAACTGTGCAGCTTCTCCTTTGTTAGAGCACTATCTCGACAAATCAGTCCGAAGGCAAGACGGCAATCTAGGTATACATAAGAGAATAAAAGTTGACAATGGAATGAAACACTCTTAATATTAACTTTAAATACAAATTACAGTTGGCATGTTAACTCATTGACTACGGAATTTTTTTCCACATCTGGATGGAATTATTTTAGCCTGTGTATAAAAATGAGTAAGGTGGCGATTCTGTATGGCCAGTATAGAAATAATATGGGCAAAAAATACCTAATGTTATATGTCAAATTAAAGGTAGTTATATAAAAAGTTAATATAAAAAGTGGGATTTCATAGGAAACACAACAATACAGCAAGGGCCACCGGCCACTGAGACCAGCCGGACGTCAGATCGTGGAAAATTATCGGCCGCTGCCAGCGGCCGTGCGTAGCCAATGAGTTAATCCTTTTCCATGACTCAGAGTCAAAGAAAGGAACTGAAGGTACTATCTAATATGCACATATTATAAATGAAGATAGTGGAACTTCCAATATTTCACACATCAGAGAGTATACCTCTTTATAATGAATGGCTTTCACATGCCCTGATTTATTATCAGATCATTCTATCAATTTATTCAAGTGGGCCCGCTATATACAGACCTCAATGATAATTTACTTTTCTTATGCTCAAAACCATACTTATTGTCAAGGTTTTATTTGTCACGGGCGATTTGCGAATAACTGTTCCAGTAACATAACAGGAACGCTCTTCAAATGAGTGTACTTCCAAAGAACTGAAAGGTCCTAGGGATCATCATTTCTGCCAGCGATAAGACTTCAGTTCTCTAAATCAAATCAAGTACTGAAATACCCTGCCAAAATAACCTTTTCTCTAATACAATGATTTATTGATTGCTATCAGATTCAGATCAGCTGACTGATCAAAACTCTATTGTACCTTCTGTCTCTTCAATATCCAGCACTCGCTTGATAGAGGACATGGAGATAATATCCAGATGCTTGTAAGCTTTCTGTGGTGTCTTATGAGGCTGAGCTGCCACAGCAGGACTGCGAGAGCTGGAACCCAGAACTTTGATTCTTCTCTTGCAGATCTGAAAAACATGAAGTCAAGCTTGGATTGGGGAACATGTGCAAAGACACGAAATGTCAACCTGAACCAGCATTCACCAAATGATTTTCAACTTCACAGGGTTTAGGTATCAGTAAAAAGCACTGCATCCAAGAAATTGAACTCCTATTTCTTCATAAATTTGAATTAAAAAACCCCACAAAATCAGATCAACAACTCTATGTGCTGGACCAGCTTGAAGTCTCTATTAACCATTTACATAGTACAATGTCATATCAAGTCTTCAACACTGTAATTGTCCAAACCCACATTTCTAATCTGGCCTTCAGCTAAGCATCCAGCTGTGAACCCTGCCCCGGTTTATGAAATGAATGAAACCAAATTCTCTGTTATAACACTGTAGGACAATCTCCGTATGAAGTTTTTAACTGACCATTATGTCTGTTAGTCTGTAACTTACCTCCACGTTGTCTGAAAAGATGAACATAGTCAAGGGGTCACCACGTGATGACAGGTTGTTCGAAAGTTCCATCACATCCACTTTCATCACAAAGTGACGATTGGACGACAGCAATGTGACCTGGGTTGAAATTCAAAAACAAATACAAAAAGTGAGTGAAGAATAGATTATACTAAGATTTATGGCTTGACATCTGATCCTATTTGACTGTGATTACAAGCATTTCTGAGAAAAGGGATGAAATCACAATTTTTTAATGTTATCTGGAATCTCTAAACAAAGCTTTAGGGCAATGCAAGCACAAACATTCTGCTTAGCAGATATTGTCCATCTTTTAAATAAGTTATTATACATGCACGGTCACCCAGGCATTGACAAGCCAAAACTCTTACAATCATCACTTCTGCTTCTTACTTTTCCATTCTCTGGGGAACAGGACTGGCTGATAGGGTTCCTAGCTTTTATTGGCTCATGCATCTATTACATTCAGAAGTGAGATTTAATGATGCAATAACACCATCATATATCTTTACATTTTGTTGAAACTGGAAGTGAGCATTTGTAGGCATTGACTAATTGAAAGATAAATACTGACGCAGTAAATCTAAACCCAGCTGAGACATGTAAACACTGCGGTCTACTCACATAAAAGGCAGGAGTCATATGCCTAGCGTTTCCCAACTGACTTATACAGTCTATGATCAAACATTTGGATGACTTGTTTGGAAGCTATGAATATTACATACCCATGTTACAACATATTTCTCCCAAATTTAAAGACAAAGGGCCTTCATGATTATATAGCAAAATAAGGCCATGATTTCACCCAAAAACAATCCTCCCCCTCCACCACAATCCTTCTTAAAGTAAATGTTAACACAAAATCTTTGCTCTACAACGTATGTGGGTACTTACAGGACAGCTGTCGATGTCATTCACAATGTCAAACATTACAACCTGGCTCTCTGTCTTCCTTTTGTCTTCGTTGATATGTCTGTAGAATGACAAGAACTTTTTAATGCTACATGTTTTTGTACCTCTGTGAATGAGTAATGAGTGAGATCATCATCTGATTTTTTTTAAATCACACATAAAAAAAAGATTAAAGCCACTTCTTTTGCGATTAAAAAAAAAAATCTTTTCAGATATGTGGTGCTGACTGCTAGGTTTTTTACTTCCGGGAGAGTGACAGCTAGTTTGGCACCAAGGAAAATAAAATACTTTTGATACTTCCCATACTGAAATGAAATTGCTAAGTATCAAAAGTGTGAATACTGCGAAACATTACTGCCTACTATTACTCCTAGACATAAAACAGTGTTCAATACTCACGTCATTATTGTCTTCACTTTCTCTATTGCTTGTTCAAGTTTGATCTTGTCTGGATTGCTGGACTCTGTTCGTTTCAACAGGTCTGCGGAAAGTTGTTTGTAAGAATAAGTCATAACATAGTATCTGTATAACAGAAACAGTGCAACAGAACACAAGCTAGTAAACGTAGAACAGCACTTTCCTATTAGTGATCAGAAAATCTTAAATTACCAAAGGCTTTGAGAATTTGGATCAACTGTGGTGCTTTAAACACAACTTTAATAACACATTCTTTTTTTTTAAACAGACGTTCATGAAGGATTACATGCTTGATGTGAATTACATCCTGATACAAAAAGACCCTAGTGCAGGCGAGGATAATGATAAGGTGTTCTATCTCAAACTAATACCTTCAATTCATTTCCTTTGCTAAATAATAAGTTCAATAACCGTTACTGCCTGTGAAACATGGCTACAAGTGCCTAAAATGTCGACATGGACAAAAATTGCTTGAAAAGTGTGTCCTGCAGCTAACATTTCCTGGAAATATGCCAATATGACTGAAAAATTTGCCTAGGAATTTTAAAGCTACTGAAATACTGGTTTAGCTGAATACTTCCATAAGTTTCCTTAATATTGGAAACTTGACAAAACTAGTTTTCCAGAATGTTGAGACTCTACCTGGACCTTTCATCATGACATAATAATGAATCTACATGTTTTATTCAGTATGAACCAGCATATGATTCTCACCTTGTAACAATAAAACAACACTGGGTAATCTCTGTACAGGACGAATAAGGAGTTCTTGTAATGACTGGCGGCCACACTCAGGTTTACTGAGGCACATCTGAAAGTTACATGTGAAATGAAATCAAGTCTTGATCCACTGAAAGGCAGACAATAAACTATCCCAAAATTAAAAATCTCTGAAACTGTAAAATGAATTCTTGAGCTGAACTGTGATCTAAATATGCCAAGCATATTGGAGACCCCCCCCTCCCATTCTCCTGCTTCCATATCATCGCTGCAAGATTCTAAACAGCTAATGAGTTAAATGTTTAGAATCCTGCAGCGACGATATGTCCTTATGGATAGGAGCAAGAGGCTATTATAAAGAACTGCTACTACTATATACTTTCCTTATTGTTCTATCAATTAAATAACAAGATCATGATGGTCAGCTACAGAATTTGTAATAGGTTTCAAAGAAATCAACCACATATTTTTTTTACCAACACAGTGACTGCATTCACCTACAAAGTACATAACTTTCACCAATGGCATTTTCCCAGATCTTGATCTTACAAAACCTACAGACTCACCTTTAAAAATGCATGGAATCGAGGATTTGAGTTATCGCACTGCTGTATGGTTTCTTTTGTGCTTTCAAAAAAATTTACAAAGGGAGGGTACGCCTTCATCAGTTCATCAGCCTGTAAAAGTTAAATTTGAAATCATACAAGAACTGAAATTTCCAATTCCTTAATATGTTCCAACAAACAGAAAAAAATATCATTGGTAATCTGCTCTTCCTAACAATACTATAAATTGCAAAGTGACCTAGGTTCAGCAAAGCTGAACTATGATAAATCTCAGTCATGTCGCAATATTTAAGAAAAGGGTACTACTCTCTCTCAGAGACAGTTTGGAACTGCATAAAAAAATATCAAAGAGAAGTGAAATCTGGTGTTAACTGGTGCCACTGCTGATGACAGTGTTTCTAAGATCATCACCCTCAAGGGAGAAAAATGCACCTTTCAGCAATTTGGTGTGTGAGTTTGCGCAGAAACTCCCATGTGCTTATGGTGATAAGCTGCATACCAGGCTATCTACACTGTAACCTCTCGGAAAGTGTACTGCCTCCCATTAACAGACTGTACTTTCAAGGATTCACTGATTACACTCATGAACCACACAACACTAGCAGAAATTCTTGCTTTTCATGTTTTAGGTTAGAAAACAAGGGTTATCACAGAATTTCAAAAACACTTTCCTATATTTCTCCAAGTACTCTACCAACCAGTCCATGATNAGACTCACCTTTAAAAATGCATGGAATCGAGGATTTGAGTTATCGCACTGCTGTATGGTTTCTTTTGTGCTTTCAAAAAAATTTACAAAGGGAGGGTACGCCTTCATCAGTTCATCAGCCTGTAAAAGTTAAATTTGAAATCATACAAGAATTGAAATTTCCCATTCCTTAATATGTTCTAACAAATAAAAAAAATATCATTGGTAATCTGCTCTTCCTAACAATACTATAAATTGCAAAGTGACCTAGGTTCAAGCAAAGTTGAACTATGATAAATCTCAGTCATGTCGCAATATTTAAGAAAAAGGCACTACTATCTCTCAGAGACTATAAAGCAGACAACATGCTGCAATATACCATCATAAGTCTATTGGAGTTTCAGTGTAAAACTGTAAACCAGTGTTGAATGGCATCTCTTTCTCCTCTAATGGTGGTAATCCTAGAAATGCAGTCACTTGTGATAACACCAGCAGCCTGACAACAGACTTCTCGGATATTATATCTGAGTATGTTCTTCTGTAAGCTTTTCTCGAATTTCAATCTTGCTGCAGAACTGTGCGGAAGTAATGATACACTCTGGTGTAAAATGAAGGAACTTTGTGCCAATTAGAAAAGTCCAGAAAAGACTTCATAGGAACTGCATAATAAATATAAAAGCGATGAAATCTGGTGTCAACTGGTGCCATTGCTGATGACAGTGTTTCTAAGATCATCACCTTCAAGGGAGAAAAATGCACCTTTCAGCAATTTGGTGTGTGAGTTTGGGCAGAACCTCCCATGTGCTTATGGTGATAAGTTCCACACCGGGCTACCCACACTGCAACCCCTCGGAAAGTATACTGCCTCCCATTAACAGACTGTACTTTCAAGGATTCACTGATTACACTCACGAACCACACAACACTAGAAGAAATTCTTGCTTTTCATGTTTTAGGTTAGAAAACAAGGGTTGCCACAGAATTTCAAAAACACTTTCCTATATTTCTCCAAGTAATCTACCAACCAGTCCATGATGATGTAATTAAAACCCATGATAGGACAATTTTTTTGTGTTGCGGAATTTATCCAATTTTGACTAAACTTTCATACTGGTTAATTCATCAGACAGTAATTCCATATAAATTCATAAATGTGTATCCAAGTTTTCTCAATTTCCATGACACCTTGCCGTCTTTGTCGACTCCCATCATTTTAACTGACTTGGAAATGCCAATGGCAATTTTCCATGATTTTTCCGGGACCTAAGACTGTAGTTCCATTTCACCTTACCCTGTTTAAAATACAATCCCCAACACTGTTGTTCTCTGACCAGTGTTCCACCAGGAAAGCCAGCGAGTCTCGCAACTTGCAGTGAGCCTCGTAGATGGGTGGAATGTTGCCAAATATAATTTTTGTATCTTGGGGAGCCAATATTGGTCCATTGTACTGGTCAGGTTTCTCTATCTGTGCTTTGAATGTCTGAAATTTGAAATATTGAGCAAACTAAATAAAGGCTACAAAACAGGTGGTTAAATGGAAAAAAAAAAAAGATACTGAATTTCAAAGCCTAATAATGTCAATAATTCAGTCCCCATGCAGCTAGAATTTGGCACACATTGGCATAGGGATATTACCAAAACATCCCTCGTGTGCATCTAACACCACAGCCCTGGCATATCATTGTTTTCATTGATTTTTTATTTTTTTGCTGTAACAAAAAATACTAGACATAGACCAATAAAACTCAGAAATCTACTTAAACATTCAGCTGCCCAGATGAAGCCAATCTTTGTTCACTTTTCAGGACTTTCTCAAGAATCCCGAACTTACTAGAACTACATTTACTATCCCAGTTGCCAAAAATGATCTTTCCAGTATCAAAGAGTTTCTCCTCTCTGTACATTTTCCTCACAAAATCGACTTGTTTATGGGTCTTCCAGGACTTTCTAGAACCATATTTGACTTTCAAGAGTTTTTCAAGATTTTTGCTCAAGAACAGAAATCCAAAGAGTTTTCTAAAAGTCCTGGAATTTCAAGAGGGCATATGCACCCTGTAAAACAAACAAATCAATTTTGTTTTTCCAACTACTTACATATAAAATTGTGTATAAAATTCCCACATAATTTTGCTCTGTTTGTAATAACTCCATCACCACCATCCTGCGTTTACTGAGCTTTCCTGCACTACCTTGGGTGGTCTCCTCTCTGTTTTCCAACTTCAGCTCAGCTGTTGAAGAAAATCAGTAGTGTAACAGGTTAACATGGAGGTAAATGGAGGGCTAATTATTTTGTCTTTTTCATCTCGGGTGAGACGCACCCGGATGCAAGTTCTTGCATGATGCCTGCAATTAACTTACTACGTATGCTATCACATAAAACCATCGCTGTGATAGAAGCCCTCGTGACTTTGCACAACATTACATTTTCAACACAGCAGATCTTAAGCATGTGTCCTGTCTATACTCAGTTCTTTCAGAGACTGTGGGGTTAAGTTGTTTGGCCCCCTGAAATGCTTCTGTGGCAACAGAGAGCAAACAACAAATCAATACCAATACCACACTACTAACCACTTGTCATCCACATGTACAAAAGGAAAAAAAATTGCCGAATCAAAATGCATAAAATTCTTCAAATGAATTACGATTACTTGGAAACACAGAACCACAGAGGTGTATGTCTTAAAACAGTAATGAATATCTCATGACTGAGGCTGCAAATAATGTCACACAACAGTTATGAGCCAGATGATCTTACCAAGATGTGTATCTGATTTGTCTGGAGTATATGTGAGATCTAAGAAGGAATCTGGACTCATGGAGGTGGCGCTGATATCGGTGGACGATGACCGCCTTTTGTATGCCATGAACGGGGATCCCTCTGTCTCCGCCACCAGCTCCTGCAGCCGTTTCCGCTTGCGAGTTTTTGCCATGGAGTGGTTGCCATGGCGATGTCGGGCTGGGGTGGACATCTGAAAATACAACAACATTCACATGACACTTGCACTAATAACAGCATATCTGTCAAGCAATATAAAATACAGCACTTCAGCATAATTCATATAAACGAAAGATAAGTGCTCTGAATTCCACATCCACCCACATCATTTTTTTGGTTTGAGAGATTTAGAGCTCTGATCTGTTGCTCAAAGCAAAACAATGACAAAAATGTGGGGTTAGCTTGCAAAAGTGGGCTAGATATCAAATTAAAACTTGTTTGTTTTGATAGAAAAAAGAAGACGAATGGAAGATCACAGTAACATAAACAATTCAAATCATCCAAAACATATTTTAGGTGAATGTGGAATGAGTGAATGTGGAAAGAGTGTGAGGATATGTGATCAACTAGTAACATTCTGTGCTGACATGAGATATACAAGTTCAATGCCTCTGCATGACCTCTCATCCATTTTCTTTCTTTTTGAGTTTTTCTGTTTGTTTGCTTCTGCCAAAAAAAGAACCCTGCCACCAATGGATTTTCCACTGCCTGCGAGATAATCATTCCCTTCTTTGTGTCAGTGAGCTGCAGTTTCATTACCAGTTGCATTAGACAGGTAGCAAAATTTAATCCCTTCACAGAATTATGAAAATGTCCTTGTCAAACAGATCTGTGCTTGATTGGTAACCACAAGAGACTTGGCAACGACAAATCTCTTCAAAGGGACGTGAAAACATATATTTCCGCATCAGCTAAATGTGCTGTGCAAAAGCTATTTTCAATCACTCATGGAAGTCCTTTCACATGCTCTGAAAATACAAACTTTAAAACTGGGACACTGCAAAACTGGATGTTAGATTTCCCCACTCTCACAAATCAGTTCAAACCAGAGACCCTGCACCAATGTGCAGTTGCTTACAATCAAACTTTGTGACCATATGTCCATGACACTTTGCTCACTGTAAATGAAAGCTCTCTACTCTTACCCTACTCCCACCCCACAATACTAAAAGCGTCATGTGTATCACAATTATATCAGCATGGTCTCTGGTGCAACTGTAACAGATGGGTGCCACCTAAGGCTCAGTGATGCACTATAACAACGTAAACAAGATAGCACATGCTTGCATTAACACAGGATTGCATTTAGGTCAGTCAGTCATGACTGCTACTCACACACACCTACGGATCCTGATATTTTAAGACACTGAAAATTTTAGTTCTAATAAAAATCTAGTTCTGCCTAGTTCCACATTAATGGAACTGGCAAAATATACTTTCTTGAAAGCTTTGTAACATTTTTATGAATGTTCGAACCCCATGCACACAATATTTCAATTGTCTTTGGAATTTTGCACATGTAATACACTGCCCATCTCTGTGAGCTATTTTTAGTGAAAATTACCTGGATTAACAAAGAACTTATTACTCCCCCACTCACAGCTACTTGACTATATGATCCAACAAATCATGTACTCAACAATGTGATTTGCTTCTCATGGCTAGGCACAGTGAACCCTGTAACATCAGCTGACATAGCTGTTTGTAATTTCATAATTTGGATACAGAAGATTTACATACACTAGTCCTTTAATTTAGAACAACCTTCCAAAACATGTCTGAAGTGCACCAACAGTGAAATTTCCAGAAAACCTTTTAAAATACACCTCTTTGTTAAACATATTGGCATGCAGACCTCAGCAGACTCAATGATAAGTTTATGATAACTATTGTCTCAAACTGCATTTTTCTTTGTCTGCTTTTTCAGACATGTTTGATTATGTTGAGAGATGTGTAGGTATGGAAGTCATTGGGTTAAATGTCTACTTAGGCCTAAGCATGTGTGTATATTGGAAAAAAAAAAAAAACTGGATGTACTTTGTATAGCATTCCGAGTCCACAGTAGGGGATGAGTGGTATATAAATATTATAATTAAGTTGATGGTAATAGTAATAGTGTATTCTTAATGCAACATATTTCATTGAGAAGGACTCAAAATGCTGCAGTCAGTGCTACATAAGGTCAAAATAACTTCCACATCCACTAACACTAATTAATACAAACACTGTCCGCAAAGAGAAAAAGTGAATCAAATGTCTCCCTGAAAAAACATTACACACTGCTTTTACATTAACAATGTGATAGGTTATTAAAGTGTGATGGCTTACAAAAACAGAATACAATCAGAACACTGACATACACACATTATACTGAAAGAAACTGAAAATTTTACATGTAAATCCCTTATGACAATATTACCAATCTTACGTTAAGAATAACATACCTGGGTACTGCTCCATTTTAAACACACAAATATGACTGCAGCTGTTATTTCCCTTAACATACTGCTACCAATAGAACATTTTGACAATATACGTGTTATAAGCCACCATATAATATTCAAGCTCTAACTTAATATATTGGTTAGGCGTCATTCAGAGCCCTTCAGACGCAGACAAACCCATTATGTTCTTAAAACACACCCTACCTGATCTACTTTTGCTTTTACGTCAATACATACCAATGATAATAAGCTTCCGTGACCTCATTTTAAGCCAAACAAAACCCAGACTTACATGAAAATTAATCTTCCCAAACATGTCAACCTGTTCAAGAGAATGCAGCGAGTCCATAAGCAATTACAAATACTTGATATGTCTACACATTTGCATTTAATTTTTTTTAACATCGCCAGGTGTCCAATGGTACCAAGTTTACATGATCTCAGTTACAGAAAAACCAAACCAGACCAAAACAAAACAAAACTACATAATTTTTTTTTTATTTACCTTTTCAAAGGTGTAAATCTGCTCATCTGCGCAAGCGGCCATCTGTATACAGCCCCAGAACCACTGAAACACATCACAACATGAACAGTAGCATACATGAAAAATCAATAGTCAACCCGTCAGCAGCTTGGTTCAAACTAGTTCTCTCCCCCAACTCCATTAGGCAGAATGAATAATAAGCCAGTCTGATTGAGGGGGGGAAAACAAAAGAGGGAGTAATTGCACTGTTCCTGCCTAAAGTGAGGTTGACTTCCTGATTTTTCTCCCTTTGCCCCCAGAGGAAATCATTTGTCAATACCCATTTCAATCACTCAACATACTGGCCAGTGTATAATTTCTGTAACTTGGGTGGTATAATTTCTGTTACCTGGGTAGTATAATTTCTGCTATCTGAATGGTATAGCTTCTGTTACTTGGGTGGCATAATGTCTGTCACTTTGGTCGTTTAATTTCTGTTACTTGGGTCATATAATTTCTGTCACCAGGTTGTCAGATTTCTGTTACTTGGGCGTATAATTTTTGTTGCTTGAGTGGTATTATTTGTTATTTGGGTAGTAGATTTTCTGTGACACTGGGGAGGACTTTACTCTATGTAAGATCAATTTGGAGTAACACACTCAGATTGCACATCTGGTGTTTCACTGTGTATGTAAACATCAATAATAATTTGCAAATTAATGTGATCCAATACTCCATACCAAATTCCTATATATCCTCACTGGGCCACAAAGTACGAAATATGGTAAAGTGGTGATACCTATGCCTTACATATTCCTAGGGGATTTCATTAGTATTTGGGAGTGAGAATATTTTTTTTCATGTGTGACTGGTACATTGTACTGTATTATAGAAGTTACCCAGGACAGATAATTCAATATTTGCCAGTTGTGATTGTGATTTTTTTTTTCTTCAAGGATGGAAGAAATCTACATGACAAATCCAGTTTAATAATTCCCCAAATTTTTAAAACTGAACTGCATTTCTACTCAACATTAACCACTTGGCTGCCCAGATAAAATCAATATAGGTGTCCAGAATGTGGGATAAAAATCAGTGAACCATGGAAAATCTATAGACATATTTCATTTTCTTATATCTCAGTAACCATTAAACCAAATGCTATAAAACCATATATTTTCTTAAAGCATACATAATGGACTTTATAAGGAAAATGGTTTTGTGAGGATGGTGCTGAAATTATGAGATATTTGAGTCAAAGACAGACAGTAAATAGTTATTTCCCCTTACATAAAAATGCTTATATTTTTAAAAATTGCTAAATAAATATAAAAAAAGCCTCAAAGTAGATAGGACTTGACAATTGAATACATGATTGACTAAATTTTACTCACAGGAAGCAGGATGGTCTACAGTCTAATGCCCTTAGCCCTATGATAATCAGCAAAACACTCAGGACAGAGAGTGACTTAGAAACACTAATAGAATTGTTACGTAACACTAATCAACTGATAGCACTCCTCAAAAATGTAACCCTGACAAGCTCCATTCACCCACAAGCATGATCAGTCACCATTACAAAACCCTTTCTTTCACATAACAAGTTCTAAACATGGTCAAAAGGCGATTAAAACTCAAGAAAAGCAAGAAAAAAAGATGTATCCTTTCCTTCATCACTCTCAGATTCTGATGAGGTAATCTCCTCCTCACTTGTGTCACCGAAATTGTCTTCAGTATCACTCATTTTCGCTATTTTTTCACCCAAAACAGGTCGAGAAAGTAAACAAAATTCTTTTCACTCGATGTCCACCATTCGCAATCAGCTGATTGTGATTGCCAGATCTCTTGTGAGGTTTAACAAACCATGCCAAAAAACGGACGTTTTCGTCCGCTTGGCATTTACCGTGAGCAGACGCTTTCCTCCGCCTGGCAGCAAGGTGATTAAATATCCAGATCTTAAAAGTACAGTACAGTACAGTACAGTGGAATTGAGTTTAACAACAACAAAGCACTCCTTGGGGAGATTATTCACAAACTTTCTGTGAGAATCATAACTGGAAAACTTGACTGCCTCATAATTGAGGTTGTGGGTGTTTGTTTACACAAGTATCTCATAGCAGAAAACTACTTCCAGGCACTCAGGGTTACTTTTATGCCCTTTTACTGTCATTTTAAAATATCTCTAACTTAAATCACAGATCACTGACAGTTTACATATTCTCTAAGTTTCTTCTTAGCAACACATTAATACCATGTTTTTGTTTTAAATGAGCAAGCACTTCCATAAACAAGCAGCACTTTTTTAACTGCCTTCAGAGGTATTCATGACTACCTAACAAAACTATCACTCCTTAGGAGGCATTTGTGGGTCAGAAAGTGACCCAAAAAATGACTGTCGAGAGCAAACTCTGGGGGAACCGTGTCGATCTACAGAGGACAGCGGCCTTTGTGGACAAGTCTGAATTGATGGTGTGAACAAGGAACGAAGAAGAAAAAGAAGAAAGCGACCCATACTTCTCATACAGTGATTTCAACACCACCTCTTCCATCGCATTCATGATTTTTTTTATGCACCACACTTTCAGTAATAAAGAAGGTAACCAATAACAAAGGCCTGAAACAGTTATGGGAAAATCCTGTACACTTAGTTACAAACTTTATCCCCTGTTCCCAATACTTTTCCTCATAAAGGTCATCTGCAGAAGAGACATTTAGTGTTTTCTCCATACCATAAGAGTTGGAAATAAAGCAACATTCTCCCCTTGTTATAAATTTGGGCAGTTGATTTGTAAATTTTGAGGGGGTTCATAAAATTTTCTAATCTTCTTTCACCTTTCTGAGAACAAAATAAGGGGGCGTCAGAGCATGTTAAGTGAATTTTGAAACTCAGGGTGCCAATCACATGATTGCCCCATCTTGAAAAAACACTAAATGTTCATCTGCTGTTAGAGAAAACTTCAACAAGGACTGGAATGCCTAATGCAAATGAATGAATGCCTTCCTAATGGGGCTTGAAGCAATAGTGAGGAGGGAAAAAGTGTTTTTAGGATAGTAGCAGCTGATGGCAAAACCACCATGATGCACATATGAGTCTCTGTATCACCCTTTCAGTCAACAGTCCCCCATATGACATAACTTCAAAGTAAAGCTTAGTCACATTTTGTTTGTGACATATTTACACTTAGGTAAAATAAAACTGGATTCAATTTTGTGACTGCAGTACACAAAGTGTTGTCGCTGAAGTTGCTTCATCATCCCAATAGATGCATGGGTGAAACTTTCAAAAGTGGACATTACTGAACACAAAGTCATATGTCCTTGGGACTGCTGGATTCTCTAGCAGATTTCAGGGATGTTATGGTTGAGGTCCTGACCCATGATAAATCTGCATTTTTGTAATGAGCCTATTTTGTGCAGCCGAGTTCAGTTTTTTTTATTCTTTTTCAAAGTGATTGTAATTGTATAAATGGCGACATCCGTTAATGACCTGCAATCTGCTTCTCTCAATTTACTGATTTCAATAAATCTATTGAAGAGCTTCACCCATGAATCTGCTCCCTTAATAAGATGTGCTACACTCCATGTCAAATTTTATGGTTGTCTTAATGAAAGTTCAGTATTCTGCCCTCCCCAGGTGTAAATAATTTGTGAACGGTTGCTTACCTCTCCTCGCACAATGAAAGGAGGAAGTGAAATGTCTTGGGGAATTTCTTTGATGTTCTGATCATCCAGGATGAGATGAGTGACGTCAGTGCCACCAGGTTCAGCAAATGTCCCACCTGTTGAGACAATACAGGGATCAGATGCAAATGTGTGATTGAAATAATAATTTAAAAAAATAATTATGAGGCCAACTTCCTCAAAGTTTGCTGGTTTTTAACCCTCATGATGCGGTGATAGTATATATACTATCATGCGCTCGCTACCGTTCAGTGCGGCAATAGTATATATAATACGCATTGTATTTTTGCAGCCATATATCATGGCAACGGGTTCTAACCGTCAGGCAATATGCCCTGATCCGCTATAATATTGGTAAAACTAGGTCACACTGCCAACGAGTTGCATAGCGCGTGGTCAGCTAGCGCTACTAGAGTTAAAAGGCGTATGGGACCAAAAAAGATAATCTGTTATTTTTTCTCAGCTATACTGTTATGTTTACTTGCAATAACACATTCGAAGACATCATTACTAAAAAAAGTGGTAAAAATGTACTAAATGTGGATTGGCTGTTTGCTTTACGCAAATATCCCTGTCATTTGGTGGGTTCTGTGATTTATACAGAGAAAAAGGTGCTTTTTTTTCTTGTTTGTTTGTTTGTTTCTACCTCTGCAAATTTATTTGTCTATCAATTTTGCTCAAATGTTTGGTCAGAAAAAAATTTATCTTCTCTATACAAATTTAAAGACAATATGTTTTCCTACATCCGAATGACCTGCTTCATTTTTTACTTCGGAGTCCATGTAGATGATGTCACACCACAGTGTTGTGGTGTCTTCAGCAAAACTGGAATATTGAGGCCAAATGTGGCCTGCAATTTGCAAGCCTCATGCGGTGGCTGGTACAGTGTCAAGCAAACTCACTAGACATTTATTTTTTTTTCTCATCTTAACCATGTTTACTTACATTGCTGCGTTTCAACACAAACATTTCTAAAACAGGAGCAGTGTAAATATGTGTAGGTGTGGTTTGGTTGCTTGCTTTACACAAATATGCTCACAAATTTGGGTGTGCTTTGACTAAATAATGAAATAAAAAATAGGAAATGTGGCAAAATCTCAGATCTATTCTTCCAATATGTGCTTGCATTAAGATTAGGAAAGAGAAAGTGTGCCCTCTGAAGTGTCCTTGATGTCAAATTTGCTTTAAGGCAAGTTTTAAAAATCAAAACAATGGTTTGAAAGACCACAAAAGACAGTAAAAAAATACCAGAAATTTAAAAAAAAAAAGGGCATCAAAGCTTTAAGAATGAAGGAGAAGAAAGAATGAAAGAGTAAAGGAACAAACAACCCTAAAATATAGGAAAGATTTACAGCCCTAACAATAAAACCATATATGCAGTGCTTGGGTCTCATACTCTCCCATAAGATTCAGTCATGACAATAAATAAATCTTCAGTCTCTCTTGATCTGGGGTCAATGCTCAGAACAATTTCAGTTTTGTTCTCATCAATCATAAGCCAAAAGTTACAGCCCAGTTCCAAGACAATCAGAATAAGTGATTGCCAAACTACCAAAAAATCTGCCTAATTTCAACCATGCCCACAGCACCTAGATACATAATTTGTTTCTTTATAATATTACAATCCAATCAAAACGTGGATTAGAATAAGCTGAACAATAGTTTTACTCGCACATTCATGACAATTTGCCCCAGCTTTGCAGTCTGAAAAGATTACAGTGCTAAGAAATGCAACCCTGCAAAGTTTGCAGAAATCATCCCCAGAGAATTTTTCTTCAAACCGCAATATTAGCAGGAATCATTATAAAAGAGTTAAAGGGTGAAATTAATATAAAAAGGATGATGTATCTACACATACCATTTTCTATTGTCAGCTCCTCCATGTGTCTCTGTTCTTCTGGAGAAAAGCCCATGAAGCTTAGACAGCATTCATAGAACGGTTTCATTCTATAGGCAATCTAGGGAAACAAATCAAATTCCATTCATTTATAACCTACATCATAAAGAGCTGTCCATGTTGTGAAGTTTGCGGGTCTTTGTTGTGATTAAACAGAGTTGCTACCATAAAATGATTTTCTTATCTGAGAATTCTTATCTGAAAAGCTGCAGGAATGTGAATTGTGATTATGAAAATATGAGACATTCAGTGGTCTTGAAGAATGTATATAGTTATTTAGATTAGCCTGGTTAAGCCTTCACAATCATAAATGGTTACAGTGTTTTCTCCAAACTGGGCGATAACCTGATTCACTCCATAAGTTTCAAATATTCCCCCATCCCTCAACACACAAAATTCATTGAATGCATGTCACCTTTCCTACCCGATCCATTTCTTGCCCTAAGCATAAAGAATTTGAAAAATATATTAGCAAAAAAAAAAAAATGTACAAATTCCCTGCCCAAATTTGTGGTGCCCAGTATGTAAGCAATTATGTTCCAAGCATGCAAACTCAGAAGCCTATATAACACAGTCTGATCTATGGTTATAATGAATTATGATTCTACAACACTTACTAAGCAAGTCAACATTTTTCTGAAAATGAAATGAAACGATACAACTGATAGCCCACAGGCTTTAAATATCTCAAATACACTAAAGCCTCATATCTTTAGCTATGCGGCAGCAATTTTATATTCCAGAGATGCTTGCCAAATTCAACTAGGATATTCAGAAGTCCCTGGACTAGCCCACCCCCATCTCTTACCATCTTGGGATTATCAGCGTGAGCACTCACATCCTCCCTGTCTGACCACATCCTGCTGATCCAGTCCTCACACATGATTGGCTTGCCCATGTTTACTGCATACTGTTGGGGATAGAGAGCCCAGATGATAAAGTGGTAAAGATCACCTTAATGTATTCTACTAAGTCCTACATATAGAGGAAACTTACATCCCACACCCATCAAAATAGTGTAGAAGGAGAGAAGCTGCGGAAACTTTACATGAATTTTCTTTGATTGTAAAGTCCACATCAAATAAATTAAATTTGTGTGGACACTGATGATGTTTTCACACTTTTTCCATCTTTCAAAAAAAAAAAAAAAAAAAAANAAGGGGGGGTCGGGGGGGGGGAAAGAATGGAAGGGAATCTAAGAACCATTCTATATTGGAGAGTTAAAGACTTCAAAATGATCTACACATTTGACCCAATGGTATAAACTGCCATTATCATTTGATTTTCAGTTTTTGTTATAGCTAAACTAGGTCAGCTGATGCCATTTTTTTAATAAATTTACTTTGCAGCCCTGTCTTCCACTCATAATGCTTGTTAACCACTAATCATAAGCACTATTCATTCATGCTTTGAGTCTCACTCTCAGGCCATGACTAATAAATACAGCATTGTTTGTCGGCATCAGTTGATTTAGATAGAAGAATTCTGTTGAATGCCACAGGTCTGAATGTGTGCAAAGTCACAGTGTTCTTCTCTATGCTGTGGCCCTGAGCTGTTGAGATATTTCACTACTGTCACTTTTAGATTTCTGTTTTTGGCTACATTACTATACCTTGATTTGGAAACATGCTAATGCACTTATCCTTTGCAGCCACAAAAACTATGCTAAAACTTACCCAACTATGGCTAGAGCTTGCAGTTACTCCTTCACTGAAAGTCTTAAGTCCTAATCTCAGTGGTGACAACGGTTCACTTCTGTTCTGACAAATCCGGCATTACATTACCTACTCTTTCTTACTGATCCGTTTCCCAATATTACTGAATTGTTTTCACACTAAACTGGTGTTTGAGCTCTTCCAACAGAATGCTATTTTGTTATGCTAATTTCCAAAAAGCTGTGGCTTTACAACAAGAAGTTTGGCTTGTTTCTGACAGGGGTTGATTCATTCTACAAATATGAAAACAAAACTAGCTGCTGTAAAATCAGAGCTTTTCAGAAATTAGCACAACTGATTTGGCATTCTGCTGGAACTGTAAAAGCAATATATTGTCTAACCCACCCTGTATTTTGCTCCATGTGTGACATTTGCGACCATGTGTGTGATCTTTATGCTCTCATCCCTGCGGACACTTCCTCCCATGTAGTGGACATGGTCAACCAACCAAATCTGGATTGTTAGTTACAAAAATAAAAAAAATGCCACATGAAATTCCAGGAAGGCCACAGACTACAACTGATAATTATGTTTAAACTAGTTTATATATGATCAAGATGTAAAATTTTGAAGAATTATGAGAATAAATTATCCATGAAATTCTGCGGGCTTAACCAGTGCTAGCCTTATAAACATCTTGTGATAAATGCCTGTAACATGAACTGATTAGGATGTATGAATGTGTGTTAAGATAAATCGCTTGTGGAGAAAAAGCGACGGAAAGAGAGAGTCTTTGGTAGCTGTGAAAGAATGAAAATGGATGACTATCAAACTGTGAATGCTAATGATATGATATGTAGTAATGAAACTTATGTGACAGATAACAAACTAAAATGAGGTGCAAATTGTATAATTTGTTAACTCTAAAATATATGTTTACTTTACGCACTGATATTTGCCTACAAAAAAAAACAACAAAAAACTGAATCTGTCACTTTTCTCATGGAAAAGCGTTTATTTTTAAACATAACTTTCCTGATGTGGCCTTTGCTACTCTATAGTTGTGAAACAGATATAAATAAATGCTACTAGGCGCGCACAAAGTACGGCTTAGATCATCTAAAAACCACAATAAACTTCCAACTTACCAGTTTAGCTTTGTTCTTGAAACCTGTAAAACATATTACCAAGTCCTGCATTGACAGGCAGTACAGGGGCCGAACGTTCAAGGGCAATGGCTGAAAAACATAACAACATGGAAACCAATTAGGTTCATCAACCGGAACAATCTGTGGCTTGCTGAATTTGTTTGTTTCTCTGTTTGTTTGTGGCTAGTAATTTTACATTCAGACAGACAATGCAGAGAAGTTTTCACAGAAGCCTGCATAAAGGCATCAAAGAAACATGGGTGAAATCTCGTTTCAATTTAAAGGTGCTGATGCAAATGACAGTTGTTCAGAAACATGGGTGAAATCTTGTTTCAATCTAAAGGTCCTGGTGCAAATGACAGTTGTCCTAAGACCATCACCTTTAAGGGAGAAAAATGCACCATTTTAAAAGTTTGTTTGTGACTGGGTTTGTCCGGCTTGAAAATCCACATGTCAGGTACTGGTCTCAAATTTTGCAAGATACCCTAAATTAGCAGGAAGAGACTATAAAGACCTACAGTTGGCTCAATTAAATGCTGGAGTCCCAAAGGATTCAAGGAGCCCTTGAGCTGGGAAACGCGATTATCAGAGGTACTTTCTACACTGCTTTATGTTAAAAAACTGCGTTGTGATCAGTGTTTTTTGGTGCAACATGGTAGAAACAAAAAAAGTGGAGTGCAAGTAGAGCAGTGCAACTCTTGCAGTTTTTATTTCTTCAAGTTCCTTACTCCCTCCACAATTGCAGGATTTCAGTAACATTATTCTAAGCTGATCCTTCTCTCTTTCTTTCATTAGTGTCTCGTACTGTGCCTTCTGATATTGAGTTATGTTGCCTGTATTACAGATAATAAGATTCACATGGTCAGTGTTAGTTCTCTAGCCTACTTAAGTGATAGATTTCAGCACGACTATTTATAAACACACTTCATACTCTTTTCATCTTAGGTTTCCTTTTCCAGAGATGAAAAAAAAGTTCAGATTTCCTGTTTTTCAGTAAATGTATGGTATATGCTGATAACAACTAATACCACAAGAGTCCCCCTTTTATCAGCTTTCTGGAGTATCAAATGTCTGTTAGTTACTCTGCAAATATCACAAGACAAAAACAGCTACAGCTGACAGACAGATGAAAACACACTGGCTACAAGATGTATTCCCCAGAGTGTTTTAACAGAGATACTGTCCAAACCTGAAGCCTCTAGACAGCTTAAAACTCAAATTTCTCTCTATATAAAGTTTCATATCTAGCTGACAGTCAGCTGGTGAAACTGTTCGAACATTAACGACTCCACTGATGTTCTTTCTTACCATATTATCTCGTACACATTTGTGCAGGACTGTTGGCCCAATAATTCTGACTTGAGCTCGGTGAAGTTTGCCAAACGCCTCTCCCTCAAAACTTGCCACAACAAAGGACATCTCACATTCGCAGGCATCTTTGACTAGTTCAAGTCCTGTCTCAGACAGCAGCACTTCGGCAACACCTTTAATTTTCTGTGTAAAAACAATGAATTGAAGGAAAAAGACCAATTCAAGTGAAAAATATAGGTAAAGTAAAACAGCTGAATACTGGAATGGCACTGCTAGTTCAAATAACTTTTCCTTGCTACATGAGAGCTCATAGTCATTTTATCATGAAAACTGCACTGTTGACAATGAATGAAATCTACAACTAATCACACATAGGACTTGTGAACAGAAAACACCCAGTCATTTTCCTTCCTCCCAGGTTTCCAACTCTGTGTCCTCTTGGCGTGATTGACGTCATCAAGAATCTTGTCAAAGCTCTGCATTTTTCCTCCTAAGCCAAATATGTAGGCTGAGGAAAAGTTGGCATTTCTGACCTGATGCATAGATAGCCTAGGAGTTCAATATTCACAGATTAGAGTGACTACTCATCTAAGATGAATTATGGCTAGATCCAAATTAGTTAATAATGAAATATCCAATACTGATTTTCCAAGATCAAAAAATAGATGACATGCTGCCTCTGGCATTGTGGAGGAGTTAAAGCCAAAGCTCCTCAACATGAAATGACTGTTTTAAGTGTTTATATTATAGCAAAATAATGGTTTTGTAACCATTAAAATTGAATCTTAATACAGGTAAATAACTATCCACATACCTTGGCAACACTGAATAAATCATGAGTGTCGTGTCCCACTAAAACTACTTTCACTATCATTTCATCTGAAAAGACAAAACAGAATAGTCAGGCAAAATAAGGCTCAAAAAGCATTGGGAACCCCTTCCCATTCATTCTGCAAATCTCAATTATCTTAGTCTGCTTACCAACCCACTCAGATAACTTTTCAGATTGTGCACACTAACATACAGTACAATCAAATCAACAGAATCCCACATCCCAAAAAATACTTTCACTCATTTGGAATGCTCTCTGTCAGTTTGACCCAACTGTGAAAACTGCCCAGAGCTTATGTCGTAACATTCACTGTAGTAAGAAGTAGCATAATGAGTAATGAAGGGAATCACAGCTCAGCACCATGTCATCACTCATACTTTCACAGTGTTTTCTAGGACTTCATAAATATGAGCGGGGATTTGTAAATATTTACAATTTACAGGTATGTTTGTCAAGCAAAACAAATTTTGAAGTGGCTTTTGAAATCTGAAGGACAAATCGTGTGATCTGGAGAAAACACTCCTTTCAGAACCTCTTGAGCACTAAACTTCCACACTAGTAAAGGTGTTATTTCCATCTTGGGCTCTGCTGAACCTTTGCATTTCATTTTCATCCCCAAATTTTCTTGGTATAATCAGAGAAGGTCAAGGTTCTTTTAAAACTTAGAAGAGGTGGATGGCAAATAAATCTACTTTATGGATAATAGAGCAATGGTTTGATTAAAGCAAAAGAATGAACTGTTAGCTGCAAATAGATATAAATTACCCTACACTTTTGTCATATAATTAAATAAGAGTGGGCATTAAAGCTCTTACAAAGAAAGCAAGTCTAACTTACCATGATTCTTAACATCTGAAATAAATCTTAACTCTAGCATTTATAAGCAAAACCCACAAGCAGATTTCATAATAAAAATAGAATGGAAAAGATATAAATACATGTACAAAGCAGGTGAATAAGACAAGCTGAGAAACTGATCTTGCTAGGCTGGCACACAATTTCACACGCTCATTAACTATATCAGTATGCAAAAAAAGTGTGGAGACTATGGACGGGTAAAGATAAGTGTGTGAATAGTGAGAACAAATCCCGTCATGAAAGACAAAAAAGAGTTTAATCAAATAATTCATAAAAATCTTATACTACAGGCCCCAAGACTTTCAACCAAAAGGTCTTCTTCAGGGGGTGTTAAAATGGATAAAAACGATCTATATATGGGGGGAAGAGAGGGCGGTCCCAACTACGGAATAAACAACAAAAGGATCATAAGAAAGTGTTAGATCAGTGAAGAAACTGGAGCAAAGGAAGTAAAACAGGGGTGATCATTGTTTTTATCAGTATGTCAGTGTGACTTCCCTAATCACATTGGTAACATTATGTTTAAACTGCTCTATCATATGACAAACTTACAATACCAAAGCAGATAAGTCAATAATGGTTAAAGTTTTGTCAGATATTCAGATTCTGTGTGACCAAGATTTGACAGCATGACATGAATACTGTGTAGATATTAGTCTGTCGGCATATGGTCTTGCACTGTCTAGTTTTTTGCCAAAACAAGTCAATTTCCATCAGTCAGATCAGAACCAGCGATCTGACACTTGTTAATATGCTAGCTAGTACTTTCTGAATGACACTGATAAAATAGATCTTAAGCTTTGAATTTAAAAGACTTAACAAACTGTAATTCTTGAGTCAATATCCACAAACTGCATGTTACAGTGACAAATGGTTTAATAGTTCACAGCTAAGACTGTAATCAAAATACGAGGAAGGGAGAATATCACAAATTCTTACAACACAAACAAACAGTGAATTGTTCATGTTAGTTAGTACTCCTCTCGTCTCAAAATGGGTAGTGTCAGCATTATGGTTAGAGTGGAGAGATTGCTAGGAATAATGCAAAGCTAGGGTATGTAATTTTTTAGGATTAAGGTTAGTAAAATGTATGAAGACTTAGCAGCACACACACCATCAACTTAGATCAACAACTTCTATTATATACAGCATGCAAAACAAAGCTTGCTTGTACAAGTGAGCAAGAACATTGGTTGAGGCCTCAAAAAAAGAAAATACATCCAAAACTTCAGATTTCAACTTCGGCTTTTTTGTCTTATTTTAAAAGAAGACTTTCAAATAGACATTTGTCAGCTAAATGGTAAATCTGGTAAACTGAAATATCACTTGATCTGTTTCTTTTTCTCTCTCCAACTTTTACTAACATCAACGCCCAACACAAGTGTAGCATAGTAGCAATACTGCTTTACAGAATTTGATTTAGGATGTGTTTTCTTTATTCATGGCCATAGGTTAATTTCATATCTACCAGAAAGTGGGAAAAAAAACACATGATATACCTTCACTACTACTATCTACACATAAAACACGAGGGCTTTTATTAGGCGTACCTGTCAGGGATTAGAGTGATAAAAGAAAATATTCAGCGGAGAAATTGGTGAGTGACATTCAGTGATTCAGATCACAATACAGATCAACATCTGCTACAGTAACACTGCAGTTATTCTGCTAGGAATAACACTAGGAATGGCTACAATGGAAATCCTCATCATAATATGCTAAACATAATTTTTTTTTATTTCTATTCCTACACAAAGCAAGCAATTCATGCATTCAAGATCTAGGAAAAAAACTGCTCTTGCACCTAGCCAGTTCGTAAGTCTTAGACAACTGGGTCCTTTCCTTTGATCAACTATTCTGTCTAAAGTATAAAGATGAAATGTTGACATATTTGCTGAACTTTTGAGGTGTCTGTTATTTGTTAACTACAGGTCAGCTGGGTCCGAAAGTTCGAAAGTCTCTAATGTGTGCTTACAATACTTCTAGTCTACATCAGCAATACAGTGCGTATTAGAATTAGATTTAGAGTGAGTCCCTTGCTAGTCTCCCTGAAGCATACATAAATAGCTGGGTAATGCCAATTGTTATTGAAGTTGAAGCATTATGATTGGCCTGGACATCTAGACTAAACTGCTGAAGTCTAACTGAACTCTAAGCAGGTCTAGTATAGTAAAGGAGTGGCTTTCTCTAACAACAGCACCGATTTAGTTGAAATATCGATCTAGTCTATAACCTGTCTATGACTAAATGAACTGTATCATTTTCACTGCGGTGCTGTTCTTCGAGATAGCCAAAGGAGTCCCACCCATAAGTTACTGAGACTGCCAACCAAAGTCCAAGTTTTCTTCTTCGGAAGCCTCCATTCCAGGCTCCTTCTGCCTAACCCTCACTTAGGATTCTGACAGCTGTTGTTCAATCATGTTAATTAAAATGTCTGCTTTTGATATCTTACTCTTAGGGGATCGTCGATACGTTGAACTGAATTCCACTCAATCACACAACAAAGGTATAAGTCAGGTCACAGAGAATTCATAAGTCAGTGTAAGGCATAGCCTACCAATCACAGATCTAGACTGGATCTAGATCTATGTAAGGTTCACTTCATCTCATGATCTTTTATCGAGCAGGTGTAACATACTACTGTGTGCACCATTAGTTACTGAAAAATAGTTATTTATTTCTCACCCTCATCAGGATCGGTCCTGAGTTCAGCCATCTTAGCAGCCTCGAAGCAACTTCAAATATCGCGGTGGCTGATCTAACAGACATTTCCACTGGACAAACTTCACTTCCGGTTCCTAAAATTTGACTAATCAGATGATTCGTACGAAAGTAAATACCAAAAACGGAAGCTGCACGTTCGGCTTGTAAACATGCAAGCAGAGGCCGAAGTGACTGCTACGGAGAAGGATAACTACGGTAAGGGCTTAAGACGCATGAAAACAACAGAGACAAAAACAATTTCTTTTAAACCTATTACTTCACAAGCAAGTACGTTAAAGTAGGTCTCGATATCTAGTCTACATGTCATTATGATTAATGCATTGAGCAGTTGACTGTGCTCCAACATGTGATCGTTTTTTTCTCGTCAATTCTTTATTATTGACATTGACCGACAATGTCAACGATGATGGACTACTAGTCTAACTATGCTCACGCTGAAGACCGTCATAATAAGAGTAATTTAAAGTAGATTAGAAACCAGCCATAGGTCTAGCATCTGCTAGTCTACCAAAGTCAGTTGTTCTTTAGATGCTTTTTCCCCATTTCATTTGCATTTAGTTGGTGTTGGTGTTGGTGTTGGCATAGCCGCACTGCCCGCAGAGGCATAAGGACAGGTCTAGAACTCACAGGTTCTTCAAACCACATATTAAATGGACTAATCTTGATTAGTTAACGTCTATCAATTTCTATTAATTTTGCCATTGAATTTGATATAGTAGTACCATGGATATAGTAGTACCATGGAGACTTTCACAAACTCAAAGACACTCAAATTCACAGTATTGATAATTTGATAGTGATAACATTTTGATTTGTGTGGTTGACAATAACATGTTTTTAAGGAAAACAATGACACTGTGTAATAATATCTGGGTTTTTTTTGACGGATTAAGCTAAGATTTTAATAACATCACCCTAACTGGGCTTGCAAGGATAGCCGGTACTTAAACCGTGGTAAATTGCCAAAATGCAGAACAAGAAGAGGTAGCAAGTATGACATTATGTTGGGATTAGATGTGAAATTATTACCATCATTCAGAAGTGGGAGCAGAATCACAAGTTTGAATGATTTTTTTTTTTGTTTTTGCAAAAAAAAAAATCTGACAGCAAAGTTGACACTTTGGTCCTGTTGACACGTGCACAGAGGAAAAAAACATATTATATTATACTTTAATCTGGCACCACAAATGGCGAAATGATTTTAAGTTTGGGTGACATCTTATTCTAAGGTAAAAAGTTCTTCTGCCAGTACTACTCTTCATTGCCTCATATGTTGAAAATATCACAACATATAAATAATTAGTGTTTAGGGACCAGAAAATTAATAAATGGTCACAGTAATTTTATTATTTTATTAAATGAGGTGGTAGGATGCATTCAAAACTTTATGATTACATTAATTACAATTCTTTCTAATTAGTTCCAATCCTGTTATCCCGAGATACTGTACTTTAGTCCCCAACTCCTGGTGGTCACACCTTTTGAGTGCAATCCATGATGTATTTATATAAGTTATGAGATACTCATGTGCAATTACTTTCTTTCTTAAAATGTGAAGTAGGTCTTGAAAAAACAACTTGAACCCTAATGAGTCTTCTTTGCAGGATGCAACCAAAAGCACAGCCTTAAAATAACAAAGGGTAGGGGAGGAGCGGAAGTATCTTTATTGGTATTTGCATTCTTATTCGACCTCCTGTAATGCTGTAATAATTTATGGGGTTAATATTGCTTAGGGCTGCTTTGATCAGCACCGAAACGCCATGGGCTTTTTTGACAAGATTTATGACTTAATGAGCATGTATAAGGAAAACAATCCTAGGAGCTATTGTTGTTCAGCCTTATCTATAAAACCATGCTGAGCTTAAAGTTTCTTTCTTAACACAGCATTCAACATCTGCATTGACTGAAAACATAACTCTTGTATTACACTCTGTATTGTACCCACCAACCCACTGCTATACTAAATGCAAAGCCCAAAGCCTGTGTCTGCATGCCTTTGACTGGCAAATCATCAAGTGTGTGTGACAAACTAGTACACTTACTGACTGATCAGACAGTTTACCATAACTGGCTGCACTGAACTCACGCACACCAAGTGTGACGGACGGACCACTGCAGCCCAGCGCTGGTAGTGCTAAAATGACTTCTGTATTTCATTGGGGTTTTCATAATTTCTATGATTTGGATGTTTCCATGTTTTGTTTTGTTTTTTAAAATATAATCCATGTTACAAGAATGAATTACAAGGCATGATAAATGCTAAAAATGTTGTTGGTAAATATTCTGCTAATGCTACCAACCAAAACCAAACAGACAGGAGGAGATTAATGATCAGTGAACTGCTGGACATACTAGATTCTAGATTCTAATAATACCATGTGGGCTACTTTGTGATGCTGCCCCCATTTCATCCTTTAAGGTTTCAGGTTAAAATTTCAAATTCCACTTTCCATTCATTGATGACGCCATGCAGTGTGAAGCCATTGAGCACCATTTTATCAGCTAAATCCATAAATATAATAATCATCCACTTGTGTCCCATTCACAGAGCTGGAGTGCATACTAGTTGTTACTATTCTTTACCATGTTTACTTCAATTTTAATTACATGTAGCCAAAGTTTGTATAGGCCAGTAAAGATTTATAATGTTGGTTTTTTTTTTGTTGCTGTTGCAGTATCTGTTGTTCACTACGGGACATGAACAGATGTCAGTGGCATTGATCCTTGCATTATTATGGGCTGTTGAGCCTGATAAAGCATTGATTCTTTCACACTGAGCTGTTTGTTATACTGTTGCAAAGGGAAGCAAAACTGTAGCATGTTGTTATATTAAGCCTCTGAACCTAGTAGGATGCAGTACAATAGAACCTTAATATAAAGAATGCTTTTGGTGCATGGAAAAAGATGTGTTAATTATTGAGGTATACTTATTCCCTTTCTTTTTTTTCTCTTTCTCTCTCCCACTCTTGCTCTCTCTTTATGACAGTTTCTTCCTCATGCATTCTCTTTGTCTCTCTGTCTCTCTCTCTCTTTTTTTTCTCGCTTTCCCTGTCTTTGTTGCTTTCTTTATCTTTTCTCACCTTCATTCTGTCTCTCTTCCTTTCTCTCTCTTCCTTTCTCTCTCACTCACTCTCTCTCTCTCTTTCTCTCTCTCTCTCTCTCTCTCTCTCTCTCTCTCTCTCTCTCTCCTTTATCTCATGAATATATATAGCCCACTCTAAGGACACACATGCGGACATAATATTATAAATACAGACATTGAACAGTTGTAGGGCTATACGACCTGTGCCTTAATGCAAAAGTACATGGAACCTTTCATTAGAATGATGAGGGACGGGCAGGTAGTGCACTAGTTAACATCTGGTGAACTATAACAGCGTGGAAGCAACAGGATAGGATTGGTGTTGGTGGAGGGGGGTGAGGGGTGCAAGCGAAGACCACTAGATCCTCTCTGTTTTGAGGGAGAGGAGTGGAAGGAAGGGAGATTAGATCAAATGGCCATAAAATTTTGCAGTAACATGTGATAAAGGGTAGCTGAGAACGGCCACACTACCTGTGGAGGAATGTGATGCTTTGAAATTAATATCATGCATCAAATGCAGTTTCAACAGGCTGCTCACAGAGGCGTCACATCCGAGGAGGGTCACGGTGGGATGGGGTGGGGAAAAGCCAAAAGCTTGCTTTCTAGAACAGATAATTACCTTACCGTCCAACCCGCCTCCTGCCCGAGTTTGTTTAGTGCCTATCTTCCTTTAGAGTTAAGACATTGCGTAGACAGAAAGAATATGCATCCCTCTGAGTTCCACTAGTGCGTACTTATTGCTTAGTGTCATGGACATTATTTTAGCGTACCACACGTGATCCCAGCCATCAAGCAGTGCAGTATCCTTTTATGTGTTGGAAGCACTGCTCACACATGTAGCATGACTTCCACACAACCTTCACATTGAGAATGTTCCTTGTGCACGAGCAGCGAATTTGCAGTTTGGCATTATTGCGTGGAACACTGTGTGTCAGTCAGTTTTGTGTGAGTGTATGCTGAAAAAAAAGTTTAGAAACAAAAGTATGATACTAAACATATCACGATAGATGAACAAAGCAGGTCTTGGCTGTACATAAAAACGGACTGAGACACGAATTCTTGAAGATTGCTTTAGGGTCTGGAAAGACGCCAAGTATGGCTCCATTCTTGCGACAGTGCCCAACAAACTTGTTGATTATTGCATTGTGCCCAGCACGATCATACTGCGTATTTCCATGCATAGTTGTTCGAAAAATGCGCGTAAGCTGAGCGAATTACTCTTTTTTTCTGCGTAGGCGCGATCGCTGCCACACAGTAGTGTTTTTGTAGTACTGTATAGTCGACACTCCGCTATAGTAATAGCAGGGCTCGCAGGGATGCCACTCTTCAGAGAATTCTCTGAAATTTAGAGAAGGTTGTTTCAGAGAATATAAAAAAAAAAAACAGCTCTCTAGACTAGACTACGATTTTTCATGGGCTGAATTCAAGTCTTGGAGCCTCTTCTGTTTTAGTTGATAACATGTTTTTCTTTACAGAAACTATTGATATCGCTGTTGTATGAAATTGCTACAAAATTATATATGTTTTAACCAAATTAGATCTTATCTATAGAATCTATGAAACCGCAGAAGACTCAAAGAATTTTATGAAAAGTGGGTGGCGTCGTTGCACTCGGAAATTACAAGGAAAAACATATGGGCCTTCTCGTTATTTCAGAGCCCCAGCAGTGCATCCTTCCGTCGCTGTGCGACACAACAGTCACCCTGTTAGATTCACTTTTATCCAGTCAGTCCTACCCCTTTCCCTGCGCGCTTTTTTGTCTCAGAATGTTTTCACTTGTCAGGACTGCGTTTGTTTTGTCCATGCGGGATCCCAAAAAGGCCGTCCTTGCACTCTGTAGGTAGGCGCCTGCCTGTCACAGTGAAGTAAGGTGCACATATACTAGTGTTTTATTAAAAATGTTAGGTCTTTTGGATCACCGGAGGAGAAAGCTCAGCAACATGGCGGCAGCCATCTACGGTTTCATATAATTGTAAGTGAAACATCTTATCAACGGCCTTGTGTCGCAGGAGGATGAGGCGGTGGTATGAATGGCTATGAATGAGGCAAAGATATAAGTATAGCACACACCACTCAGTGCATTATTTTCTGTCCCTTCCGCAATAGTGGCAGCCATTTTGGCCTGCTTACAGTCTCATACTTCCTTTGCTAAAGTCGGGACGTGGCTTGCCCCTTCGCGACGGCGCAGAGACCAAACAAAGGCAACAAACAAAGGCAATCGCATAACCAAAATGTAACCATTCTTTGTCCAAGATCTCTTTGCTATTGGCTGGATTTACAGGCTTCTTTCTTTCACAGAAAGCCAATTCGGGTACGACAGGTACTTAACAGCGTCATGTATTTCAGAAAAGACATGCTTGAACAATAACATGGATTAGGCTACTACAGAGGAGACCTTGTTATTCGTATTGTTGTCAACTATGAAGTCAGCAGTTCGTGGAGAGTCAGGCAGCGAAAACAGTTTCCCAATCAGGTTCATTCTCACCCGCATTTGCGCAGCCATGAATGACTTCAGAGTCACACAGCATGGTTCTTAGCTTATATTAAGCCTGGGGCAGGTGTCGGATCTGGAATCGGGAACTGCGATCCTGAAGGGTCATATTCCTCAGTTGTGAAGAATGGCAGCTGTCAAACAAATCTCACTCTCCTGGCTGTTTTCCGGTGTTTGAGAACCAATTACGAAACACTTATGAGCTGCACAAGTTTGTGCTAGCGTATTAACATTAGTTGTGATGCCGTCAGCTATTTTCTAGCACTTCCGAAGTGATGCCAATTAAACTAGACTATATGTTGGAAACGGCTTGAAATTAACACAGACTGAGAACAAAATACCTATACACAAGTTACCCTTACCAGCATTTAATGCATAATTTCCAAGGGTTGATTTGTTTTTCTCTGCCAGATGTAGGGTACGAGATATAACCGATCAGCCTAACCCTCTAGTGCCCAGCGTATCAGATCTGATACATTTCGTGGAACAAAGAAAAAGCAAACCAAGATCATCACCCCACCATGATAGTGTGAAGTCGCATGAGCGGGCATTAGCCTGGATATAAGACTTATAAACCGCATTATTATTATTATCATTTTGATGCTTGTTCCAGCATAGTGGATCCAGAAGTGATCCAAAGACTGGACCTCGGACTTTTTGTGCCATTGTAAATAGGGCTGGGCACTAGAGGGCTAAGTACTGTACTTCTGGGAACCAGTGGTTAAATGTTATTGCATGAAATTATGATGAAACAGATCTGTTGTTATCATTGAAAGTTGCAATGGGGATAGAGTGAAAAAAAAAAACACAAAAAAACGTGAAGTGTATCTGAACAGCTGGAGCGCCCCTTAACAGATTCAGGGGAATCAATCTCAGAAAAATAAACGACTCAGTGTTTCCTAGAACCCCTATTTTCTTTCTTGGAACGGGTTCCTTAGAATTCATTTGCATAAAGCTGTCAATAAGCAATAGACCAATCTATAATTTATGTGGCGAGTGAGAATCGAACTCCAAATCTGACGTAAGACCGTAACACTTTATGCCATCTCAAGGCCGCTAGTTCGAGTTAGTAAACAGCCCTTCCCTCC
>JAWQUT010000257.1:1158675-1172924 GCA_033807755.1 Ellobium chinense | reverse complement strand
TTTTCTAAGATTACAGCATTGCAATCAAAGTCAGGCACTTGTTCACAGCCTTCAACAAAAGACTTAATGATCATATATAAAAAAAAGGCATAAAATTTAGCACCAAGGAAAGTTATTGCATGTGGATAATTCTCTTCGCACAACGACTATTAGCTCGCCTCTCGCTTTATGACGTCACGCTTTATTCCCGCGCTGACAGGACGACCAGTTATGGCTGCCCGCGCGGTGTGAAAATCCCGACTTTCAAGCTGCATTTTCTCGGAAGCGCTCGATCGGGTGAAGAAAAAGTGTAAGGGGTTGAAAATTTATGAAAAAATATTGCGGATTTTTAAGGCTGTGAAGCAGATAGCTATCCCTGTTCCTTTAAGCACGAGCAAGAACTAAAAGTTCATTTTCTTTTCTTCCAACAGTGGAGCAAATTATGGAGCTCTTTAGTTCGATCCGAACGTCATAGCAAACCGAATTAATTCTGTGGTGAAATCTGGTGAACGGGAACCGGGAAGAAAATTTCTCCACATTACATTATTATTGTTCGTATCATCAAAAGGAAACCTTGCTCGTGCCTCAAATGTCACTCATGTGGTGGGCGCTGCCGACCCACTTCGCGCACATATCGAGCACAAGTCTAGACTAAGCGAATCACAGAATATCAGATTCGCCAATCCCCGTCACCACGTACAGTATTCTGTGCTAGTCTGGTTTGCTTCATGCAAGGTAAGGTTAGGCTTAGAGAGTAAGGTTTCAGTTATATTAGTCTTGTAGACATACGTTTCTGTCAGGGAGCAAAACTGTTGTGAGTAGAGGATGATTCCATAGCAGATACTGGCCCACAACCTTGCAATTCAGATATGGACAAAACAGTTGATTTCATTCATATAAAGATATAAAATAAAGAAGATATTAGTTCAGATCTCAGCGCAAGTTTTATCCTCAATTGAAAATGAAAAATATAATAAATACCCCAAGCAAGTTAATTCACTTTTAGAATACTTCACTTTATATGAATCCAATCAAATTTGGCATTTTTCTTTTGTCAGCTGTCAAAATGGTTAGACTAGTCTATGTCACACTTGGTAAGTGTGGTAGGAATTTTGTAGAGACATTTACAACGCCTATAAGGGCCCGGGTGTTTTTAGGAATTGATAATCACAGCACCATTCACTTGAGTAGCATTTCAAAGATGTTCAGCTCATCCAGTCCAAATCCACATTTTTCAGTCTTTGATTCTTTGGAAAGCCTTTCTGAGGTTGAAAGCATGTTCTTCCTTTGTCTTAATCTGATATGTCATGTACCCATTCAGAGTCTACATACATGTACATACACCTACTTGATGATATGTTGAAACATCACATACACAGAGTTCATACAGAGTTACAGATATTTATCTGAAGCTGTCTTTGTTTGTAACAGATGTCATAATTTTTCACGAGCCAATATCCAGTTCTGTCAGATGGAAATCTTGATAAATATCAAGCTCACTAAAGATGGTTCAACTTCATCAACTGTGAAGATACAGTGGAACACTGTTAAACCAAAATTGTCGGGACTGGACATATTATTTTGGTCTAAACATATTTTGATTATCCAAATATGGTATGGTGGGGCCGATTCCATCTCCGCATGGTTCCATTTTTTGCATCTTTTTCTTCCCACGTTGAAATTGCGATTCATTTCTCATCGTTTCAGGTTGATGTCAATTGGCAATAATTATTATCGTCCACAGTGTGTGTTTCGGAATTCCGTGTTACTGAGATATTTCTGATTTTGAGAGTTTTTTTTTTTCCATCTAGACTACCTCCGTCAGCAGTTGCAATTTAAATTCGGGTGAATAAGAGGTGTGCTTTCTTTTAGACAGCTTAAATGATCATATTTCATTATCTCATCAGTTAAGACAGCCTTCGTAACAATGCTGGGCGCATGGCAAGTGTAACTGATCCTAATCTGGCCCTCGAAAACAATAAGCGTGGGACACAGTGCTGTAACATCACGTTGCATCCGACAGCGCGCACGCACCACAATGACGTGTTGCCTGCCTCGCCTTGTCAGCAGACCACTTGCCGTTTCAGGGACTACACATGCATGATTACAGACAATGCACACTCGCTGATCAGTGACGCAATTCCACATCCCCTTCCCCTCTCTGTCTTCGACACCCGCTGGTGGCCTGACGATGAGATAACGGCGTCTCGGTACTAAGCGTAAGATAATAGGTCGCTGGCTTCCACTAAATAAAATCAAGGTCATTTATTTTGGTTCAGCCGTGTTCCCAAGAATGTTGACTTAAAAGAGAAAAAAAACGGGTATTAAATTCTCTTTCGGTTCAACCGTGTTTTTGATTTAGCTGTTTTTGATTTAAGTGTGTTCCACTGTAGTAGTATGCCATTAACTATTTCCTAATTTTCTCCTGCATTTATATTAATCACATTTTTATTCCTATGAAGTTTTAACTTAGGGCCCATGATCATAATATTTAGTCCTTGGATGCAATCGGAAAGTTCTTGCAGTATTCATCATCAGCCTCGAATTGTTCCAGCATGGAGGATTTGCAGCAAAGATTATAAAATAACAAAACAGGACACTCAGCTTAAAAAAAAATATCTCACATGGCTCTCACAGGCTCTTGTTTACAATGGCATATATACTGTATAAACTCCCACTCAAAAGCAAAAGTCCTGGTCTGTCATTATTCACTTTCCAAACGATGCAGTGGACAGACATTAGCTTTTTTTAAACAGGGTTTTATTTTAGCTCAACTCTTGTGCTTAGAGTTAGATCTACACTCCAATCTACACTGCAACTAGTTATGAATTCTGAGTCTTATGCTGGTTACAGGACTAATTTTCACCAGTTGAGCTCTCGGGGCCAGAAATAAAAAAAAAAACCAGCACATAAGCACAGTACAGTCCTGTTAATGCATACTTGGAGGGACTCGCCAAATCTTAGCGGGGTGAGCCATTTTTGTGTTATCCATTTACAGTATAATTTAAGGAGAAATGATAGCTTTTCCCAACAATTGCAAGCATAGAGTTCAGTATGTTGTGCCTTTGAGCTGCATGTTGTCAGGGATCAGCTTCTACTGTCATTACCTTTGATTGAGATGATGTCTAACAATATCTCCATGTACCCAAGCACCATTGGATAACGGGAAGGAGAACTGTGACAGCAGCTCATAGCTCATTTTAATCTTTCACTTTTTCCTCATCCAGCAAAAGATCATTTGTTATGTTACTGATAGTTCCCAGACAATAGTTATGAGGTACTGACAAAGAGTAAGAAAGTAGCAGTTTTCCCTCCTCCTGTCCAGTGGTGGTCTCAAAGCACCATTACCAGTTAAGGTCATTGAATATATGTCACCTACAAACAATGACATCTGACATTTCTATGGTTATTTCGTCTTATTTTGTACTGTAAACAAATAACACAAAACTCTTTTAATCCAGAATGATTTACCTGGCCCATTCAACATAGTTCTACTGTATTTGATGACTCATTGCCAGGAACATCTTAAAACATTGTATTTATTTCCAGGTTTAGAGGCAGCTGAAAAAAGCAAATATAACACAAAAGATCTGAAGGAACTGCAAAATCAACAACTCACTGATGACTGTTTCCATTTTTGCCAAGAAGCTTGAACTATGATATTTCTTCCTTATTCTATTCAAAATGGAAGCAGTCATGGGTAAGTGGTGGATATTTCATAATGAAGTCTTACTTCCCCAGCACTGAAGTCTTAGTTAATGATTCAGGGTAAGAGTTGCCACCAGGTAACAAAATCATTCTTAGTTGGAATCTCAGTATTTACATTTTATTCCTTTGAACTTCAATGATAAAACGTTTACAAAATAAATCACATTTTACTGTGAAAAATGTTACCTTAAAGTGCTACTGAAATCTAGAATAACCTTGGTGATGTTCAGGTCTTATGTTGCCTTGCTATTATAAAATCAGATCTAAGACCTATTGCTAATGGATGTAAGATAACTTGAAATGGATAACAAGTTCTTTTATTTTACTTACTCAGCATGTATGTTTTATGTTCTTCTTTGTAAGATTTTGAAATCACCTCATTATTGATCTTGTTATCCTTCCAACCTGTATGATTGTAACTGTTTTTACCTACAGCCAGAAGAACCAAGAACCGCATAAAACAGCTTTATGATTGTTTAGTCAACCACTCACTACACAAGTTTGATGACGAAGTACTGTATGTTGGATGTCTGACACAAGCTGAACTTCAGATGCAGGTTTGACTCTGCTAGTAAAAATGTTTTAATTTTCTCTTGTCTTTATTATCCCAGGTGTATTTTTCTCTATTGATACACCTACATGTAATATGCCAAATAAAATTCTTCTTTAAATAATCTTGTAACATGCTATCAGTGGTTATCAGAGTTGTGGAACTATATGAATATCTTCCTATATTTTTATAGTATAAATGTAACCTGGTGGCAAAGCATATTATAGTATTCATTCTTTATTAATAAGGGGGAGGAATGTGAGCCCAGTCTGATAAATGCCACTTTAAAACTGCTCATCTCCAAACTTTGGATTTCTTGCATTGGAGGAAAAATAATTGAAATTTATTATGAACAAATTACAAATTACATGCAAATTAATTAAATTAATCAGCAGTTCATTTTATTTTTGTACAAAGTATAAAATATCTTTGGGGGGCTGCCACTCCTAGTGATTTGTCAGTAAATCTAGTGAAACTGGGTTTGTCTCTTGATATTAGGAAGACATTAGACTCCTCAGATTCACTGGTGAATTTAATATTGAGTGAATGCTTTCCTTTGTGTCCACTGGAGATAGATGAATTAACAGCAGACATATGTTTATCTTCTACCACTCCTGATGCACCAGAAACAAAGGTGGACTGGACACCCTCTTATAAAACTACATGTACATTTGGATTACTGAAAACTGTGGTGATCCACAGCTGAACATGTATTAGCCACCCTTATGTATAAGCTCTGCAGCCACTGTGCACATGTTTTGCTGTCGTGCTGTTTTAGTCTTCTGTGACTGAATTTTGTTGAGAGTATCTTTTCTTTTATCATTTCTTCTCTCCCCGTCTCTCTTTGCAAGTTATTATCACACATTGTCATACAGTCAGTAATGTCAGGCTTCCATCTGCTATAACACGATACTTTGTTATATATCAGGAAATAATGGTAGAGAAATAATATAAAAGCTCATGAATAGGAAAAGCATTTAAACACACAAGGCATTTGATTATTACTCTTTAACAATAATTAACAAAAGACAACAAATTAACACTGCCCTTCTTATGACACCTCTCCCCCCCCCCGTTGAAAGACCAATCATCCCCATCACATACAATATGAAACTCAACCTCTTATCAGCTGCACTCTCCTTACATCCATAACAACACGACATCTCGCACTTTTTTCAAATTTTTTTTCATAGATTCTCCACTTTGACACAAGTCCTCTCTCTACCTCAACCTCATCATGAACCACCTCACTCATCTCATCATCTTCCCTCAAGGTCACAATTTCCTCATCCACAGCTTCTTGCAGCTTGAAGCCACCTCTCCTGATATCATGCATGTATTAGAATGAGATCATGGAAGTGTGGGATGATAAAGGAAGGAGAGAGCAGGTTCAGGTACTCTCAAGAATTTCTATCTTTGGCCTTTTTCTTCTTGGCTACCTTAGTTTATGCTTTTCATGATTCTTTTCAGTTACTAAAATAGGATTGGGTGCATAGAGGGCAAGGGGTGGATTTTTTGCACTTGATACTGGGTCACTGTACATGGGAATATAACGGTAGGCCTACTGTAGTATGGCACTCGGCTCATTGATTTGTGTAGTCAAACTGCTTTTCGTCACTTGATGTCTAGTTTGTGGTTTAAGCACAACCGCCTAGCCCTTTGTAGATTATCAAGATTACTGCATCATGTTACGTTAGCATAAGAAGTCTTGGTTGTGCTTTAGTCAGGGTTAGCTGTGACAAATCATCACTATTTTGCCCAGAGGAAGATAATGTAAATGCAAAAAATTATATGTCTCCATGCAAGAAAGGTAATTTTGAGCAAAGCAACTACTGACACAATGTCCTCAAGCTAATTTGCAGCTTTGCTTGGGGAGTTTGAAGTTGCAAATGATGGGGGAGAGGGTGTGATGAATGCAAAAAGGGGCATTCACTCTTAATATAAGATAAACATTTCAATACAGGAAATATTTCATCTTTGGAGCCGTCTTCAGTTACAAGTGTACAATGATGTGACATTCACAAAAGCTGATGGCAAAAAAAAAAAGTGCTACAACAATCACAAATTGGAATGAAACTCCTGTATCTTGAGCCTGTACGAAGATCAGCTTGGGTGAAAACTGCAGGAGAAATAACTACATGTACAAGTAGACAAAGAGATAACGATGAAAGCAAAATCCACAGGACCAAAATATTATGTTTGATTGACATAGACTGTCAATTGAGACAGAGAAGTCTGAAAAGAGGAAAATTAATTAGGCTCCTTGTTTCCTTTCATTTTAGTGGTGCTTTCGATTTAATCATTTTCATTTTAATCAATGTCATCTGTGAAATAATCTGTAATATATCTTATGGTGTGCAGGGTCTTATTAAACTTGTGTGATGGGAAATGGGAGAGGGCTAGTTGGGTTTAAAAATGTTGACATCCTCTGTCTGGAAATGGAGGGGAAGGGAGAGGGTTTCTTAAGAGAAAGAGAGGCAGGAAAGGTGAAGGAGAGGAGGTGAGATAGAGGAGGAGGAGGAGGAAAATAGAAGTTAACTTTTTGGCTATCTCGAAGGACAGCACCGCAATGATAATGATACATTTCATTTAGTCATAGACCAGTCATGGACTATATCGAGATTTCGACTCAATCGGTGCCATTGTTAGAGAAAGCCAACTTTTTATAAGATTGGTTGATGAAGTGTATTTCCTCTGTATTGAGTCCACAGCAGCAAGAATGAGGTCTCACGTTCCATAACCAAATCAATTCTTTGTCGCTGAAAATTTCAAAGATGCCACCTGTTTAAAAATTCTTGGATATCCAAGGATATTGGCTTCCCGTCAGAAGTGACTATCTTAGTTTCTGTTCAATGAAGTATACTTGAGTGGATGAGTCTTATTTTTTCCTTATCGTGGATAATCTGAACTATTCCAAATAAAAATCTAATAAAAAAATAAAAATAATGTACATGTAGTGTGTTCATTGTCAGTGAAAACTCATCAACTTTTATATATTAAAATGATAACTTGATGTACTAAATGAGTGATTAAAGCCTCACTTTGACTGGCTGAAAAACATCTTGTTTGACTGTTTCAGGTCTGGATCCTGTATTGGTGCTGGCTGCTGATGTCTGAACTCATCATGAAAACCTGAATACAGGAAGGATCTTGCGGTGAAAATACACTGATGGCTTCATCTTCTAAGAAACCAGATTCTTGACACAGTTGATTACATGAAATTTTTCAGTTTTCTTGCATTTTTCTAGAATAATAGTACTCTGTAGTTGACAATAGTCACTAGATAACTACAACTCTTCATAATACATGCCCTTTAAAATGGGACACGCACATCAAAAATAATTTTCCGTTTTTCAGTACATTTTGTCTCTAAAAATTATCTATGGTGCCCACCGAGTCAAGCTGGCAAAGAAAGAGCATCGTTCTGTGACTGTGCGCTTGTGTAATATGATGCAATTAGGAGAGCTAGAGTTACCGAGTTTGGCCCAAATGTCTAGAATTATTCCCCTTCCCCGATCAGCAGAAGCCTGTGGCAAAAATGCTGACGTCACTTACGTTCCAGCAGCTTCAGATACCTATACCTGACCCTGTATTATTCAGCATTTAATTAAGATTCTGGTCATCCAAATTCAAACGTAAAGTTTGATAGTGTAAGCCAGAAAAAGTATTCTGCACTTTTATTGCCTCAGCATGATTTTGTTTGGCATAGACGTCTATCAACTGACATATCGACTGTTCACAGAGGAATTAAAACATTCATAAACATGCAGTGGTTGTAACAACTCGGACTGTGGATAATGTAACTGTCACCCTGTGAGTTGTCTGGGACCAGCAGAGGCGTTGTCTGGGGCCAGCAGAGGCGTTATATCATTATGACAGACACTTGAAAGACTGTTTTATTGGAATAACAGGGCATCGTATGATTTAATATGATCTGTATTACGGTGCAGTCTTCCTTTATGTGGCCGCAACCATAAAATTGTTTTTGTCAGATTCTGATGACAGACAACTCTGTTAGCATACCCTCCCCTCCTCCTCCACCTCTCCCCCACCCTCAATTAAAGTTTGTCTTTGACATAGAATGTCATGGTTATCATTAGATCTATTTAGTGCCAATCAGAAGATTCAGTAAGTGGTGATATATATAATACATGATATATTATGTACAGTGAGAGATTCTGAGTGGGTGGTGGTATGTATATCATGCACAGATTGTAAGATAGTGAGTATCCTCATTGAGTGCATGCATTACATCAAAGATTTGTTAGTGAGATAATATTATCAGTGCTGTAAGCGTAAGATGAAATATATTACCTGAACTCTGTGTGTACTTGGGGTATACATGGGACATATTTCATTCACCTAAAAGCCACATCTCTATCATGATGCATTAATGTTACCAAGCAGATAACTAAGGTGGAGAAAAGACAGAAACCCATGACTCTAAATTCAATTCCTTAAAGAATCCTTTGGTGACATATATTCCTGTCTAACTTGCATATTTCCATCCCATAATACAGTACTTTATAATACTATATGATTTGTATGTCTCATATCCTTGCTTCTGCTCACTCACATGACTTCACACTATTGTTACCCCAGCAGACCTGATCAGTCCATTACTTTCTCAGCTCCCTGGAGAGCATACAATGCCTCTGCCATCCGCGAGTGCTGATCACTAGCATTTTGACAATATTTTCCACTGCCTTTAGAGAGTGGGGTATGACTGCTCTTTTCACAAAATTGTGCTGTTTAAATACTTCCTGAGTCTTTTATAAAGTGTTTATCAGCACCATTATACTAAGCACTATCGGCTCTCTACACTTTGCCAAAAACATTTGATCTCAACCTTTTCATAGTAGCACAGCACTGCATGAAATGTACTCACTCTGATTGCACCAATTCGCCACACATACAGGGTGTTAGTGCATGCAGTGGGGTGAGTTGGTGCAGCTGTGTTTGTTGTCTTGTATGGCATATTATATGACTCCAGATTTAGCCACCAATTTGGGTATTTTATCATATCTTTTCACAAAGTGCTAGCTGTTCCTTTTCTCTACCACCTCATTTTCTTCCTTATTATTATTGTTCTTATTCTTGTTGGTAATAATATGATCCAGAAATAATTCTACTTAAACACTTCGAAGACTGTAACAAAAATTTATATTATTACCACCACCACCACTATCAGTGTCATCATCAGCATCGCCACTATCATCATCATCATTATTGTCATCATTATCATCATTATTTGCTATAACGATTGGAAAAATAAAATTTTCATCACTACAGGTGGTAACAAGTTTGAAAATTACATTTTAAAGCCTGGAATATTAACAACTAACAAGACTGTTACCTTATACACCAGTACACGAAAGTCTTTCATTATTTGGGTTCAGATTGTTTTACATTCATCCAAAACAAGTCAAGTCAAGGGACTTTCAACCTGGATCTGTGTACACATTTTATACTACAATTAGGACACATGAATGAATTGGGACAGCTTCAGAAGGTGATTTAATGTGATTATAAATTTTTAAAAAAATTACATAATACAATATTTCTTTGGGTTACTTTTGTCAGGATACATAGTTCATTTTATTTCAACTGCGCTCTGCACCAACACGCCTCATACCTATGTGTTTACCGGTCTCTGCTGTTAGCAAGACAACTAGTAAACTTCACGACTTTATCTCAGATTTTTACTAAATTCTACAGTTTAACCTGACAATACAGTTGGAAAAAATTACTTTTAATCTCCAAAATCTGTTATTTTGGCTCTCAGCCATTACATTATGCCTCACTAGGATTACTTTGTAGACAGGTAGAAGAGATCAGTACCGGTATCAACAGTGATCCTGTCAAATATTAACTTCCTGAAGATATTAGTATGTGAAATAATTTGACTGCACCAACACGCCCCATCCTCCCCTACCCAATTTACAGACAGGTGGAGGAAAATAAATGCCTTCCCAATGCATTTACAATATGACCATGGTCAGGAATTCAACCCATGACCTTTTAATTTTGCATCCAATGCCTCAGCTATTCAGCCACACTGTCCCACTGAGTCATGCTGCCCCAAAAATTATTATAGACTTTTCCATTGGAACTTAAGGTCAAGATTTGGTGCTGTTCATCATTCACTGATCTAGTTACAGTAAAGAACTCTTTGTCACATGATTCTTCACGACCTAGTTTTCAGGAAGACCATTTCACAGACATCAGCACGAGGATTACAGGACTGTGTAGTCAAGTTATACTTAGCTGTAGAGTTTCAAATTGAGCATGTATAGAAGTAGAGGTTGATAGTACTAGAACCTTTTGCCTCTTTTTGCTTCGTTTAGCAGTAGCACACGGTGAAAACGGTGTAGCAAGTAATACAGAAACCATACAGATCAGTCAATTGGTGTGAAGGAGCTGTTAAAAATGTATTTTCCTATTTTTAAATACTAGTAATAATATTTGATTATTTTTTTTAAATAATGTTTATTAAAAAAAAAAGCCACTTAACTTTTGAGGTTCCATTAAATATTTTATTATTGTATGCAAGTGTTGGTGTTTCTTTATCAGTTGATACAAAAATGAGACTATGCCTGTCCATATCTTTTGATCCTTCCATTCCTTCTTCCCCAGAACACTATCTGTTAGTTACCATGTGATCCTCCATTTCTTATCTCGTATCTTTTTTTCTTCTTTTATCTCTCATTCTTCTTTTTAATTTCCCTCTTATCCCCTCTTCCTCTCCTTCTTACTGTCCCCTTCACTGTTTTCCTTTTTCCTCCTTTTTTTCATCTCCTTCCTGTCCTGTCATACTATCCTCTCTTTTCATCTCTCACTCTTTCTCTCTACTCCTCTCTTTTCATCTCTCACTCTTTCTCTCTACTCCTCTCTTTTCATCTCTCTCTCTGTCTACTCCTCTCTTTTCATCTCTCTCTGTGTCTCTCTACTCCTCTCTTTTCATCTCTCTCTCTTTCTCTCTACTCCTCTCTTTTCATCTCTCTTTCTCTCTACTCCTCTCTTTTCATCTCTCTCTCTCTTTCTCTCTACTCCTCTCTTTTCATCTCTCTCTCTGTCTCTCTACTCCTCTCTTTTCATCTCTCTCTCTTTCTCTCTACTCCTCTCTTTTCATCTCTCTTTCTCTCTACTCCTCTCTTTTCATCTCTCTCTCTTTCTCTCTACTCCTCTCTTTTCATCTCTCACTCTTTCTCTCTACTCCTCTATTTTCATCTCTCTCTCCTTTTTTCGGCTCTATCTCCTCTCTCTTTTTCTCTCCCTCATTCATCTCTTTTCTTCCCTCTTTCCTCCTTTCATTCCCTTTCTCTCCTTGTTTCATCTCTCTTCTCACCCTGTCATTATCTCTTTCGGTTGCTTCCATGGCTGGTGCAGAATAAGCCTGAACACATAATGATGAAAATGTTTCACACAACAGCAAACCAGCACCAACACATCACTATATTATTATAATAATATCTGTTCTACAGCACTAAACCATCAGTACCAGCTACTGCTATGGAACAGTTTGAAAGTGCCAGAGTGCAAGCCCAGCTAGATCAGTTATAAGAAATGTCAGTATTGGCTCCCAATGGACCCAGTTGATTCTGTATGTGTTACACAGTAGCTAATAATATTGATGTGATCATTACAACACAAGCGATCTTTCAACAGGATGAAAATCACGTGCTGTTGAGACGTGCAGTTTAATATACCACACAGCCATTAACTCATGTAAACACTGTTCTTTGATACACAACTCTCTCAGATATTTGCCATCACTATAGTCTATAGTTGTTGCTTTCTTATTCCATTGCTGTATCCTGGGCCAAACTATTTGTACTTAATGAAAATAAAACACGCTTTCATATAATGGCAATAACTTTATGTACTAGAAACTCATGATCTCCACGTCTAATAGACCAACTTGCACATCTGAGATTGTAACATGTTCGACACAAGGAGGTCAATAAATTCAGTATAGAAATCTAGAGCTTGGGACAGACATTCAAAACACGACTGTGGCCGGTTCAACATCCAGTGATTACAGCTGATCAATGTCTATCCTATAGTGAAAAAAATGTGATGCAAGTCTTATTTTGATTGGCTGAAAGGCAATTATTGTGCTGCTGGTCAGGCTTTAACTTTTTAGTAACTTCACTTACAAAGAGTGGTTGATCTATTCATAGAATGTTGAAATCTGGAGCTTTCTCTATATTCAAGGATGTCATTAAGTAGAAATGTCCCACCACAGTGGCATCATAGAAAGCGGCAAAGACCCTACAATATCTGGATTATTTACAACAACAACAAAATGTGATTGGATCATTCTAGTATTTACTTCATCCAGAGATTTGTCAGCAAAATCTGTGAAGTTAAAAACATTAAGAAAAGGTCAGTGGGAAGCCAGCTTTAACAAGCACCAGAACTGAGGCGATAGTGAATCCAGACCTTTGATAATAGAATAATACAGTCAATCCTTAATATGAAACTGCCGATATTATGGAACGTTGAATGATATCTGACTGTTGCTTCTGAATACAGAAAGTTTAGTAGATTTTGATTCAGTTGATCAGTTTTTTTGGCATTCGCTATTTGCTTCTGATTCAAACTTGTCTTCCATAAACACTTTTCACCTTTTTCTCCCACTTTCAATGAAACATCCGTGGGAATATTTTCAAAAACAGCCGCACAGTCACATTCTCATGAATCTTTCCAAGAATAATTTTATAAATTCTTCTTTAGATTTGTAATAGGTTACTGGTTTGTTTTTTTTTTCAAAGTAGAAAGAAAAAAACTCTGGCAATTTCTATCCACCTGTACCACCTGGTGTATTTTGTTCATAACATTATACATTCACACTGCTGCTTCTGGAGGGAAAATACAAAACAAATGTCAGTCAAGGAGACAACGATTAAGACAAAGTCACATTTAATAAGTATTGTAATTGTAATTGGAGAGTTAATCACAGTAAAGGACCCCCTTCTCTCCTCATCCCCCCCCCCCCNCCCCCTAACCAACAAAAAAAACCGCACTGATGAAACTAAACAATGCTTGAATTGCATATACATATGACTTCGCTTCGTGAGTAAATCTAGATCTGGACTAGGTCTGTCTCCATTGAATGTCATGCCTCATATAGTGACTTTGAGGACTTCACTCGATAGCATTGTTCCTTCTAATGAACACAATCATTTCCCATTTAAATCAATGGAATTTTATGCTGTAAGGTTCCAAAGTGCTAAAAATGTTCCGCCCCGCATAAAGTTATAAAACTTTTAGAACAACTNTTCCCCTACCCCCCAGAACACACACACACACACACACAAATATCAGGAAACCAGTAGTCGTTTCCAGATTTACAAATTTAAAATGCTCAAGTCCGAGTGAGATGGTCTTAGGTACTGTATGTTTCTTGAGGCCAGTGTCAAGTTTGGCACACTCACAATGTGGTGGAGTCTGAGGTACTTGGGAATAAATAACCTGATGACTTCACTTGATCATTTAATTACTCGATTAAATTTTGGGGCATTCAATGACCACCGTGAATAATAATAGGCTATGTCACTGGAAGGAAAGAAGGTTCATACCTTAGGAGAAAAAAAAAAGACTAAACTGAAGGACTACAAATTTCACAATCACACTTTTTTCATTTCAACCTGATTGTGTGCAGACACAATAACATCAAAAAAACCAAAAACTGTCCTGGTTTTTGGCGCCTTTAAATGCCTCACTCATCCACTTATAGTCTAGACTATATAAACTCCTACCTTTCAGACTTGTCAATCAATGTCTGGTATAAATATACTGAATATTACATGTAATCTAGAAGGGTGTCCAATTTGAATTTTTCAGATGCGTACTGAGCCTTGTAAATATTATAGATATGAAGTGTGACAAGGTAACTATTAGCAAGCAATCGAAACCGACCTAGTTAATATTAAATACCAGGTCAGAAGGAGAGATGTACGTCTTTGTAAAGACTTTGAGGAAAAATAATAGAATGATGACCCCTCCC
>JAWQUT010000257.1:1125451-1148414 GCA_033807755.1 Ellobium chinense | reverse complement strand
GTTTAGTCAGGAGTCTAATTCAGAATTAGTTATATCCAGCTCGTCACTCATGGCCAAAGCTAAAAATGTTTGAGACCATGGACTGTCCTTGACTGTTTCTTTTTTTAAATCTGTATGCTGTTAGAAGTCTTTAGATGCGAACTTTTTCATCCGTTTTTTGTACGGAATAATTTATTGACTCTTTACTGTCTATAAATACCTGACATGAAAAGTAATTAAACTGAAAATACCTTTACAGTTGTAATGGATTTCTGTTTCAAGGAAAATTTCAAACTCTAAAATCATATTATTTCTACTTTTTTCCCAGAACTACTGATCTTCAAGTTACCTTGATCTTGAACTACTGGCAACCATATTGGCTCTGTGTTGGCTCTGTGTTGGCCCTGTGTTGGCTCTGCTGTTGGCTGTGAAGGTTTCATCATACGGAACATCCTCCTGATACGCTGTGTTTACCTGGTAGAATGAGTTATGCAAGTGTTCCAGAAGATCAGCGTGCTGTACTCAATAGATCTGTGCTTATGTGAGACCTTTCTGCCTTCTTAAACCCAACTCCAACAGCTCTACGTGCCTTCACACTCTCATCGTAAGCTCTTTAGGACCTGTCTGAACAGTAGGACCTGTCTGAACAGCTGTCTGTGAGTGCCTCTGTTAATGCTATCCCAGCAGCTTTTGGTGCCTTTATTAGTCCTACCTCAGCAGCTCTGTGAATCTGTGAGGCCCGAGCACCAAAATGCCTTCGTTAGCCCTACTAAACAGACCAGCAACTCTCAGTGTCTTCAACAGCCCTACCAGAACAGCACTAAGTGCCTTCCTGAACCTACACATACAGAGTTGTAGCCTACCAGAGGCATGTCTGTGCTACTATAAACCCTAACCTAACAACCAAGTGCCTCTGTGAGACATACCCACATGTCTATAAGAAATGCAATTACCTATTACATAGAAGACAGTGCACTCCTATGTAGAAGATATAACCTACTACATCGCAATCATTACTTATTACATGGAGACGTGAGTATACAATCTACAATATGGAAGACAGTTCACTATCCTCTGCAATGATGGCCCCACTTACATCACAAAAGACAGTATACTATCTGTGAGATGAAACACACTGCCTACTACATGGGAAACATTACCGTATCTACCGCACTGGCACTACCTCCCACATGGAAGAAATTACACTATCTAATACACTGTAGGTATTACCCTCTACATGGAAGACATTACACTATCTACTACACTCTAGATATTTCCTCCTACATGGAAGACATTACACTATCTACTACACTGTAGGTATTACCTCCTACATGGAAGACATTACACTATCTACTAGGTTTGTGACACCTATTAGAGGGGAAAATCACTCGTTGTGTTCAAGCCAATTAATTTGCTTATATAAAGTCCCCATTTCTGCCAGTGTCAGAGGGTAGAAATGTGTAAAATGATCTGTGATCCAAATTAAGCATCCAATTTTAAAGTTTCAGGTAATGTTTGAGCCTTCTAGATAAAAATATAAAATGTGTAGGCCTATGTATTCGCACGCGGTCAAAACCAGCTAAATTAAAAATTGGGGACCAAATCAGAATTGGAGGTGATCTTTTTCGAAAGACATTTGTGAAAAATTTTGGACTTTGACCCACCTTTTTCTTCCCGTTAAAAGATCGGGCAAAAGAAGTACTTTAACCTCCATGGAAGAAATTTCCCCAAATCACAGTGGTACATGTAGAATAACACAAAATGTTAATAGGGCCAACAGAAGAAAACACAATAGATGTCAAAAACCTTAACTAGCACCTAGTACCTGACATGGTTCCATTTAGAAACACAAGGTTTACATCATGGCGATCGAGAGGAGTNGGGGGGGGGGGGGGGGGGTCATCTAGGCTATCTGGACAGTCTTTTAAACTTCCTCTCCACCTGAGGCCGTCCCCAGCCCCCAATCCAGCTTGTATGGAACTTAAATCTATATCTACGTGCTGCATACTCAGTTTACAAGACACACGCTTTTTTTTTTTACAATTTATTTTCTCGTTCTTTCTTTTCCCTGTCTCTCTTGTTTTTCTCCTACCCCCAACCCTTTCCCCCGCCCTTTGACACACACACATAGTGTTAGTAAGAAATGCACTAAATTTCACCATTTTTTTTTTTTATTTAAGATTTTATTCCTTCATTTTTCCGTCCCTACTTCCATCCCCAACCCCACCATCAACCCCTAACCGCCCACNCACCCCACCCCCACCCTTAAGAAAAATCACCATCCCACCCCTTCTCACACCACCCCATAGGCTCACATGGTATTGTGAAAGAAAGCTGAATTTTCTTTCAATTCTTTCGGTCAGATGCACCAAACTTTTGATTCTTTGAGGCTTCTACCCCAATCAATAACAGAATGACCTTTTTAAAAAAGTCAATAATATCACTTTACATTTTAAACGTGTGGTTACAAGTGGATTTGACCTTTAAGGGTTGCAAATATGGTCAACTAAAAGCCACCTGTTCATGCCAAGGTGTTTACATGGCCACAATGACCAGCCAAGAGGGGGTCACTTTTTCACTTCCCTCCCAGTCACTCCCAGGTCACTTCCCTCTGACCATTCCCTACTAGTTCCCCTTCAGGTAGGCTACTATAGCAAAATTTTAGGGTTGAACTGTAGGTTCATGGGAGCTTTCAAAGTAGCATAGGGTATGTCATCAAGAGAACTGGCTATTTTGAGAGATATCAAACTCTTACTTGGACCATAAGAATTATATAAGACATTTATTTCAGCAACATTGGCACCATTTCGTAGGGAAATGAATGTGCTTGACAGATGACAGTTGCATATTTCTCAAGGGAACTAACAAAGGCTACCAACACTTCATCCAATTCATCTCAGAGAGTGAGACTAGTGAAAATTTTCTGTGTCCCTCTGCAAATATACCTCACCACAGGAAATCATTCAGTCATTACAGAAGCAAGAAAGAGACACTTCAACAGTAGAGAATGCATCACTACTGACTAATTAAAACATATGTAGGAAATAATTAAATGTGGGAAGGGGTTAAACTACACTGTAGACATTACCTGTCACATGGAAGAGATTACACTATCTACTACACTGTAGGTTTTACCTCCTACATGGAAAACTTTATATTATCTCCTAGTCTGAAGGCACTACTTACTACATGAAGGCACTAGTTGTTAAAAAGAAGATAGTACACTGTCTGCTATAAGGAAGGCATTACTACTATATGGAAGTCATTAACACTACCTGTAACATGTAAGTCACAAACTATAACAAGGAAGGCAATATCTACTACATGGAAGAACGTTCGCAGATTATTACACATATAAAATACATTTTTTACATGGAAAACAGTGCACTGATCACTTTCCGGAAGACAGAACAACAGAAAAACAGCTACTACATGAGAGGCACTAAAAGACAGGACACTCTTTACTACATCTAAGGCATTACCTGGTACATGGAATAACAGCTCACTATCTTGTTTATGAAATTTACTGACCACTATATGGGGGACAGTACACTCTTCAACATGGAAGGTACTACCTACCACATGGGGGAAAGTATTAGTCACTATATATTATATTGAAGACATTACCTACAACATGGAAGAAAGTATACCATCTACTACATGAAGACACTGTGTACACAATCTACTGCATGGAAGACAGTACATTACCTGTTACAGTGACATTACCTACTAAGTAGAAAACTTCTACGTCACATGGAGACATTACACCACTCGCCACATGGAAGGCACTACCTACTAAACGAGAGACACTGCATACGACATGTAAGGATAGACACAATTTATTTCTACCCTAACTACTTGATGGGTATCAGTACCTACTACAAAAAGACATTGCACTACCCACTACATGAAAGACAGTACACTGTCTGCAACATGGGAGGCAATATATTGCCTAGTACATGAAAAACAATACATCACCCAATACACGGAAGGCTTTACCTTCCACAAGGAATACAGTAAACTATCTACTACAAGGGAGACAGTAACTACTGCATGGATGGCATTATCTACTACATGAAAGGCAGTGAACTATCTATTACAGTGAAGACACTACCTACTACATGGACGATAGTACACAATTTACTACAGTGACGGCACAGCCAAATCAGACTGAATGCAGTACTCTACATGTAGGCACTATCCAGTACATGAAAGACATTACCTACTGCATGGATGACAGAGTGAGCAAATTTCTACATGGAAGACACTTGTTATTGCACTGCAGACAGAACACTACCCTACTACATGGAAGACACCTGTTATTGCACAGCAGACAGAACACCACCCTACTACATGGAAGACACCTGTTATTGCACAGCAGACAGAACACCGCCCTACTACATGGAAGACACCTGTTAGTGCACTGCAGACAGAACACTGCCCTACTACATGGAAGACACCTGTTAGTGCACAGCAGACAGAACACTACCCTACTCATGGAAGACACCTGTTAGTGCACTGCAGACAGAACACTGCCCTAATACATGGAAGACACCTGTTAGTGCACTGCAGACAGAACACTGCCCCAATACATGGAAGACACCTGTTAGTGCACTGCAGACAGAACAGTACCCTACTACATGGAAGACACCTGTTAGTGCACTGCAGACAGAACATGGACGCAGTCAATATGTATGACTCTATAGGTGGCAAGTCAAAGGAAAAGTTCAAATCAGAGTAGTTTTCAGAATGCAACACGGGGGAATTAACCAGTTCTTCAGGTTCACCTAATAAACAGTAAATGTCATCAATCATCTACGTTCAAGAAATACTTTTTATATTTGAGATTTGCTAAATGATTGATGACATCTACTGTTTATTAGGTGAACCTGAAGAACTGGTTAATTCCCCCGTCTTTTTTCCTTTGACTTGCCACATATAGAGTCATACATATTGAGATGTTCACCAAATGAAAGACAAATTTACTGCGGAGTATGGCAGATGTGCTATGGGTTATATTCAGTTATCTTCTACGTCTTTTGATTATTTTTAAACATACATAACGTAGCACAGCTTGAACATAGTCAGGTTTGAAGTCAGGCTTAGTTTAATCAGGTTTGAAGTGGACACTAAGTCATTGACGTCCACTGCTGCGTGACCATGATCAAAAGGGTTTTTTCATAACTTTTCAAAAGTTATAATTTGCTACTTTTTATCACTATTATGATTGATGACAACTTTTATGCGATGAATCATATGTTCAAGCTGTGCTACGTTATGTATGTTTAAAAATAACCAAAAGGGTCCTTGTTTATTGTAGACTGGTCAATTTATTGACCACTGCGGAGTATGGCAGATGTGCTANTGCACTGCAGACAGAACACTACCCTACTACACGGAAGACACCTGTTACTGCACTGCAGACAGAACACTACCCTACTACATGGAAGACACCTGTTATTGCACTGCAGACAGAACACTACCCTACTACACGGAAGACACCTGTTATTGCACTGCAGACAGAACACTACCCTACTACACCGAAGACATCTGTTATTGCACTGCAGACAGAACACTACCCTGCTACACGGAAGACACCTGTTATTGCACTGCAGACAGAACACTACCCTACTACAGGGAAGACTACCTTCCACATGACAGAAAGAACACTGTCAAATACATGGAAGACATTATTAACTATCTGGGGATAGTGCACAACATACTACGTGGAATAGAGTACACCACTTCCTACATGGAAGACCCTACCTACAACGTAGAAGTCACTACATGGAGATGTTCACCAAATGAAAGACAGTTCATTTCTTACCACCTGGAAAATAGTACATTATCTTCTGCGTGGAAGACTAGCTACCACATGGACGCAGTCAATATGTATGACTCTATAGGTGACAAGTCAAAGGAAAAGTTCAAATCAGAGTGGTTTTCAGAATGCAACACGGGGGAATTAACCAGTTCTTCAGGTTCACCTAATAAACAGTAGATGTCGTTCAAGAAACAAAGTTTTAGCAAATCTCAAGTAAATGTATGACCGTGGAGTGTCCTGAATGATCAAGATGGCGGTAGAGTACTTGGATTATTGTATCAGTATAAAAAGTATTTCCTCACTACTAACAATAGTCATGTAATAGTCAGGTTTGAAGTCAGGTTTAGTTTAGTCAGGTTTGAAGTGGACACTAAGTCATTGACGTCCACTGCTGCGTGACCATGATCAAAAGGGTTTTTTCATAACTTTTCAAAAGTTATAATTTGCTACTTTTTATCACTTTTATGATTGATGGCAACTTTTATGCGATGAATCATATGTTCAAGCTGTGCTACGTTATGTATGTTTAAAAATAACCAAAAGGGTCCTTGTTTATTGTAGACTGGTCAATTTACTGACCACTGCGGAGTATGGCAGATGTGCTATGGGTTATATTCAGTTTATTCTATTTAAATGTTACTGAAGTATTGATTAGTTCCAGTGTTGAACTGATGAGAGATGGAGACATTTTGTTATTGTTTAATTCAAGCCATGTATAATCCTGATCTCCTTCATTGTTACTGTCATGTGTTTGAAATGTCTTGTATGAACTTGCAACAGATAAATTGATGCAAAGCCACCGGGCAAGTGAATGGAAAGTGAAAGAAACATTGAGCAGGACAAGTACCAGTCTACAGTACTGTACAGTCTGACAAGTAGATTGTTGGTCCTGTGATAATCAAAGCTGCTAAGTCGCTGTCACATTTCAAACACTTTCATATGTTCAGCACTTTCAGAAATTTTAAGAGAAGACGGTCATGATTACTGCCTTGTCAACAAGAACAACAAAACAACAATAACAATAACTACAGCAACAACAACAACAATAAAATTCTTGGGGACATCAAAACATTTCATTAATTAACATCCTGTACTCGATAGTGGACATTCTGATAGTCAAGGAGCGTTTGCAACCAGTTTTAAAAAAGCGAGATTTTAAGGCTAAATCGGACTAAGTCAGCAGCATGGGCCCTGAAAACATGTAGTCTCATGAAATATTCTGAGTATGTGGTAGAATGAATCCTTCCGAACACGTTTTTAGCGTCTTGCTAAGAGGAAGGCTTATATTATTGTGTAATAGAATTGTAAACTGTGTTATTTATGCAACCATATTATAGTAAATCCCATGAGTTTTTCATAAATGTGTTCGAATGTGCACACTATCGTCTCATGTTCTTGCCTGCTATAGGAAAATCTTTTCAGCATGTTTTCCTGTAGAATGTACAAAACATAAAAAGAAACTTTGAGGTATGAAGAATATAATAATATCTACCTGTGGTCAAAAGCACAGCAGACAATGAGGCACTAAATAAGATCTCACAGTTTCATGGTGAAAAGATGAAAGTGGAATATACTACAAATCTAGGATGAGAATGAAGTTTCTTCTGTATGTATGTTTTAGAGGATGAATATCAGTCTCTTAAGTATTGAATTTTGTGAAATTTGATTTTGTCTTTTTCTGCTGTGTTAGTGTAAATTAATGAGGAAAGAGTGAGTGGTACATAATTTAATTTCCTTTGTACATGTATCAAGTTATGTTACATAATATGCAAGACAAGACTACCGTAGGCCATTGCTCTTTTCTTTCTTTCTTTCTTTCTTTCTTTCTTTCTTTCTTTCTTTCTTCCATCTTTCCCTTCTTTCCTTCTTTCTTTCTTTCCTTTCCTTCCTTCTTTCTTTCTCTCTTTCTTTCTATCTTCCTTCCTTCCTTCCTTCCTTTCGTTCTTTCTTTATTTCTTTCTTTCTTTTACATAATTTTGATCTTTGTTGTGGCTACTTTGCATTATGAGATGTGAAACGTCTGCCTAGGAATGTATTGTTATGCACTGTTTCGGGTAAACAGAAATCTGATTGGCGAGTGCACCATAACAAGTTATGATTGGTTGGTTGGGTGCCAGTCTTTGTTTGAGCTTGGTCAGCTTTTTGACTGGAGAGAGACACGCGCCAACCCTCAGAGGTGTAGGATCGGTTAATTACAGTACAGTATTTGTTTCTTTTAGAGAGACACGCGCCAACCCTCAGAGATGTAAGATCGTTTAATTGTTTTTTTTTTCCTAGCATCACCTTGTCAGTCAGAACAGTTTTAAGTCTGCAGTCCTTGTTTTCTTGTATTGGATACCAATAATACATGTACCATCAATACCTATGGATGTTTAATAAATCGAACGTGATCATCAATTGATGCAAGAGCTTCGTTTCATCATCATCGTTGTTGTGTCCTCGTCACTGACTCGTCTCCTTATCTACCCTCACGCTTACCCACGTGGCCAGTAATGTCATCGCCCACTACAAGGCCCACCGGAGCCCTCAGATGACATTTGGTGTCAGAGAGGATGGGTCCTGAGGACCTACCACCTGTGTTGGAACCTAGGGAAAGTGTACCTTAGCCACTCATGGCTCACATATCTATCTACCTGTATAAAATTTTGTGGCAGATAATTGCGAATAGTTTAATTTCTTTTTGTCTCATACATATCATAAAGGATATTAAGTTTTGCATGCTAGGTATAACAATGAATTTCTTGTGGAGAAGCTAATTTCTAAAGATAGCGAATCTGGGGCATTCAAGCAAAACATGGTATTTGTCTTCAATAACTTTACAAAGATCGCAAGTTCTTCTTGAATATTCTATTTTTGGCACCTATCACCTACCCCTTCCCAGTCTAAATTTAGTGACAGACATTTGTAAGAACTTGTCATGAATTTCAGATAAGTATCCCTTAAACTCAAAACCATGTTTAATACTTTTGTATAGTCTTCTATCGCTGAGTTCTTCTACATCAGTATGCTATTAGTGTAAGAATATATCATTTAGACGTTGCTAGAACTGCAAAACAAAAAGATTCTCATCTTCCACTCCCTGGTTTTCCATACATATCCAAGTCCGTTAGTTAGTAATAATTTTTTGTCACAAAAGGAGGCGCCCAAGTTTCAGTGGTTCTATTTACTATAAGGTCAAAAAAGTTTGCTGTAAGTTAGGTGCACGAAAGTTATTATCTTGTGTTCTCAGGAGTTTCAACCATAATCGTATAATCCTTATATATCTCTCAATGTAGAGCGGGTAAACTATAACTCGCTATAATTATAATGTATGCACTGAGTGTAGTCTTTCGTATGTCTAGAACTGATTTTTAGAAACTTAAGATTGTGATGCAGGCAACACAGGGCAGCTTTATAAATGATATTAGGCTATAATGTCTGAACCCGACAGAATCTTTTTTCATAGATAGTTGCTTTAGACATTGATGTCACGGGAGTATTTCAGCCAGCCTCCATCATGGTGAAAGAGCTGTTATCATATAAACAGGGCCCATTTCCGGTGACATAAAAGTGTATAATAATTTTTTGGTATATCACGCGCTACATACATTTGACCTTTGAAGACGAATACTTTGATTGGGAAGCCTTGGAAACCTCTAGGCGTATAAATATTGGACGTCATTTCTTTTGTGGCGTCATGAATGGGACATCATTTTTTTTATAACTATTTTCACTGCCGTGGGGTTTCCCTCTGTTTAGATATAAATAAAAAATTCAGTCTGTTTTTCTTACCGCTTGACATCGTTCTCTTCACGTTTCAGTTACAGTTCGGTTAAACATTTGAATTTAAGTACTTGAAATGTCACAGTGTTTCTGTGGTCTAAAGTTTTATTGATGATTGTCAGCTGTTTGGATCTACTTTGTGTTGCGTAACTGTGTGGTTCAAATGTAATTGATGTGTCTCAAACAGGATGGGGGCCACTTGAGAGTCCTTTTCACGATTAAAAGTTCATTTTTTTTATTAGATAGAGTTTATATGATAAAAAGGATCTGAAACGCGTATTTGCTTAATATCGCCAGAGGGACGCGAATACGATAAATGTGTAACTCATGTCATAAATCTGATAACTTACAAACACTCATTACAGATCCTCTATCTAAGACGTGTCCTACATGGATATCATGACTGGCAATGGTGTATCTGCAGAATTTGATTCGGGGCCTGGACAGATGCACTTTGCCACTCGTTTTAATGCACTGTAGGCCTACTTGCAAAATCCACCGAGTCAGCTCGTCCTGGAGATGAACTTAGTTCCGTCTCAGAACGCACGACGTAGTTTTTTTCTTTTTTCTTTTAGTTGATGGCATGAGGCAGGTGCATAAATACAAAAATGTCAGACTTCCGGATTGATTGAGAAAAAAACCAACAAAAAAACAACAACAGATAGCACCTGTTCATAAATCTTCAATGTGTATTTGCTGTGAATTTATTTTATATCGAAGTTTCAGATAAATGATTAAATTTGATTAGATAGTCACTAGCTACAATAATGGTAATATTCTTTTTGAGACTAAAAATAATCCCTTTACGAAAGAAATTAGCGTCAGCGATTCTCGATCAATATTTTTGTTTACTTCCTTAATCCCTCATTAATACTCCCTGGTGGTTTAGACAAAACACTGTCACCCTTGATAAAGATCATGCTAAACCGTGTGAGTGCATGAACCATCTTGCTGGGACCAGGCTGCAAAATGGCAGCACCAGGTGGTTTGCTGTGTCAGTAGAAGTAGTAAGTGTTGTGCACAAATTGTCCACAGAGAAAAAGAGAGAGAGAGAGAGAGAGAGAGACACAGACAGACAGACAGACAGAGAGGTAGGCACGCAGGCGGGCCGGCAGACAGACAGACAGACAGACAGACAGAGAGGTAGGCACGCAGGCAGAGAGGCAGGCGGGCCGGCAGACAGACAGACAGACAGACAGACAGACAGACAGGGTGATAATGTAACTGAGTGACTGAAAGAGTAATAGAGTGACAGAGTGGGGCCGTGTGACCCCCATACCCCCCCCTCCCCTAAACTTTCCCTTCAAGGACTGAAATCAAGAGTCATGGCAACCACAACAATGATGGACAGGGAATGATCATACTGACTGACTCACTCACTCACTCACTCACTCACTCACTCACTCACTCACTCACTCACTCACTCACTCAAAGAAATGTGCGTATGAAGAAGCAACAAGAGAAACTCAGTGCTTCAAAATGCGGCCATACGGTTCATACATCTCTCTCAAAAAAATCATCAGAGTTGTGAAAATGTCTGCCGGATCCTCATAACCGCATGTGTTGTTGTGCATGTAATCATTGAGAAGACAGTCGACATCGTAGAGTGTCCCCTGCACACATTTCTTCATAGCGTTCTCAAGGTTCGAGTAGCAGTTTATCAAGTTCAGAATGTCAGCAATGTCCGTAGTGATGGAGCAGCCTACATTTCCCAGCTCCCATAAGAAATAGGCGTTTTGAAATCTGTGGTCCCACTCCCAGTCAAGTTCTTCTTTGTGTGCTTCGCCACATTCATCGAAGTTTACAGTGGGATAGCACGAGTCATTGCACATATTGAAGTTATCGGGCGGGCAGTCTATCTGCAACATCAATATATTTTCCACATACTGCATCGTCTCTAGTGAAAATTGAGAGGTCATACATTCGACGTATTCTTTGCACTTGATGTCTGGAAAATGTATAGATAAAACACTTTACAGGTTTCCAAAAGACTTCGTCAATGTAAGGGGAAAACTTAGGTTCATCAGCTAAGTGAGACCTTGACCTTTTGAATTGTGACGAGAGAACAACTCATCATTTATTGCAAAACCAGGCGGATCGGGCGATATCCCGGGACTCTTCCATTCAGTGTTTGGTTTATTTTGGTTTAGGGTTTAGGACAAGTTTAGGAAAGGTAAAGGCACCCCAGGTACACTCAATGGTCATTATCATTATCTAGGAACTCTCTCATGTATGCATTCGCTTGGCTAAATGAAGTACAGCACTACTGATCTTAAATGAATCACTACGTGGAGTGTCCTGCCTCTAGCCAGAGTCATAGCTTAGGAGATCTAGATCTACCAGTATCATTTCACATTGACAGTGAAGCGCTCAATCTATTGGCCACCTTAGCGGAAACTAATAAGAGACATGAGCAGGAAATAGGTGAAATGAATGAATGAATGAATGAATGAATGAATGAATGAATGAATGAATGAATGAATGAATGAATGAATGAATGAATGAATGAATGAATGACCTGCTTCCGACAACTGAGGGCCTCTCAGCAGAATGCTGGTAAGAGCGATGAGGATATTTCTCTTGAACATGACGTCTGGATGTCAGCCAATTCCTCTCAACCTGGCGATCTTAGCAGCGTCTGCAGAGAAATCACAGAGTGACCATAAATATGTCTTGTAACTAGTCACGTTGAGATTGGTGTCAGTAGATTGAGAACTGAGATAACAGCCTCTGAACATGACCAATGTTTGTTTCTTGCAAACACGGACGTAGCGTCCATGTAATGCATGACTCTGAGATTCTCAGAGATTACCGGTACCAGTATATCATCGTATTTGTCTAATACGCTTTAACTGATCATAAATATTAATGTTCTCTGATACCACATTGTGAAGATACGTTTTCTGCGCGAATAATCTGAAATAATTATAATAATAAAAATGCAGTTTATAAGTCTCATATCCCAGCAAATGCCCGCTCACACGACTTTATATAATTATATCCTATAGTCTGTTTCATAGATTCAGCGTTTTCAGTTGCATACTGTATTACATCCAAAGGCAGTATCAAAAACATTTATGTTTTACTGTAAATGGCCAATAATCTCGGAGAAAGAGTTGATTATCCTCTATGTTGACTGTATTTTACATTTTGCTCACGACCATATTGTGAAAGACGTCCAGATTTTTGTCTTTTTATTTGCCTTTGGACACGAGAGGCTGTTAGAGTCTACATCGTGTCGTCAACATTCGAATCCTGCAGAGCTTAAGATGAATTGTAGCTTAAATTTGATGGCTGTCAATCCTGAGACCTCAAATCGTCCTACTATTTCTTCTAGATGGAGGAAGAAGACGGACATCTTAGTGATTCACCTTTGTTTTTAAAAATATATAAAGTGTCTCGCCTTAGTGTGTTTGTCTGTTCTCATCGCTGCTTAATAATAACTATATTGTGATAGTTTACCTTGACACTTTTACAATATTATCTGAAAGAGTGTAACGGCTAATTTTTGTCTCTCTCTCTCGCTCACGATTATGTTTTTGCGCACACATTGATGGTTTCAGACAGCCAACAGTTATCAGGGCACAAATTGTCGCCACTCGTCAGCTCGATGAAGATGATGCCTACATCGATGATGATGATGATGATGATGAAGATGATGATGATAACATTTACTTTTGATAATGATAATATTATGCTAGTGGTAACGCATACTTAGGCCTCTTCTAGTCGTATTTCTTTATTGTCGAGATATACCAAGCTTGTCTCTTTTATAATAATATGTATGACTTCCTAACTTGACCCGCGCTTTCTGCCTCCACCTATATTATTATTATTGACTGCTTGTAGCTCAGATTTTTCTTGGGGGAGCCCCTCAAACCCCCTCCCCCTTTTACACACAACTCTTTTCTTCTTACCTTAATTCATTCCTCTACCAACTGTCTTATCCCGTGATCGAGGTTCAGATCTTATTGTCCTTATCCGTTATTTTAAGACCGCCTCACTTAATCGATCAATAACGGACTTTTAGCTCATTCTTCCATGCTTGTCTTTTCTTTTTCTTCTTATTAATGTGGTTGCTTTTTTGCGAAAGTTATAATTCTTGTTTCATTCTATTGATAAAGGCCTTAGAGCCGGAACGTTTAGAATTAATATTTTCGATCTTATTTCTTAACGAGATTTTTAATAAATTCCTTGAATTAAGGTTGAGCTTTTAATTTTTCTCAGTTTTAAATGATGATAATGATGATACGAACCAGATTCAACAACCACAGATACTCAGTCATAACAAACAATAAGTCAGTACCGGTAGGGGAACACTTGAACTCCCCTGGCCACAGCGGTGTGAGGGACATGATGCTCCAAGGCATAGAAGTTGTCAATTCCCCCAGTGGGACTGCCCTTAACGAGCGGGAGTCCTACTGGATGTGGAACCTGGGGTCTCACCGCTGACGTGGAGGTCTTAATATTGAAGAGCCCCACTTCAATAACCTTCCTTTTGAAAATTGATTCCCTCCCCCCTTTTTTTTTTTACCCTTTCCCTCCTCGTGGGATTATGCTTTATAAATAAGCCAGCTTGGACTCTCCCTCGATTTTCATTTAAATCCTATTTCCGTATTTTATATGCCCATCTTGCATTACATGTACTTTTGATAACGATAATATTATGTTAGTGATAGCGTGTAGTTAGGCCTCTTCCATTCGTAGATATTTTTATTTTTTATTATTTTTTTACTATCGAGATATACCAAGCTTGTCTCTTTTAAATATATGACTTCCTAACTTGACACGCTCCTTTTTCCACCCTCCACCTATTTTATTGACTGCTTGGAGCTCAGTTTTTCTTGGGGGAGCCCCTCATACTCCCTCCCCCCTTTTACACACAAGTCTCCTCTTCTTACCTTAATTCACTCCTCTACCACCTGTTTTATCCCGTGATCCAGGTTCAATTCTTATCGTCTTTACCAGCTATTTTAAGACTGTCTCACGTAATCGATCATAACTTTTAACTCACTCTTCCATGCTTGTCTTTTCTTTTTCTTCTTAATGTGGTTGCTTTTATTGTGAAAGTTTTAACTCTTGTTTCATTTCTATTGATAAAGGCCTTAGAGCCGAAACGTTTAGATGTCATTTTTGATCTTAATTCTTTACTAGATTTTTCATAAATTCCCTGAATTATGGTTGAGCTTTTTTCTCAGTTTTAAATGATGATGATGATGAGGAGGATGATGATGACGATGATGATGATGATGGTCATGATTATGCTTATAAAGGACTTGAGGAGAGAATACACATGTGTGTGTGTGTGTGTGTGTGTGTGTGTGTGTGTGTGTGTGTGTGTGTGCGTGCGTGCGTGCGTGCGTGCGTGCGTGCGTGCGTGCGTGCGTGCGTGCGTGCGTGTGAGAACAATCAAAATTGATCAATCGATCAAAAAAAGTCATTTGATCAGTCGGTCAATCAAGCGATCAAACAAACAGTTGATCTATCGATCGTTCAGTCAATCAGACGATGAATCAGTCAATCATACTGATCCACCAACCAACCGACCGACCGGCCGACCCACTGACCGACCCACCCACCCATCGACTGATCAGTCAATAAATTAACGAGAGAGTAAATACCAAACAAACGATCACAATCACAATAGAATTGATGCTAATGATATCAAGAACTTGAAGATTGAGTATCCAGGTATCAGCTCCTGCTAATTAGTGGACTGAGTTATTTGCATCACACTTGCACACTTGACTCTCATAATTAAACATCTACCATAATTAAATGATGGTAGACATTAAAAAGGTGACAAGCAGCCTTACGTGCCTGCAGGCTCTCCTCTCCTCTCTCTCTCTCTCTCTTTCTCTCTCTCTCTCTCTTTCTCTCTCTCTCTCTCTCTCTCACCCACACACACTAACACACACACACACACACACACACACACACACACTCACCCACAAACAAACACGCACACTCTTACGCACAATCACACACACAAACATAATACAGTAACCGGCGACAATTGATGCAGTAACATATGAAAGCACAAATTGTCGCCGATGCATTCGATTTTAATTATTTTATGTAGCGATACTCCGCTGGCGACAAGTTGTGCTGTAACAGCAGTAGGTGTTTGTGCCCTAGTAAAGGATTATTTCTTTACCTCTGGACTATCAGAATCAATAATAGCGGGGTACAAAACCTGTCTATTGGACAGATTCTTTAAAAATAAGCGTTTAACATGATATCACAATGCAAAAGTGATGAAATTCAGTCCTGAATTTGTAAAAAACCCTATTGTTGCAGGCAGTGTTTCCCAGTGGGTACTTTGGATTTTATATGTGTGGGCTGTGATCTGCAAAAGAGGGCCAGATTTTCAACCCCTTTTCATTTAAATAAAAATTGTGAAAAATCTAAATGAAGGACTCCCGTTATAAACAGTATATAATTTGAGCATAGTGATGGACAGCTGTCGACTAGCCTTGGCGACCCTGGAACGTTCGAGTGGTTCGAGGAGAAATTTTTAATAAATGGCTCCAAAAGGCTTTTACAGTTTGGCTGCTGCAGCCTTCTGTAGATTTTATATTCCTCTCTCTTAGACTTTCTCCACCTCCATTACTAATGTCGTAAATACGAGATAAACTTGATGAAATAGTAACACATACACAAAAGTTACAGTTCTTAACTAATGCATTAACAGATAGGAAAGACTTGCAGTGATAGGTAGGCATTGGATAGATAGTAAAAGACTCCAATAAAGAATTTATTTACATAGCAATCCCCTGAGTGATTTAGGCATTTCCGTCTTTTTGGCCTTCCGATGATGACACCATGTCTTGTTTTTCTTTGGAAGGGAGGGGGAGGGGGCTGAGAAATCATTACAAATTACTGTTCCATTCTTTCACGTATTTACAACTAAACTATGAGCTAGTCATTCAAAAACACCCAAATGGCACAAAAGCAAATAACGCGGTTTTTTTGTGAATTTTTGCACTGTTTCCTGTGGCTTCTCCGACTGTCACAAATTTTGATTTGTAATAATTTGTTTAAAGACCATAATATCATGCTGTTAGATTGCAAAGAACAAGTCAGATATTAAAATTTATTCACCCCGATGCAGAAAAATTATGTCAAAACTTAAACTTGTCAACCTCCATCCACAGTTCCATGCTGTATGTGTAGAAAATTCTCGTTAACCCAAATGTAAATCTAGTCCAGTTTTCTTTCTTGACTTCTATTAACTGAACTTACGCTGACTCTATGGCGTTTCAAGAGTGTTTTCTGCCAGTCTTATGGATTCTGTAAACTACTAAAAGAGATTGTTTATTTTTTTGGTTTTTTTTTGATAGTGGAACTCTGGCCATTCAGAGTGAAATTTATTGGCTGAAAGAAGATACGAGTTAAGCTTAAGTTCTACTCACAATTTGCCGAGATCGTCTCACCTACAGGACTAGAGCCGAAACTGAAGCAGTCTCAACTTCCCAAGCTACTTTAACCAATTATTTAGTCTGCCATATCATTAGATCTCATCTGAAATGGCATACATTTGCGATTATCATTTCCAACATCTTCACAAACGATAGAATCTCGATATTAAGTACTTCAATATTAAGTATATCTTGTTATTAGGCATGATTATTTACTGATATTCTATCCATATTATTATTTGTTAAGGCGGATCTCGATACTAAGTACACTTCTACACTTAGTATGCAGTGGAACCTCGATTATAAGTACAGTATCTTAATAACATATTCAGCTCGGTATAGAGAATGAATTGAAATGGCCGGATCCATTTTGTTCTATGCTTTGTTCTTTGATAATCTGTAGGCATCAGTAATAAATATTACTATTTTTCACGCAGATAGGCTAGCCTCACTTGGTGGTAATGCATAATGTTTATCTTGTTTAAGTATAAAGCACGCCACCCACTGACATTCTCTTTTATCGTTATAAACTTAAAACAGTCTTTGAAACTCAAGGGGGAGGCCAGGAGGGGGTGGGGGGTGAGAGGTCACCATGTGGTAACAGATTTCTGAGAAGGCGGATCACAGTGACACATTCATGTAGTCAATATTATCCGTCTGATTCTTTTATTCGCGTCTGCTAAATGTGGACTTGATGTGCGCATGACTCGAGGTGTCCAAGGACTGTCCAGGAATGTTCAAGATCGGAAACTTCTACTCACAATCTCAGCATTATCACTAAATGTCTTGGCACGGTGCTGTATATAAATTATTTTCTTTTATGTGGCTGACAGCATCTCGTCTAGTGCATCTGAAGATTATTTGCCGTTCACCTTTCGATACAGAGTGACAGACAGAGCGACAAAAAGACTGACAGAGTGCTAGACCGACAGAGTGCTAGACTGACAGACAGTTTGATAGCAGAAAGATTGACATACGGACTAACAAACATAGTGTCAGACTGACAGACAAAGTGACAGATTGACAGACAGTGTGACAGCCTGATAGAAAGAGTGACAGACTGACAGATTGACAGTGTGATAGCTGAAAGACTGACTGAGTGATAAACAGACAGACAGAGTATCAGACAGACTGTGTGACATAATGACAGACATTGTGAAAGAATGACAGATATAATGACAAACTGACAGACAAAGCCTGGCAGACAGTCTGTCACATTCTCAACTTGTCCACTCTGTTTGTCGATCTGTCATTCTGAGACCGTGACAGACTGTCAGACTTTGTCTATCACTCTTTCAGAATGCCTGTCAGACTGCCACTCTGTCTGTAAGTGTGTCTGTCAGTTTTTCACTCTGACTGTCAGTCTGTGTCGTGTCTCTGTCTGTCAGTCTGTCACACTGTGGGTCTGTCACACTGTCTGTTGGCCTGTTTGTCAGTAGATTTGCCTAGCTTATTATTATTCAAGCCAAATTATATTGTGATATCTGGTATCTGTGGCCTAATCCAAATCTCCTGCCCGCAAGGGGACTGGTCACATGATCAGGGCATTCACTTGTACTCGTAAAAAGGTTACAGGCCTGTAATTGTACTTTCACTTTTGGGTCCTACAAAACTTAGGGGTTATATTTCATCTCCCCTTTTCCCTCTTTTGGCATGCCCTGCTTCCAGTAATAAGGGCTCCAGGAGGGAAATTTTGATATCGTGGGAAACTGTCTATTTTACCTTATTTTGCCAGGCACTAGACTATTTAGCCCTGGGCTGGAACTGCCAGAAGGGTGTGCTCAAGCGGAAGAGGAGGGGTTTGGCGTTGACCAGTGAAAAATGTAGGGTCTGTTTACAAATAGCAACCAAGCTCAAAATTTCAATGGGCTTGCTAGGGTTGGGTAAGTCTTAAAATTTGGGCCTTATAATGAACTTCAATCTGGTAAAACTTTGGGTTCAGCGGGCAGCTCAAACTGTTAATATAGCCCATAGAGGAAAATGGGTCCAATCCCATTACAGGTCTGTAACCTAAACAGCTCTAGCCGAATCACCGTAAATGTCGCTGCATGGATCGTCTCCCCTGTGATGTATACTTTAGCTGATCAATACTTAAGTATATTAGAATGTATTTTAACACTCATAATATATTGTTTTGTACGCAGAACTGTGCGCTGTGTGCTTCCTTTGATATGTATCATTACAGAAGTTTTTGTTTCGCTTTATAGCTTGAAATACTGTAGGTCACTGAATAAATTTAGATGATGAACCTCACTGTACTTAGATGATGATGTACTTGAAACGTTCAGTGTAGGCTGCTGCACAGTTTTATGTCGTAATTGTTTTTGTAACATTCTTTGATGCTGGTAATGTTCATTATAATAAAACGGTGATACATTAATTTCAAAGAATTGTTTGGACAGTAAAGAAAAGAATAGATCTATAAACCATCAAAAAATTATGTTCAGCAAAAGCTGTGTTGTCAGAAAATTTGCATTTATGTGAGCGGGCTAGGCCGCTCATAGAGTTTGAGTTAACTTTAAGGATGTAGGTCACTGTTACGCACATGGTTACCCCCATCCACCTATCTCGGGAAATACTGTACATATGAACGCCTGACCCCTAGTAAGGAAAGGGTACTAACGAGTTACTTTATAATTCAACTCTTCTGAGGAGTTGCTCCCATTCCCCCCCCCCCCCCCCGCTTTCTCGTCGATATGTTTTCAATGTTTTGTGTTGACCGTTGACGTAACTTGCAAGCTTCGTCACTCGTGCCCAGCCTCGCGGTTCATCGGCGTCAGAAAGTCTGGCGCCCTTTCGTTCTGTGACCATCTGGCGTAGTTGTTGATGTAATAGGGCCAGATGCGCGTTTCCGCGCTGACCTACTGACTGGTCAGTAAAATTTAAATGTATTGTTATGCATTGTTTTGGGGTAAACAGGAATCTGATTTGCGAATGTACCATAACAAGTTATGATTGGTTGGTTGGGTGCTCGTCTTTGGTCTTTGAGCTTGGTCAGCTTTTGGACGAGAGGGACGCGCGCCAACCCTCCGAGGTGTAAGATCGGTTAATTACAGTTTTTGTTTCTTTTAGGAGACGCGCGCCAACCTTCAGAGGTGTAGGATCGGTTATTTACAGTATTTGTTTATTTTTAGAGACACGCGCCAACCCCCAGAGATGTAAGATCGTTTAATTGTTTTTCCTAGAATCACCTCGTCAGTCAGAGCAGTTTTAAGTCTGCAGACCTTGTTTTCTTGTATTGGATACCAATAATACATGTACCATCAATACCTATGGATGTTTAATAAATCGAACGTGATCATCAATTGATGCAAGAGCTTCGTTTCATCATCATCGTTGTTGTGTCCTCGTCACTGACTCGTCTCCTTATCTACCCTCACGCTTACCCACGTGGCCAGTAATGTCATCGCCCACTACAAGGCCCATCATCCGGAGCCTTCAGACGACATTTGTTGTCAGAGAGGATGGGTTCTTGTCGGGGCCCTGGCGACCTACCATCTGCGTTGGAACCTAGGGAAAGTGTACCTTAGCCACTCATGGCCCACAAATAGCGACGTCGGCAGGATGGGATGGCCATGAGTTAGCCACTATGTGACTACATTTATTCAACGATCGACTCACCTCCTACCAATTATCTTATACCATCAGCCGGTCACTCTTTACATTTTGGTGTCAAGAAGTGCGACGTGAGGTGATGGAGACGATGACGAGACTATTTTATTTTGTGAATTCCTGCAGCTGAGGACGGTCCTGTGAGTATGGACGGTGATCTGTTTTCATTTTAATATATATATATTTGCTCTACGTCGCCGACGAGGTGTCCCTGTACCAGCATGGTGATGTTGTGGACTTTCGCTAAATTCCAGCCGTTGCGGTCGATATGATGGCGAGATGTCGACGGAACGTGCTCGAGACACTCGAGTGTGTAAATTAGTCTTACAAAATTTCAAGCGAGATTAACTATGAACTTGTCAATTCCATCTAGGTGGACTACGTGAACAAGCATCTGTGAGTGCCAGTATTGGACATGTAGTTAGTACAGTGATGCATTTGCATAGTGTGTAAGCTTTAAGACCTTGTAGTTAGTGGATCTAGAACTTCTCCGTGCTTGTGTGAGTGGTATCTAGTCTAGTTGTTTTAAATGTGTTTTTCTTCAGACGGACGACAAGTAATTGTCACTAAGCCTAGCGTGCCCATGGTTTTTGCAGCGGTTGCTGTTGTTTAAGCTCAGTTCCATAGATCTCGGCCCTATGATTTTTGAGTGCTTTATTGTGTATTTTTGATGTGCCTCTAGGTTGAAAAAAGAAGGGGCGTGCCTGAGTGAATGCATACTACTCACTAATCAAAGATCTGGACAATGTTGTGTTGGTTATTTAGGTTTTGTTTGTATGCTTGTATAGTCATATTTTCTGAGGTCAACATATCTGAGGCAGTAATTTGCAGGCTATTACGGTGGGTTGTCATAACTGAATATAGCTAGAGGTTGATTGGGCATAGCTTGCTCCTTATTCGATCCGTTGTAATGCGATCTCATGCTACTTTCATGCCAGTTGTATTTTAAGTTGCAATGGCGAAAGGTGAAAGTGAATTAAATTTGACTATAAGACTAATAAGAGTTCTTATTTATACATGTGGAATAACGTATCAGAGTGTTTTAAAAGGGAACTTATAGCCTTGTAAATACTGGAGCAAGTTTCCTGTCCGACTTGCCTCTTAAGAAAACTAGTCTAGTTACTGATGCGAAAGTCTTAGTGTGATGTAACATGTAGCGGTCATCTGGGCATTTGAGGGTTGGCGCTTGTCGAATGGTCATGACCGCTACTGCTGTTTTGTTTTATTAATTGCCCCTGCGTGGGCGGGGTTAAACTTGGGCCATGACTTCTGCCGTGTGCGAAGTCCGTACTCAGATAGAAATTTTGATATGTACTGTCACATGTTATGTGGACCTAGTGTGGAAGGAAGGTTGATGGAATAAGCCACATTATGTATAATGTGTTTATTGATGTGTTGTAGCCTTTTATCCTTTTTTGGAAGAGTAAACTCTTTAATTGGAGATGAAGGGAAAGGGACTGCAAGGTGCAGTTGTTAAAGGTATTGTTTCAGAGAGACTAACGTCGCTGATTCAATAGTCGTGTGAACTGGTCTGAGACTGCCGAATGGAAGTACAGTATATGACTTTTGTATTGGATGTATTGATATTTTGTGTACTTGTAAGGATGTAGACTACCGACAAGTAAATATATATTTGAATTGATGATGCCACTCATCTGTGATTTTACCAGTGAGTTGGAATGAGTTATTAGCAAGAGTATAATGCCTGGACGGCTGGAGTACCCGCATTATGAAGTACAAGCACTGTATTATTAATCGTCCACCGGTTAGTGTGACATGCCGCTGACTGCGTTTTGTTATAGTACAACACTTGAGTGGAATCCCGTCAAGTGAGGATTGTACGTGCTATTCAATTCAAACTTAAATATTTTTTTTACTTAGTACCACTCCTCTGTGACCTTCCAGATGGGTTGGAATAGGTACAGTGTATTAATATGACCGCCAGGGTGTACGAGTATCCGTCAGTGTGATGTGCCGCTGACTTACAGGGTAATACAGTATTACTTTCACTGCAGATGGTAGAGACAGTACGGGTAGTCGGAGAGGAGAGCTTCCTCCGTATTACGGACCCGGCTTAGGGCGAAGATATACTGGATCCGTCCGCCTGTTGTCTGTAAAATGAAGACAGTTGAAGGATACAAAAATATAAGTATACTGCGTCCGCCATTTGTTGCCTTCATAATGAGCAAGCAACAATAACAATAACAACGAAAACAATTAAGCTCTATAATTATTGTGCTTTCCTTCAGATTCAATTTCCTCCGCTACTTCCAACCACAGCTTTCCAACAACATCTCTCTTGCTATAGTTCCTATCAGCTTTATCATACAATGTAGGTCGAGATTCCACTGCGTTAATTAGGGCT
>JAWQUT010000257.1:1092031-1114439 GCA_033807755.1 Ellobium chinense | reverse complement strand
GACTGGCAACACGCACGTTATTACATTTTACTGACAACTATCAGATACGCCATGGAAGATAATACAGCATTATATATAATATGTTCTTTGTCTTTTCAAGTGGCCGATTCTCTTGTAGTGTCCTAGTTTCCGAGATATGCAATACGCCATTTAGTCATTGTTAAAATGAGGCACCTAGCCAGAGTCTTTTATATCTTCAGTAAAATCGTGTATTTGGCATGTACGGTGTTTTCCCATAGAAGAGCAGCGCTGTGAGGCGGTCTCTGAGTAAACTGGTGTGAATAAACTCCTACAGTAATAATGTCCCAGGATAGAAGACGAAAGTCTGGATTTGGTAGCCATTTATAGACCATCACGTCGGTTGTTTGTCTTGAATATTATAGTCATTACATTGTTAAGGGGTTATGGGTGAATGTGTAAATAGTTTTTCAAAATCGGTTGGACACTGTGTTTTTATTCCAAAGAAGAAAGGCCAATAATGCCCGTGCAGACAGAGTGTTTCTGTAGAACTTAGAACTTAGATCCATCATATTTTATTCAGTTTGTTCCTGTCGGCTCAGTCAGTGATTGACAGTCAATTTATCGCACAGTAAACAACCCTGACCTGTAAGAAGACCTACAATGTAACTCTGACGTCATCTTGGATTAGTTGGACTGCAACTCATTACTCTCTGTCTACGTCATCAGCGCGATCAGCTGTCCAGCTGTATGTGTCAGTTTTTATTCCGTTGACTGTTGACTTTGATCGCCATGACGTAAACACGTGAAGTGACTCACAAGCAAAGTCTTGGGATACAAACCAGAAACAACAATCTGATCATCTGTGTGTGTAAAGCAAAATAGAACTGTAGTAACAACGATGTGACGCCATGAAAAACTGAGAGGGGAAAATTTCCCTACAGGTCATCAAGTTCTGATCATAATTTTGCACAGTTTACATTTTATTTTATTTACCGCAAATGTGAGGGAAGTGGGAGAGGGAAAAGGAATTTCGAGGTTTATTCTTACTGCTGTTCATACCGATAATTATGACATTATTATTACCAAACTACTAATACTATTAATATTACATGTGCGATCTTTTAGACCTTGATATTATTTAAAGCCACTGATCACAAAAATTCAGAAATTTTATATTATACACTCTGCAGGGCGTCTTAAATCTGACTGACGTTTTGGTTTGTGCTTAACAAACTTCAGAATGAAATGCCTAACTGATAGTTTAAACCAATTTTCATAGTTGTTCTTTAGAATACAGAATTTATAGCATGAAGTATTCGAGAGCTGCGTATAAATGGTGGGATCTCTTACCATCGTGAGAATAAGTGTATTGATGCTAAATGCACCCTTAGTAGCGTTCAACATGCAGAATCAATAAAATTCTGACGATGGCAAGACTAAGAGATCCCATCGTTAATGCGCAAGCTTTGAAATAATATTTCTGCTCATGAAACGGAGCGCGGCAATATTTTCACATGTTGGTCTAGATCGATAAACAACATTTCAGGAATCATTAGATTCAAGGTTTTCACTTGACAATAATTATCTGGAACACAAAGAAAATCAGTGTATCTGTGTCCTAAATTTACATATCTACACAGGACATTTTTTGAACTGAGGTCGGCTGCCTGAACTAGCACGACATAACCATCCTCACCTTTAACAACAGCAGCAACAACAACAACAACAACAACAACAACAACAACAACAACAACAACAACCACAACAACAACACAAATACAGATAGAGTGTCATCAATCCGAGAGGCGAAGCCAGAAATAGTAGAAATCAGTTTACTGGGACAGTCAAATATGAACCTAAAAAATCCCACATGACCTCACCCTTAGATTGCAATAGCTAGAGGCTCTCCGGAGTGAAATTAGTAGAAAAAACATAGTACATGTACACATAGTGCGCTTTATGTCTTCACTTGCCGAGGTATGAACGAAATACTGCTGACTGTTTGTAACACTCCAAAAGATTAAAGTTCCCTTAATCTGGACCAATGCAATTTTCCACTGCAAGCTGACAAAATCTCTAGGATTGTAAAGTTGTGAGAAAGGCTGTGTGTGTGTGTGTGTGTGTGTGTGTGTGTGTGTGTGTGTGTGTGTGTGTGTGTGTGTGTGTGTGTGTGTGTATGGGTGTGTGTGGGTGTGTGTGTGGGTGTGTGTCTGTCTGTCTGTCTGTCTGTCTGTCTGTCTGTCTGTCTGTCTGTCTGTCTGTCTTCTTTCTTGGGTGACGTGTGAGCAGCACACGTAGTAAATAAAATGTCAGTATATAAATTTTACAGATAAGCCACTGAAGTCTTCTTGCACTGTCTTCTTCTTGCACTGTCTTAGGCCGACTTGCCACGGTTGAACACTCGCTGCTAGACGTAGCTCCATCACCCTTACTTTATACAGGAGTTACGCCGCTGTGATTCCTTCATGAATACATTTAATGTAGATGACACATACAGCGGAAGAGGACATTGAAGACGGTGCAGTCAAATCTCTGAAGTGTCACAGTAGACAGTCTGTGTCGTGAGGCTGCTGGTGGTGATGGTAGTGGTGAAAAGGTTGATGTTTAGACGGATGGAAATCATAGGCGATACCAGGCTGTCTACAGATTTGACGATTCATCCTGTTCATCCTGTTCATCTTCTTCGCCCTCCCCATCATCGCCGTCCACTTCAGAATCATCGTCATCCTCGTCATCACTTCTCATACAGGCGATGAATTCTGGGGGAAGACAAGGCTCGTGATGAATGAGAGAAGGGACTGGGACTGGGAGGGAGTGAGGGAAAGACAGAAAAGAAAAGAAGCCAGTCTGGCATGTTTAAAAAAAAAAAGAATCACGAATTCTGTTTAAGGCACCATGATAAGAAGTCAGCCAGGAGAATTTAACAATGAAGGAGGAAAAGAGGCGTGGGAATATAAATATAAACACAAGCAACACAGACAGTCGGCAGATTAAATAGTGAAAGTCGAACTGACGCTCTCTGTGTTAGCCTTTGATTATCTCACTATCACCATCTCAAGGTGAGCAGTCGGGCAGTGTGTTGTTGTTGTTAGGGTCACGGGTGAATACTGGGCTCTCACGTGGACGTTAGGAAAGTTATTCAGGCGTTAGATATTTAAGAATTTATTTGCTGTGAAATTAACTTCTCTGTGATGTAGTGATAACACGTTCAGACTTGCAAGCTGAGAGACCCTGGTTCGATTCCCGGCAGGGGCATGAAATTTTCTAGTGTAGGTTTTTTCGGCCTTTCTTCAGAAAATTGATCATTTACAGTAATTAGATAAATTTCCTGGTGACTGAGCTCACAATCCTTCCACTTAATAATAAAACATACAATACTATACGCCATTGCCTTCCGGTTACATCAAGGTGATTATACGCTGTATTTCTCTTCATATTTCTCTGCGCATGCCCAGAATTTGAGTGGATGACATTGAGAGCGCAGGAGAAAGTCCCAGTACAAGCCTGTTATTCCTTATTTCCCTTATTCTTTCTTCCATTTATACATTCCTTCTTCCTATCCTTCTATCTTCCTTCCATCCTTCCTCTCTATCCTTTCTCTTCCTCCTCCATTTTTCTGTCTCTCAGCACTTTTTCCCTATGGCAGCCCAGTCGTCAACTTCTTCTACTTACACCTCCAGGTACAGGCACCTTGACCCAGGAGACTGCGGCAAAATTAACTTAAAACTGAATAAACCTGAGCTATGGTTTCTGTGTATTCTTCTAATTTCCAAGCACCCGCAACTTCACAGGGAGATTCTCTACAAGCCTGAACTTGGGCTGTCAGTCTAAATATTTTAGTTCTTCCCTCTCTGTCAGATCGTTTTCTCAAATTACTAATTCTTTAGCTTTTATTTTTTTTACTAACTCCGTCATCCACTCATCTGTATATGTAGTCATCTGAAATTGGCTGATGATCTTTACAAGATTGTATAGTCATGACTGTGCATCTCATAGTTTTGATCTTATCAACATTTCAATATCAAATTTAGAAGTCGAGATGAAACTAAAGAACTGATGAAAATGCCAAAATTTCATCACATCATATTCTGTGTATTAAACTGTTTTCTAAGAATTGCTAACTTTCAGCTCAGTGGGGTACGGTAGCCAAAAGTGCTGAGAGATGCAGACAGAGACATGTCTCTGTGGAAAATGAAAGTTCAAAACCAGTATGGCTGCAGGTGCCATAAGAGCTGACAGTTTTATAATGAATGATAAACATTTTTGGAAACAGTATTTAGTGTATGTTGTTCCTGTCACTGAATTTGGTCTATAAATAGTGTCAGTGGTGGTGCCTCCTCTTCAGTCAGTTCTAAACTACTCACCTTCAAAATCGATTCTTCCGTCCCCATCAATATCCACCTCGGCTATCATCTCGTCGACTGAGGGAGGAAAAATGGCGAGAATATTTCAGTACTACAGTATGACATTCAACGCTTCATGTTTGGACTTTTCATTTCATAATTTGAAGCCTATTGTATGGATTGGTACAGTAAAACCTCTTATATATAACACGACAAGTCTTGTGTTAGGTGTTTAAAAGCTCACTGCCCGCTGATTATGCCTGCAATACTGAGCAAGACAGAGGCCGATTGCACCGCTGGAATAATTTGACCGAGGCAACCATATGGTCGCCTTAACCAGTGAAGAACGTTGCAATGCAACTCATCCGTTTAACTACTGTACACACAGTATAATAATATAGTCTGTTTATTTATATAATCAAATGTGTAAGTCCATCAACCACCGTCTAGTGACAAAGACATGTCATCACTTCAGCACACCAACAACAACAACAACAACAACAACCAACCAACCAACCAACCAACCAACCAACCAACCAACCAACCAACCACTGCAAGCAACAACTACAACACTGATAACAGAGCAATAAAAAAAGTTGATAACTATGGACCAGGAGTGGGAATCAATGACGTGCGAAGGTTTGGGGGGAGGGAGGGGGGAGGGGAATAGAATTATACGTGTGGATAACGGGCCTTGCCAAGAAATGGTAAAATGGAAGCTTACATCTGCACATGGCACGTTATCCCTTCCACCTGTCACAGATGTCAATATTCACAGATGTCAATATTCACACATGTGTCAGTTTCACTTTCAAAATATGCCGTAAGCCATACTCCCAAGGTTGGACCCTTACCTAAAGCCATGAGCAAAGATATAGATGACTCTGGGAGAGACCAGGATATTGCTCTTCTCTCACACATAAACTTCAATCTTCAGTTAAATCACACTTAGACTGCCTGACACCAGCACTGTTTGTTTAACTTTCTTCATGAGCAATAGTTTTTACAGAAAGATAATATCTAAGAACATCTCTTCAAACTATGAGTTTTTGTAGTCACACTCTAGATGAAAATGTCTTAGGAAAGTTGCTAGAGTTCCATGTCCTAGAAGAGTTCTGAACACAGACATGTGCAAAAAGCTATTTCTCTCTTCCAACCAACATCTTGCCCTTTGCCTCGGCTGTCATTAAGACACGAGTTGCCCATAAGAAGAGGACGTGAGTCTACCATCTTTCAAAATTAGAATTTCCTGAATGTTGAACGAGATCTGCTTTTTTTCTTTTCTGCAGTTTCTATGCCTATAAACTGTACAAGGCGGCAACTGTCTCCCTCCTTCCTCTCATCACCATCCTTGTTAGAGACCCTCACAACAACATCGCCAAAATCCTGTTGCCAAGCGTCCTCCCATTCCCCCTCTCCCCCTCTGCCCCTGTGATTCCGCCTATTCTGTCAGAAGTTTAGAACTGCTTGATGATGACATGTCAGATGTGACATATTCTAAACTAGATCAATGAATTTTGTGACAAGCCGTGATAAATGATATACCGAGAGGCGATGGTTGTAACGAGCCTAACGTTAATCCTCGTTTCCCTTTCCTCCTTGTTCTTGTTCAAAAAATCTTCTCATAGTAGCGGGATTGGAAGAAGGAAAAGCCGGCTGTACTGGCATATTTCCCTCACCCTTGTGCAAGATTCTGCTTGAGTAAGGTGGTTTGACAATCTTTGAGTGAATGAAATCATTTTGGTAGGTCGGGCTTCACAGGCTGACCGTTAGAAATCGACAGTGACTGTATGACGTCATCACTACGGAGTCTGCATGTTTAACATGAACCATAACAATCAACATAATGTATTGTGTGTCAGTCAAACATGTTTATTCCAAAGAGTTTGTAATACTGACCGAGATCTAGCTTGTAAGTGGTATAGCTGTGGTTTATTCTTGTATAATTCTAAATGATTTTGTTATAATATGCCAAAGTCTGTCGGAATCAACAGTCGCCTGACAAACGTCTTGTTCCGGACATCGTGACCGTGTGAATAGTGAATTGTTTTCAAAAAGTGAAGACTGTCAAGTCAAAATAATTTATTTGTTGGTTCGATTCACGGGCCGAGCGGTTTTACGTGTGGTGTCCTTGGGACCAGGCATTTTCCTTCCGATCCCCCCCCCCTNCCCCCCCCCCCTTTTTTTCTACTCTGGTGTGAAGGAGAATCTGGTATTGGAGCTCAGTGAAATGGAGACGTCACAGCGGTGACTGGCGATGGCTTTGTGATGGATTTTGTTTATGATATATTGGTATGTTTATATGCATTGTTATGTTTATAGGTATATTATGTGTGCACACAACACCAATGATAAGTTTTATATCGTATGGCATTCACTAAAACGACTTCCCTGCGAGACAAATAGAGAAGGATTTGTTTTCTAATTTAAAGACTGTTGGCTGTGTCAGCTAAAGGTCCGTTCGCTGATGACACAGAAGAGATAAGGAAGAGTTTTAACGATAACAGTGACCTACCAGATCTCCCTTACACAGGAAACAGAAAGGTATTTGGACATATCAGTGCAATGATGGCACATTTATCATTTATTTATCCACATACTAAAAGGTTCATTTCTTAGCACAATAACTGGAAAGAGGCATACCAGCCTGGGCCTCATCATCACACCCACAGCTCGCATCCAGTCAAAGAATATTCCACCATTCGGCACAGTGAGTGCTTTTACCGGCCCCACGTGACAGTCCTGAGCGGAATTTATCTGAGTTAGAAAGGAATCCTGAAAACTGTGTCCTGATTGGCTGAATGAAATCATCTCTCCATAGTTTATTATCTTTCAAATCTTGACGAGTTTCATGTAAAGACACCAGAGAGACAATGGCCAGTTTGTAGGAATTTCGCAGAAAAGGCTTTTCTGTTGTTGTAGAAATTTAACAGATTCTTCTCTTTTTTTTTCTCAGTTATCCCCTCCTTTTCTCATTGATCCTCTTATTCCTCTGATGTCTTTCATTCTGCACTCATCCATCTCTGTCTACTTTTTTTTAGTTCCTCTCTCTCTCTCTCTCTCTCTCTCTCTCTNCTCTCTCTCTCTCTCTCTCTCTCTCTCTCTCTCTCTCTCTCTCTCTCTCTCTCTCTTTCTGCACTCATCTTTGTCTATCTACTCCTTTCTCCTTCTGTGTCACAGTGCATAATTTCGTCGCCTACAGATCAATGTTAATGTCGAAAATTGCCCCTGACATTTACACGAGCTGCAGTTTGCCTATTTCCTCGTGACGCACCACCATCGTATTGCTGACCTACATTCTCAACAATCGATCGGTAAACCAGAGATATTCAAAATTTTGTAAAACTATANGGAGGGGGGAGGGGGGCGCTGTTACAAGACAAAAATTGTATGACTGAGATTTGAGATTCCGAGCAACTCAGGACATTTTTTTTTAATCATTAAAACATTGTATTCAGTCATGTAAGTAGTTCATTCCTTGCAATATTTCTTCTATGTTCAGCGTCATCACACGTCACAATTCAGAATCGCTCTTACCTTAGGTTAAAAGGACAGTATGAAATAATAAGCTACTAAATGTATTTCAACCGAGACCATGACCAAACACATTATAGATTTTATATACTAAAATACTTGTCAAATAACTGCATGTATCTGTGTTATGAAGGCGCATTGTTAAGGCTTATTGTCGTACATTGTTAGTGAATATCATTGATCAGACAGTGGTGAGGATACATTGTATCTGTTTGCTGATCATGTGGTAAGATCTCGCTAATAATACCAACATTAGGACACTATGGCCACATTTTAAAAAAAAATAGTCGAAATATATGGCAGTGAGAAAAAAAAATCGATAAAGTTTACAAATTACATTACTCTTGAATTTCTGAGGTGGGAAAATTCGTTCTTTGGTTATTACCAACAGGCTCCACTGTGACTAGCATGGATATTGTCTACACAAATATCATTATGATATCATTATGTTTCCTAAAATTAATATAAAAAACATTAATATGTTCATAATGAGAGTATCGATTTCGTCATCCCAAATACATTATTTTGAAGTGACAAACCTCGATACTTGAAGTGATTGAAGTGATGTTTGACCTGTCTGAATACGTCTCTTCCACACTCACAACGGGAAAAACAAAATGATGTTATCAGGACTCGATCGCAGGACATAATATTATTATAGAAACGGGGCCTGTATTTATTGTAAACCAGATCGCTGATTATATTGCATTCTTTCCCAGTTTTGTAAATTAAATCTGTAGTTTAGAGAATTCATTTCAGTGTAAATGTGGCTGGAAACATTTGTCCTTAGACAATTTACGCCACTCTATGCATGGATTTGTAGCTTGGCCACTAAATGATTTTGATATAGTATTTTTCTTTTGAAATTGAATGCTTTGGACTGTGACAGAGGATTTAGTGATCATGAAACTCGTTGTAAATGATCGTAGAGAAAATTATCATATCAGTTCAAGGAGACAAATGACTTCGGGCAGTGTTTCAAATAATGAAAAACCTTACAACAACAAAACAATACTGAACGTATGCCAGTCACAGTAGAATACAGCTATTACACATGAGTCGAGCGATTTTGGTACTGACATGTCTTTGCACAACTCAGAACTAATTTATGGCATTCAGGCTGAGCATTAGGGCAAGTTCTATATAAAATTACCTATTTACGATAGGGTCGTCAAGCCTACGTCATTCTCAATGCAATTACATATGACTATCATACATGACTATCATATTTAGAGCAGAGAACTTAGTGGTTTTCTACTTTCACTTTGGTGTTGGCATTTTTTTTTTTCAGCCATAACTTAAACATCATTTATTAGCCCTCCCTATAGGAGACCGTGGCGGTAGGGATAGATTTAGGAGTCTATAATGTACAACATGTCAGAAGCAGGGAAACCTCATTTGGGATTTTCTTTCTGCTCACTGCTTGCCAGTCATCAATAACAATAACATAGTTCATTTTCATACTTTGCCAGCCTGTCAGAGGTGCAGGGAGAGAGAAATGAAGATGAAATGGGGAGAACATGTGAAAAGGAGGTGAAGGGGGGAGGAAGGGGGATAACTGGATAACAATACTCTTAATTTAATTAACACAAGAGCGGCCATCCTCATTTCTGGCACTTGAGCTCCACTAGAATCCGGAGTGAGCACAGTCAGTGAGAAACACCAGCCTAAAAGTACTCACTCTCTTCCTCGGTCAGCTCCTCGCCCATACACTGTAGCACGGCTCTCAGGTCAGATGGAGTGATGTAACCACAGCCGGACTTATCGAATACCTGACATTTCAAAGACGGTCAGAATCAACCAGAGTCACCACCATCAAAACAGTTTATGAGATCATGAGCCAAACAATCATAACACCACCACCACAACAACAACAACAACAGAAACATGTTGCAATGACACAGGATAGCAAACATCATTTTACAGAAAGAGGAAAACTGACATAAGACGACATATTTAATTTTTTTTTTTCTAAACAATAACCGTATGTACACAATAACCGATTTACATTTCCCCCAATATATAACAAGCAATTCCAAAATTATTTTCACTGGACCCTCTTCCCCTCCCCNAAAAAGAAAAAAAGAACTCCCATGCCAAGGAAAGGGAAAAAGGAACTGACAGTAGACCATAACAAACAAACAAACATTAAAAAACACCAGTGCAACCTTTTTCTAACTCTTCAAGGATTTCGTGACCGCTTTTAGAGTTTCTCACTGGTCTAAATAATATGATTTGTTTTCTTACATTGATGCAATAGTCTACGTCTCTTCTAAATCTGTGACTGAGATAGTCTGTACTGAAAACTCGTGGAGAAAAGTTCTCCTGTCAACAGGTCTGATAAATGGACCTGTGTACGGAGGTTACCTGTCTATGACAGCCCCTAGTCCTAGTCAACTGGAAATGGTAGCCACATAGAGAGATACGAGGCTGTGTAGTCTTACCCTGAATGCTTGTCTCAACTCCTCCTCTTCATCCTCCTCACTGTTCTCGCTGATGCCGCCCACATTGGCCATGACCTGCACAAACTCTTCAAAGGAAAACGTTCCATCACCTGAAAGTAGTTATCACAGTAGACTGGAGCCAGCTGTACGGCTGTGATACTAACTGAGGAGCAGCACCGCTAAAGTGATTAGTGTAGATCAGCTACGTACAAAAAAATCACCGAGCATCGTTTTTATTATTTAGGACCACATTGTATCAACACTTCAAATTAATGGTCAGTTTTTTGGGTTTTTTTTGGTAAATTTATGTTTACAGAGGGACTTTATTTAGTGTGCTTTCTCATGAGTTGGTATCTTAAAAGTTGGTCATTTGCCTGATGATACTTTTTGTCTTCAAAAGTAAGCGGCCCACATGGAACTCACCTACTAAAATTAAAATCTGTTCATCTGGGCCAGAGCCTGAACTTATTACATTGAAAAACAATTGTGGTCCGACCAGTTGGCGTGGTGTTCCAGACAGAATAAACGACATAGAAAAGACGGACACACTGATCAGACATACATATAATTATGATGACATCCAGTTTGTGCTCCTGCTCCACAATGACGTCACACACCAGACACACCAGTAACAAATGAACAGTATCGTCCATAAAGATGTCACGGTTGAACACCGTATCGATACTACCGAACTGGAATACGACCGCACACCTCAACGAGGACATTAGTTAAAAGTATCGATACACACGATACCTAATTAAGATTTGATTCCCCTCCTCTCTCCATCCTTCTCTCCCTCCCTTTCTCTCTCTCTCTCTCTCTCTCTCTCTCTCTCTCTCTCTCTCTCTCTCTTTGTACTGTATGCATATGTGTATGCGTGTATGGGTCATGTGTTTGTGCATATACGTGCGCCTCTGTGTGTGTGTGTGTGTGTGTGTGTGTGTGTGTGTGTGTGTGTGTGTGTGTGTGTGTGTGTGTGTGTTGGGAGAGGGAAATGCGATGTGTGTGTGTGTAAAGAGGAAGTGTGCAGGACGAGGGAATCAATAATATAATACGTGTGCAGAACACAGTACAGAAACAGTTGGGGTGACAATATTGAGAGTGTCTTTTTTAAAATAGTATTTTGATAATGTTGTATTGTTATTATACATCTAATACATAAATTAATGGTAAAATATGTGGCCGACTGGCTTTCTGATTGTCACACATATAAACTGGCTTTCTGATTGTCAGACGTATAACACAAAGCAACACCATTGCACGAGGAGCTGTGAAATTTGGCAGGAAATCCATAAATGGCAGGAACAGACCATAAGAGATATAATAATTAATATATATATTGGCCCACTTAAGCCTTTGTGGTCTAAGGCCTTTAATAGGGGTCTTCTGTGTCTTGAATCACGGTATAAGATTTTACCATATAAACACGGCCTATTTCCAGTGACATAAAAGTGTGTAATACTTTTTTGTTATGTCACACGTTACATAAATTTGTCCTTTGATCTGCTTACGAATACTTTGATTGAAAGCCATGGAAACCCCTAAGCGTATAAATATGTGACGTCATTTCCTTTATAACTATTTTCACTGCCGTGGGGTTTCCCGCTGTTTCACTGATGGTTGTCAGCTGTTTGGATCTAATTTGTGTCGCGTAACAATGCGGTTCATTCAGTTCAGTTGTCATTGGTGTGTTTCAAACAGGGTGAGAGCCACTTTACAGTCCTTTTCACGATTAAAAGTTCATTTTTTCATCAGTTAGAGTTTATATGATAAAAAGGATGTGAAACTCGTGTCTGTTTGATATCAGATTTATGAAACAAACACTCATAACAGATCCTCTACATCACGGGAATTCTCTCACTCTGTTCTATGAGTGCTCCGCAGTAATGCACTGTGGTGTGATATGGGGCACGCAAGCAGAGTGGTGCTGAATGGTGCGCAAGCTGCTGTATTCCAACGCGTTATGTGGCGGTGTGTTGTATCGTTTGCTAGAGAACCGACGGTAGTCTCGGCATGGTCAGAGCTATCGGGTTATGTAGTATGTTAAAACTGTGAGGAAGACAATTTTAAGTTATCACTTTGCACCTCTTAACTTGCACATATTTGTTCATCGTGAGTTTGGTTGTCACCCTCCATCCCCACCTAATCATCTCTCCTCCCCCGTCCCCCTTCCTGGGCGCATCAGGACTTTAGTTAATTGAGTCCATTTTGGAATTGACTAATTGGCCTGGAACGAAGAAATATTACTAAACAGGGACAGGGCTAGGGGCGTAGCGAGAAAGATTTCTTTATCTAGCATTATATCCTATTTGGTGGGGGTTTTTTTGTTGGAGTGTGTGGCTGTTAAAAAAGTCAAAAATTTTTATATTTGTCTCCAAAAGAGCCAAAACTGCCAACTCTGGTATCAACCTCTCGTCGCTGGGAGACAAAAAAAAAATTGGGAAGTCGGACATGGAAATTATCTTGCGTCAAATTAAACCATAAATTACCGTCGGAACAGCGAGCAGGCAATGGTATTTCTCAGATTGTTGGTCATATTTTTTTAAAATGTGGCGCTCTTTACATTTCCTTCAGACGTACTACAATGAGGATCTGGGAGCTTTGAATCTGTGAGACAGTTTTTACATTCAGATTATCGACAAAGAAAATCAGCTAACGTTGACAAAATCGCATTGCCAGTGAGTTGTACATGGCTCATTGGTGAAATAGGACAGAAGTAATGACTTGTTTGAACATCTTAGAAAACTTTGAAGATTAATTAAATTGTATTTGACAAATAGATAATATTTTGGTAATCTCAGATTCATAGATTACATGGACGCTACGCCCTTCACACTGACATCCTCTCTCGCAGCATATACTAAATAAAAAAGTCATGAAACAGCTCATACATAGCGGGTCTTGATGTATATCATCATCATCATCATCATCATCATCATCATCATCATCATCATCATCATCATTATCATCATTCTCAAAAATATAGAAACTCTCAAAACATTGACATGAAACAATTTTATTCAAAGTTATACATTTTATGACGTGTGTCCTTCATCAGGAAACATCATCATTATCATCATCACTTTCCTCTTTTTCTTCTTTTCCTTTTTCTTGATTACTTGTGTGGTCCACCCATTTCACAACAACAGTGGCAACTGCAACAGCAATATCGACAACAACATCAACAGCAACAACAAAAATAACAACAAACATTAGCCCCAGCAACAACAACAACAACAGTAACAACAACAATAGAGACAAGAATCGCACAATGACCAACATAATTGCAACAACAACATCATATTTACTTTACCATCAATATCGATTTCCTTCAACATTTGATTGAGTTCGTCCATCGACGGAAACTGGCCCAAGTTGCGCATGACCGTCCCAAGCTCTTCCGTCGAAATGGAACCATCGCCATCTTTGTCGAACAGCCGAAATGCTTCGCGGAGTTCTGGGGATAGAAGCGGGTCCTTACGCTTCTTATGAGTTGGAGACCGTGGAGAGGGAGGAGCCAAGAGCAGGGCGGGAGGGATATATTTAGCCATAGGTTAAGTCAAACTGTTTTCAACGCTCTGGCACTGGTCAAAGAATATCTCACTGCTTGTCACTCAAACTAAAGATAATAATGAAATCTAAGCTGACTGTATTTCCAAGCACGCAATCAAATGTCCACTGATAAGAGACCTATACACAAAGTGTTTGTCTAAAAAAAACAAAACACTCATATCATTTAATAGATAGTAGACGTGCTGAAATACAGTTGGTATCCATACTGTTCCTAACAAAACATGTGCATCGTCAGTGTTCAGTAAAAGAAATCAGAAGATCTAGAGTATATATGGAACCTGTTGAGAAATATGTCGTGACGTGACATAAATGATTTAAAGAGAAAGCCCGCGGACAAAACAACTCCACGACTAAGCAGCGAAATGAAGATGAGACATTGTGCAATACAGTGATTGAGTTATGTTGCAACGCTACGGTATTCCCAATGTTTGCTTCCCCCTTTGTTTCGGGCTTAGAAATATTTCTTTCCACATACCCTCATACCTAGAATTATAATAATGATGTGCTAACATAGAGATGCCCTCGGCTGCCCTTTAACACACTAGAGCTTAGAGACATAAGGGGAGAAATTTTCCAACGGAAAGCCCATCCGCTTACAATATCAAAGACGTGTTCGTGATTTCCAGCCATACAATAAAGTCAATAAGAGCTCGTGGTGTTTTTACTGGACATTTCGTAAATTCAAATGAATTTGTTTCTTACTAGAGATGTAATTGAAAAGGAAAGGGGGGAGTGGAGAAAGGGGGGTGTCTGGCTCCAGATTTAGAAAATAAACATCTGCACGGATAACTGAGACTAATTTAAAAGAAAAAGCCTCAACACAGCCTAAACTAATAATATGGCGGTAAAAGTTTGTGATTTAATAATCTAATTAGTCTAGTTACAAACAGAATCGATGATGTCGTTGTAAAATCTTTACAAACACCCAGGATGGGAGAATGTCAGTTTTCTGTATCAATTGTGAGTTTACAAGAGGAGCTGATAAATGGAGGAAATGCATCGGGTTAACATCCATGTAAATGAGAGGGAAGAAAACACTCTTTAAGTAGAAATCCTTATAGTAATCTTTGAATGGCAAACATACACAGTGATGGCCATTGAATCCTTCCAGAGCTGTAAACACTAAACTGGCTTTAAATAACAAAAGAGCAAAGCTCACACACTTTCTTTCGAACACAAACTCCTCATCCCGAAATTTTAAAAAAAATTGGAGAAAAAAAAATCCATCGGTGATCTTGTCAGCCAGATCACTGTTTCCGCCTAAATATCTGAAGACACACATGAAGTCACATTGAGCATTTAGAATGCATGGATTTCACACCGTCTCTGAGGTGTACATTCAGACTTTTCCTCACTGTTATTGCAAGCTCACCTCAGATCGCCCGCCTGCTGCTAAGCCTTGCCAGCAGACGGCAGATATAATATCGATACTCTCGCCAACGGCATCCTACCAGTGCATACACGAAGACAAAAATTATTGAATAGCAGTGTTACTGCTTGCCAAGGGCAGATAATCTACACCATGCCCGCAAAGGCCAGGCAATGCAATGGGCTACAAAATAACAACACAAAAACAACAACAAAAACAGTTCACCTTTAGGATGTTGTACGCTAACGTGTTACCTGATACTTGTTTCCGGAAACAACATTGCGCTCCGGACAGCTCCATCATATGTTTTTATCATATCAGGTACCAAACAAAAAGTTGCTATCCATTTTTATTATGTAATTTAATATACCAAGAAGTTGAATGTTCTAAATATCGAGTTTGTATCTCAGATTAGTTTTTCAATCTCTTTCCGAATATGCCGTCTCAAAAATGAGCAGTCTATCACACCTTTGCACATCAAAAAAAAAAAAAAAAATTTAAGACCAGCCGCGAGCAAGAGAAAAGTTCTTTTTTTTTTTTTCCAACAGATAAAAGCTATAAATGGGAGAAATTATAAGTGTGCAATAAGCGATAACCCAGTTGTTTGACAGAGCCATATTAAAACACTGATTGGTCCACGACTAGAGAATGTAGCAAAAAAATAATAGACTTGTTTGAAGATGGTTGACCGGTGTTCGGAAAAGGGGGGGNGGGGGGGGGGGGGATATTGATCAACTGATTATATCACGTTAAAATATATGTAAATTTAAAAAAAAATTATTTATGAGAAGATACACATTTAAAAGATATCACATCGTACAGATAAAAATTAAAATCCAAGTATTTGGTCAACAAATTTTTATGATGGAAATAAGAGGAAAAAATAGCTGGAACGGTCAAAGCGTGTAAGCTGGAAGAATGACAAAAGCTAAAAGAGGAACCTTAATTGATTGATTTCAAGAAAAAAATACATTTTCAAATGACTTTAGTAAAATATCCAATGTGAACTCAAAAATATTTAGTAAAAGATAAAGGCATGCTGCAGTCTGAAAAACAATATATGCAAAGTACATAATCTATGAGAAACCCAATAAGGAAAGGAAGTGGCACTGCAAGATAAATACCATTAAAACCATTAATACCATTGTTACAACTGACATTGATGACACAGTACGTAGGTCCATCATTCAATCCAACATTTCCCCGTTGAATTTCTGTCCCAGTTTGTCAGTTGTCTCCCCATGATTACAACAAGAGCTCTGACGACTAGCAAGCCTTCTGGGCACATCTATTCAAGGTCCCTCTTTCAACTTTTTGGTTTTCTATTCACGTTATTATCGTCTGTCTCTAGTGGAGTAGATATTCTACAATCGCAACTCAAAACAAATTCTTTCAAAAGGTTTTTCAATGGTTTACAGTCCAGGTGGGTGTGGTGAACAACAGAAAGAAAGAAAGCCAAAATTTGAGTTCCGGTGCGTTAAAACTAGGTCAGATTCAAGATGGCCACCGCCGGCCTTGAAAATGCAGTATCCGGCTGGGCTGCAGTTTCCATAAAAATAGGCCCAGAGTAATATTTTTGGTGTCTAGACTGAGGTTTTCAGGTTTAAGGAATTTAACTGCACCAATAAAAATATCATAAGTCCCCCTGAATTGCTCACTCATCACAGCACAAAAATATGTCTTAACTTTACGTTCATTTCCAGACAACCTTCACATTGTCAAAGCTGTGGGCTTTTTCAGATGGCAGTTAGAACTGTCAGATTTTTCCAAAAACTTTCTAAGGGTGAAATCTACCTATCCTTATCTTCATATATACATTGCTTGCCATACCGTATTATCTGGCAGCACAATAATACAATCCTTCCCTCTTAATATGGTCCAACATCAACAGCATATAGAATAAAGTTTATCGGCTGAGGCAAAAGATTAGGATGACTCTGCAGTCCAGATGTAGTTTTATGAAGTAACAAATGACAAAGTCGTTGAGAGATATAAACATGCAAAATAAGATGATCGCTCCATGTCGTCTTCATTGCTTACTAGTTTAGTTAGGGAACACTGTCATCAGATAAGAGAGTATGAATCAAATATAGTAAACAGGTGGTAATTATGATTTCCTATTGATTCTACCCATTTGATCTTTAATACGAATAATATCATGTTTGTCACTCCAACGTTTCCGTTCTCATACAGCAAAATCAATTTAAAATGTCAGCATTAAAAGACAACATCATCCAGTTCCAGCAACTCCTTATCAGTAAAACTTATTTCAGTGATGTTATTATTATAATAAATAAGAGGAAATTTTACAACCAAAATGTAATACATAGTGACATTAGTGTAATGTCGTGAGAGAAAAGGAAGATTGAATGAAATGGAATTCTCAATGTACATGTGAATTAAGTATTTTAAGACTTTATTGTGAACTTACATCTGGCAATAGACGTCTTGAAAGCTCACAAAAATCTCATACTTGCAGCCAGATAATAAGTAGTCGCAGCAGTTCAGTTGCGTAGTTACAGTGTGAAAAGGATTGATGAGGTCAAGACAATGATGTTGTATAAAAGTCATGTTTCAGAATAGTTTCATGACATTTTGTGAATATAAGTGTTTCTGTAATTCTATAAAACTAACTGTAATGTTACTTTAAATTTGATTAAACTCTGCATTATAATCTGAGACTCATATTAGAAATTGATTATCGTAATAGATACAGTACATTGTTCTGTGCATCCAATATAATCTAATTCTATCCCGAAAAACCTCCATGTAGGCTGAGGTTGCTTAAGATTACATCACAGCAATAATGGCAGAAATTTATATCACTATTACCATCCCTATGACATTGCCACAAAATCAGAGGCAGTTATTACAGGGAGGGGGAGGGGGAGGAAAAGCCTTCCATTCTGTCTTGCTCACTTTTACTTATTTTTTGAGATTTACGTCAAAATTAAGGGGATGGGGTTATAATTGTGCGGTAAGAGCCTACAATATGCCAAACAATGTACAAATGAGCATAGGGATTGATTAAATATACCTTTAGAACGATTGTGGAAAAATATGAAAAGTCTTACTCCCATATTAAAAAGCCCACAACTTAGGCCCTTTGAAGCGTATTTGAGAATGAACGTATCTTTAGGACATATTTTTGTGCAAAATCGCCAATATTGGTGCGCAAATGCGGTTTGTTTCGTTTTCAGTCCCGGACCAAGTAGGTGGACATTCTTTCTTTTGTATTATGCCATATCATGTTGTTGACTACATTGTTGGTGTTTGAGGATAACAAACCGTAATTACAATTATTTCTTCAGTTCACAATCCATAATGTTGTCATCTTTGAATGGCAGTTAAGAGAAGTTCCGGATGTCAGATTTTGGTAGATTTTTTTCCTATCATCTATCACGTCCACTAGGGCTTAAATCCGTTGAGATACGTCGTACTTTTTGTTAGAATTTTCTGGAGGTTGGAGCGGTTTTTTTCATATATCTATCTACCCGACTACTAGACTTCACCGAGTTTCTGCCTTAGCCCTTCAAACCACTAGCTTCTGTTTCTAGCGGCATGATTCTGTCAGCTGAGAGAGTTGGCTCCCTTTTTTTTTTTTTTTGAAAAAATAGGGGGAGGGGGCAGGGCGGATTGAGCGTTTCATTAAGGTTTGAAGTTTGACTGTCGAAAATATGTCCCTCCTTTCGCATGTCAACCATCTGGTCGCTACAACAACTCACTTTTTTCACCACTACTTATTAGGCGTAGATAATTAGTTCGAATGTTCATTTAAATTAATTGAAGACATATGTATAAGGTTCCATACTCCTCAATAACTAAAATAGGGCATCATTATCTTCTTTAGGATGGCCGTACACGATCTGGACAGATTATGCTGAAGTGGCTCTGGATGTGTGAAGCAGTCGGCAAATTAATATGTACTGTGTCCTAAGTCTCAAGAGTGGCTCAGAGACCTGGGTGTGGGTATGGGCTTTTGTATAGAACATTTGTCCTCAAGGAAACTAGTTAGCTTGTTCACCCCGTTCGATGTATCGGTTCGTAACTCAAAAAATTAAAATAAAAGACCTTCATCTTAACTGCATCTTTAATAAGGTTATTGACTGCTGGAACTATTGTAGAAGACACCGTGGTAGTGGAACTTTTTGTGAGTGACCGTAGAGACAACATAAATTATTGGCTCAAATCGGATGAAGTTTTCGGAACCCTGACTATAAAGATAAGACCCCAACTGTCGTGCATTGCAGACTGGCTTCACACAACATCTTTCACCGCCTTGGGATGAATCTAGTTAGCTTTGATTACATATCATAAAATGTCATTTCCAAATAAACTCAATGAACGCTGGAGTTTATAGAATGCACTGTCAGTGCCTGATAGCCGGTACATGATTTGAGATGTATGAGATTTATAATGTCCTCCTTGAATACACTCTCTTTCATTCATCTAACTGTGTTGTTAGTACAAATATAATCCAGTCCAAGAACATAAGAAGAAAAAGATACATTAGAACTATTGTGCTTAAACATCAACAGGTGGGAAAAACGAAAGCCATAGAGTAATCAAACTGGAAAATGTTGCAGCTGAAAAAAAAAGAAAAAGAGATTAGTGGACGATACTCACCCCGCATATTGTGTGGCTTTATTTTCTTTCCTTTAACTATAATGTGTTCACATGTGTTATGGGATAGAGAAAAAGGTAGGTCCATAAGTCGAAAGCCGTGTGTGTGTGTGTGTGTGTGTGTGTGTGTGTGTGTGTGTGTGTGNTGTGTGTGTGTGTGTGTGTGTGTGTGTGTTTGTGTGTGTGTGTGTTTGTGTGTGTGTGTATGTGTGTGTGTGTGTGTGTGTCTGAATGTGTGTGTGTGAGTGTGTGCGTGTGTGTGTGTGCGCGTGTGTTTGTGTGTGTGTGTGTGTGTGTGTGTGTGTGTGTGTGTGTGTGTGTGTGTGTGTTTATAATGGAAAAAAGACAATGTCTTAAACAGCTAAGAGGAGATAACTTGCTTCCAAACCATTGTTTTCAGTTAATAAATGTTTTAACTACAGTTGTCTCTCTTGTATTTGTAAATTAACACGCACTGGCTAGCCTGCCTTCAGGATTTAAACACGTGTGTAAAGCACCATGACTGCTGCATGTATTCATAGATAGGATAGACAAGGAAAGTGACAGGAAGCCTAGAGGAATCTGTGAAAGCAGACAGATGATTGGTTGGTTGGATGACTGACTGAATACGTTATTAAATGACTTACACATGTGGTTAGATGTCTGCAGGAATCGCTATTTCTCACATCATGATTTAATTCACAGACATCTGAGATCTCAGTTTGTCTGGATTTGTATTTTGCTGTATGTAAATGGTGAGGCTATTCCTTGTCTGTGAATGTGCTCAGGACAGCTCATGTTTACACTCCAGTCTGGCACGTTCCGGTTTGTCCAGGCATTTTTCACAGAGCACAGAATACTTTGAAACCTGGCAGGAAGGCACAGCCCATAGCTATGAGTGTTGTGAGCATAATATCGCCTTTAAATGTAAACAACGTCTTTTATTTTATCTTACATAATTCTCAGAAAGTTTTGTTTTTTTTAGTCTCTTGATAGTAAAAAATATCTGGCAAATTTATCTTTTTAATTTCCCAGTCTTATTCATTCATTCATTGGTGGTTGATGCAGTGCATAGAAAACCACTGGCTTTTGTTGGCATCAGCTGCTGGCATTGAATTTAGCTTAAATCTTAACACGTTTTCGATCGGCAGGAATTCTGTGAAGTTAACCTGCCACCCGTCTGCGATTTTTTAAGGGTCTAGTTGGAATATCAAAGACAATAAGAGTCCTTTCTGTTCATGTTTTGTAAAACGTATGGCAAAGCTACACCTAAACTAATCATTGCCAAGAGGACAAAGGGTACTTAACTCCTGTCCACTCTTCTCGTGGGAATACCTTATGAGTTCCATTCCTGCAATTCTACTTTCGATATTAGGTCAAGGGGGTATAGTTAGCCTTCCTCTCCCTATTTGTACATGCCCTGCACTCGCAGATTAATGTCCCAGGCGATGAATTTTGATATTTTGGAATAGGTGAGTCCTTTTACTTTCTATTGGTTGGACGTATGTTTTCATGGGCATAATCTCTCATTTTCACAAGTGGGCATAGCGAACCCAGTTCCTTCGGGTCGCCATTTACAGGGAACATGACGAGAGTTTTCATCAAGCATGGATGCTTTCGTGTCCTGAATGTTATGTTATGTTATGTGTGTTTTAAGAAATGTTACAATCAGGCACAATCACTGAACAGATCACGATACGGTGAGAGCAAGTGATAGATGTAGGTCTTAGTGACACAGACAGCAGTGACATGGACATGAATGTGTGTGAGTCGTTTCCTCGCCTTTGGCTCTGATTTTACACGGTCAAAAATGCAAACACACCGGGTCCGGATCTGACAGTGACAGGTGGCGTCACTGGGAGGTTTCATGTCCACTCATTCTTACATTGTAAAGCGAACTCGTCATGACTGAAACTTCAGACACGTCACTGACTCTCAAATTATCGCCTAAGTGGGTGGAGATTTGATTACGTCACATTTTCCATGCTCTGCCTGATCCGGACCGAGTGGGTTCTTTCCCTTGACGTGTAGATGATACAGTACTGTAGACAATGGTGAGTTTCCGTACTTTCTTGTACACATACTACATACCTCTGATCTGTGTCTCGGAATATTTGTCCAGGATGTTGGCACCCTCGATCTGCAACACAACAAAGATGGGAAAAAAGATTAGCCACATCTCTCACAATGACTCTCCATACAACAGGACTTCACATCACTGATGATGATGATGAGGAGGAGGAGGAGGATGATAATGATGATGATATAAGTCAAGGATATTGACAATAATGGTGAGAAAACAGTTGCAAACATCGAATGCAGACGTATTATGGCCATAAAGAAAAAGCCCCGTTATGACCGTGCGGTTTTTAACATGTTCAAACAGCAAGACAAAAGTAACTGTGGATAGACTACTCCATGTTACAGCCGGTGCGGTGTTGAATACAATGACCTGCTGTCTCACGGTGTTGAATACAATGACATGCTGTCTCACGGTGTTGAATACAATGACCCGCTGTCTCACAGTGTTGAATACAATGACATGCTGTCTCACAGTGTTGAATACAATGACATGTTGTCTC
>JAWQUT010000257.1:1064241-1078695 GCA_033807755.1 Ellobium chinense | reverse complement strand
GAACCAGCGCGCAGGACCGCGGAAGAACAGCAATGATTTTGTTATGTGTTTCATTTGTAATATTATGTATTTAAGGTATGGTGTTAATTTTCTACATGCTTATATTATGAATGAGATGTATAACATAGTAGGTCATTGTAAACCAGTTTCCTGCGAGATCAGTAAAAGTTAATGTATATGATTATATACGTGTTCTTACATACATGATTTCAGTGATGACAGTATAGATGCAGTACAAGATTGAAACAATTATATTATTATGTTTCACAGAAAGTGCACAGTGTTTAGTTGGTACCACACCAATATCTCCAGAGTTTGAAAGCACTGTGTGTCTTTCATTACCTTCAATGATAACGAGTTTCCTTAGTTTAGTCTGTGTCTCTACAATATGAACCACTCCTCTCTTATCCACTACACTCAATGTTCTGTGTGCGCCTACTGGACAGATCTAAGTTTTCTTGCACAGTTGATCAAATGAAGTTTCAAGTGTTGAAGAGGGGGTGTTATTGTAGTTGTTGTTGCAAGTACTCCTAGTCTTTCTTTCTCTCTTCTCCATGACGGACCCAGGGAACGGGGAGNACAAAAATAGAGGGGGGGGGGGGGGGGGGGGGGGGTGGTCTCCGGATTTTTTGGAACCTTCCCCCACCCCTACCATTTTTTTCTATAATAAGTGTCGTAAATACCATTTTATAATATCAACCTGAACTTGTCGGTCCTTCTTTAAAGTTTTTGGGAAACCCTCTTGGTTGGTTTTTTTTTTTCTTGAATTGGCCCCTTGCTTCTTCTCTCTGTAACTGTCTTTTGAGCACTTCCCCTTTATTAACTCTAAGGCAAACTGAGTGCAAGATATCCATCTCTGACCGAGCCCAGTCACATAATCTTATTCACTTCATCCACAGCCCTAATGTTAACTCTAACTTTACCTTCACCATTCAACCTAATCCTAGACCTTAAACTAATCCTAGACAACTACTAATTCTGATCATTATGCTCATATTCCAAGCCAAAGTACATCATGTATGTTTCAATACCAGTCCGTGAAGCATCAACTCTATTGATTGCTGTCTAATGCAACACCACAGACAGTTCCGACCTGTAGAAGAATAAATGCTGAATCAGAAATATTTATTTAATAAAACCTATTCCTTCTAAGGGCATATCAGGGAAAGGCTTGATGTGTGTCAATTAAAGAACAAAAATCAAATTTAAGACACCAGAACTTACTTTTTCTGGAATATCCTCCAGCATGATTTCTTCACACAGTGATCCCTTGATCATATGATGACGTAGATATGTCTAAAGTAACACAGATATAATGTACGTTATGTAGGTTTCCAGCTTTGATCTTTGATGCTGTAGTCTTTATCTGTCTCCTCTCTGCCAGCGAACGAGCAGCTCACTCTAGTCTGTCCATGTAATCCATTCTACCCAGAACACAAATAACAACAGAACCAGAGGCAGCCAAACTGTCAATTAAATTTTTACACTGGAGCGGGAATCAGAAGACGCTTCCAAATTGACACCAGCGGCTGATAATATCTGGGGCAAGAACACAATACCAACAACAACATGACCGGTCACTCTCAGATACACGAGAAATAACACGAGTTTCCCAGGAACTGAAAAGAAATCAAGTCAAGACTCTTTTTAAGTTCTACAGTGTGAGAATGTAGAAACTGAGAAAAGACACCAACTTGGAGTTTACAATAAAAGTCTTAGGTAGATAGGGAAATACGAGTGTTGTACTAACCAAGATCTACATTACATCGCCAAGCTGCGTCATTCACCCTTTTAGTGCAAGTCTAGAGGTGTAATGACGTCTTCTTGTAATGTATCGGAGCAAAGAAACTTTAGATAAATGGATCCATTCTCGCGCCCTTTCGCAGTTTTCTCTCTATTTCGGGCAGCAAACTGAAACTATGTACTGTACGCAGTCTTATATTTTCTATAGATTTTTATCAGTGAAGAATGTGCAGACATGGTGTTTTCTTGGTAAATGACTATAATCTCTGATCTCGTTGTTTAACCTGAACATTAGAAGTTATCTGAAACCGTATGTGAATGAAGATTCAACGGCGTATCCTTTATTTGGCACTAAGGGGCTTCTTAGGCAACAGATACGTGCACAAAACTATCCAGCTTACATTATTATTTTCATCATCTTATCTCTTCTTCCTCTTATTGTAGTAATAAATTCATTCCCAGATTCCGTCATCCATATAGGAAGCGATATTGACGCAACTAAAACTGAATATTGTATCTTTTTCTTCTTCTTTTTTTTTTCTTAAACCACATCTGGGAAATTAACAGTCATTAGATCACAGCTGTGATAGGAAAATCCCATGACAGTTTGAAATCACCCCAAAGTGCGACAAGTTTTCACAGCTCGACTAGCATCTCGTCAAATGATGAGAGTGACGTCACGATGTTTTGACATCATGATAAATTGCAAGATTGTGACGTGAAAGTGAAGGCACAATAATATTATGTACGAGTTATTTTATGATCTTGAAGGAATTCAGTTTTCAAACTCAGTTTTATTCTGAATGATAAAATAAAGAAATACATCTATAAATAGAATAATAAATCTAATTTAATTTTTGATCAAAGTGCTTTTAACGGGTGTTGGGAAATCGCTATTCAATTAGTTGAGGCAATCCCAGACGTGAAATCTCATTGCACGTGATCTGCATTAGCATTAACAGCCATCAAAGTTCGCGGTGTCCCTCGAGTCACAGCTCAGACTAGTAAACAACAGACTCTATACACAATTTCCACAAACCACGTGATGTTCGCAGGTCAAAAATCGATGTAACACAGAACGGCTTAATCTACGGGGGTAGTCAAACAAGAGGCCAAAACAAAAAAAAAACAAAAAAAAAATGCGTACACGACGGGTGCACAGTGAATGTGCCAGAGATTGCACATGCTTGCAGCGTAATGTCAGGTTCTTGCAGAGACAGACATGGAAAGCCTAAACTCCAGTTACGCCCCTGACAATTATGACGTCCACATTGACATTCGCCTAGAATCATTCTACAGTCGTTAATAAAAGTTAGAGACCACTCGGCTGTAATTAGATTTTTATTTTTTTCAAGGCATTGCATTAAATGATTTTGTAAATTTAATACCTTATTATTGTTGCATCAGCCTTTCTTAGCACGTGGTTTGTATTCAAAAGCCTTTGCCATTGTTAGTTTAGGAGCAGTTGTGATGATAGATGTGTGGGCAAAAAATTCTCACTTTCACTGACACAAAGGGCCAAAACTGTGGCACAACACAATGAAGGCTATTCTGGATGTGAAATTAGTCTAAAATAAGGTAGTAGCAAAACAGCTGTGCACACTGCTAGTGTGAATTTCCAAAACTCTAGGACATTTCGTAACAAGAAGAGAAATTGACGTTCAAGGAAAACCACATCTGTGGTCTGGGCTTATTCCTGATAAGCTTGTGCCAGAGATGACCATTTAGTTTTGATCGCTACACATTTTCCGACTATTTCTTGCTTCTCTACTTCAAACGGGTGCAAAAGTCAGTTGCAGTTCTATGACATTGCCAAGTCATCTGAGCTTTGACATTGGTCTTAATTTATTTAAAGAGCCCGCAAACCCCGGTTATCTGTCGCTCTGAAATCCAAGTTTTTAGCATTTTGCTAGGCAACACGAAACCGGAACTGCTGAAGACTGGGGCAAAGTTATGTTTTCAGATGAATCTACTCTGCAACAATTTGTGATGCGCAAAAGAAACTTTAGAATTCCTTCTGGTAAGAGACTTGATAAAAAGTCTACAGATCAAACCATGAAACATTCACCAAGCCACATGATTTTTGCCAATTTTTTTACCAAGATCAAGCTGACAACACTGGACTGACCTGGGAACAGCCCAAATCCGAATCCTATTGAAAATTTATGGGAAATAGTGAAGAACAAGGTTGTAGAAAACAACCTTCAAGTGTTGAAGTATTGAGAGAGGCTATTGCAGAAGTTGGAACAAAAGAAATTTCTGCTGACTACGGCAACAACCTGATGCTCACCATGGCCTGACGTATCAAAGCTGTGATCAAAAGCAAAAGAGGGCTCACAAAATACTGACATTTAGACAAATTCTATGAATATAAAAGAGAACATTGCAAGGTACAAATGTGTGAGTAACCGGAAGCCAGTTTCACATGAATTACTTGTTGCAGAGAAGATGTTTTTAATCTTAAGATGGTAAAGTGACCAGGTGGTCTAAAACGTCTATTAATGACTATAGTCTATAATAACAACAAACCAGAGGCTGAACAAGAGAATTATCCAGTGCAGTGGTCTTTTATGACTTCAGCGAGGCAGCTGTAGAAAAAGTTACTCTCGTGACCACTTTTCTGGTCAGAGTTATGAGCATAATTATTATGTGATTCTGTGGCTAGCATGCTCTGACAAGGGGAAATCTATAGGCTACGCATGTGAAGTGTCTGACTCCGCAAATGGTTTAAAAAGAAAAGAAGGAGTGAAGTTTCTTAGCAATAAAAAAAAAGATCTTTGGAACTTCAGTTCGCGGCATCGATATAAGACACACGTTTTCTTTCGTCCGACAAGCTCAGCTCCAATGTTTAACAACTTTGTACAGCGGTATTAATGACGCATTCCTTTGTAAGATTTTCTTTTTCTTTAAACCGTCTGCTCATGATTTCAGGAATTTTCTTTATATAAACTGTACAACAGTATGTCCATACCCTCTGTCGGTCGAAATTTGAATGTTTTACAGTAAACTCGATGTCACAAAGAAATGATGAATGTTTTACAGTAACCTTATGTCACAAAGAAATGATGAATGTTTTACAGTAAACTTGACGTCACAAAGAAATGATGACATTAAGAAAGACGAACATAATATGTCGTCTGCATTTTTATTTAAATTTAGCCTAAACCTCTAAAATTTTGGCCATTGATTAAAATAGAATGACATCATTAAAGAAGAAGGTCATTACAAGAAAATAAGGACACAAAAAGAAGGAGATCGGCTGTGGCATCTCAAGAACGTCCAAACTCTGTTGGTTATAAAGCAGGGAACAGCAAGGTAAAACCATGATCCTCAAGATTTTAATGTTCCTATATATAAAAAATGTGTACGTTTCTTTTAAATGCCCGTTGCTATGAACAAGACATTTCCAAAAGATCTGAACATAAAGCATACTTAAGAAGATGGTAAGGAAAGCGTTTTATTTCATTGACGCATTTTTATAGCTCCGACTCCTTTTTGACAAAATGTTCATGTGTGTTCAAAATATTCACTAATTACAATGTATTTTCCCAAGTTTTAGTTTTAGCTTTGTTGGATCGTGCAGTTGTGATGTTTTAGTTGATTTTATGTGTATTTCAGTTTAGGGGATTAAGTTAATTTTGACTGAGTGTGTGAGAATAAATTTAGGGGAGTGACCAGCATTCCTCCACCCTTCTCTCCCCCTCCCCCCCTCCCTTTGCCCCCGCGAATCAAGAGGAAGAGGGGCGAGGATCAGGGAGCCCCGGAAATACGGAATGTAATAAGAGAATGAAGAAGAAAGAACAGAAAGAACAAAAAGAACAGAAAGAAAAGAAAGAACAGAAAGAACAGAAAAAGAACAGAAAGAACAGACAAAGCAGAAAGAACAGAAAAAAACAGAAAGAACAGAAAAACAGAAAGAACAGAAAAACCAGAAAGAACAAGAAAGAACAGAAAGAAGAGAAAAAACAGAAAGAACAAGAAAGAACATAAAAAACAGAAAGAACGGTATCCACGGACTTTCCCATCCAGCGCTTGGTTTTAGGTCAGGGTACACAAGAGACACAAGAGAAGTTCCTTGATCATAGATCATTTTTTGGGACTGTTCTTTTGGTGTTTTTTCTTTCCGAGCCTCCACTTGAACCCTAACCCTGAACCCTACACCTACCTCTGGTCCTAATCCTATACCAAACACAAACTGACAGAGTCTCTGAGAGCTACCAAAGGAGAGGAGTGAAAAGACATGGGCGTTCAGATCCCAGTAATGGTTTTGTGAGTTGAGGGGCATCCCGGGGTAGTTATGGTCCTACACTGCTGCACGACACTGCCTTGCCACTGGCTGAGTGAGTATAAGGAAGGACAATATACAGGCATGCCCTCACACATTTACTTTTTGTCTAAATCCCATTCCGAACGCGCCGATTAGATTAGTCTCTATCACTCTCTCTCTCTCTCTCTCTCTCTCTTCTTAGCTTTCCGACACCCTTATGCAGCCTTTCCTTCCCAACTTAAACGTCCATATTGAATTGATGCGTGCACGTGATGGTGTGCAATAAACTCGTTTAGTATTTTCATTTGATTCTCCTCGTTCTGTAGCTGGCGATTCTCAGCTATGAGGCAACTACAAAATTCATCCGCCGAGAGAAATGCTTCACTAATATATAGTCTGGTTTACAACATCATCGTGTCTATGTCACTGTGTGCTTGGGGGAAAATGGTGTAGTAGTTTGTGAGGAGGATGGTGTAGTAGTTTGTTAGTGGGATGGTGTAGTAGTTTGTTAGTAGGATGGTGTAGTAGTTTGTTAGTAGGATGGTGTAGTAGTTTGTTAGTAGAATGGTGTACTGTTATTTTACTGTTTACCGTCTTAGCGAGAAATCCAGTAGAATGACGTGCATGTGTCGTTACCAGGAAGATGTTAGGGAACCAGCGAACAGGAGCGACACCAGTTGTTTGTGACGTTACCTCACTAATGTTTCAGCTTATAAGATTATGGGTGGATTTTATAATTCATATCACGGACAGGAATTTCCAGAAATCTTGACCTAATGTCTTTAACAAAGATTGTGTAGTTAACATTTCTGTGAAAAAAATTGACACTGGAGATAGTGGAGTTTGCTGGAAGACAGGTAATACCAGCTACTGCTACGACTATACTACATACTGTATTATTATTGTTATTATTATTATTATTATTATTATTATTGTTGTTGTTATCATCATCATCATTATTATTGTTATTGTTACCACTACTTTCATTACTACCAGCTCTAGTACGAGTCTAGTAATTATATCACCACAGCGATTACATCAATTCTATAACAACTTCCACTGGGTTCACTTGTATCAACATCACTTCTCCATCACTACCAGCACATCTACTACAGTACTCTGCTACAATGTCTACTACAACTAATTGTACACTACAACTCTCTCTGTTTCTGTCACTGGATCTACAAGCACTGATCTTACTACCATTTGCGTCTACTGTTATACACTACTACTACTACTGCTACTACTACTACTACTACTACTACTACTACTACTGCTGCTGCTGCTGCTGCTGCAAGGTAAATAAAAAAAAATCAGTTCCAGTACATAGTGTGGAAGTGAGAGGAAAATGAACGTTACAAATCACTGTGTTGTCACAAACTCCGTATTTTGAATCTAGGCGAGCCTTCCAGCACACTGTAGTAACCACGACTCATAGAGAGAGTTGTCCTGATATGGCTGTAGGATTGTATTAAAGAGATTCTGTCTCTGAAAACAGACGACTATTGTAATATGTCATCAACATCACTGGTGAACCCACATAGCGAGCAGGGAAACATTCATGAGCTGTCCTGAAAGTGTCGCTCATCACACGTCATAATGAGTTCGTCCATTAATAATATTAGTTATTCCATATCACGTTCATCCTACATTCTCTCTATAGACTGATTACTCAGCACCGTCAGCTCAGCCATGTTTACCAGCTCATCACAAAATAAAAAGATTTTTTCTTCTTTTCGGTGCAGACTGTGGTCTTACTGCACACGTCATGAACCAGAGACAAGAGAAATCTGCCATGTTAATAACCAAAGCACTCAACTGGGCGGGAAAGGATTTATTTATAAATAATAATAAAATGTCGGGCTGATATTGTCAACATGTTTGCATGCCAGTATAAATGAAAAAAGAAAAGGAATGGGGAGAGGGAGAGAGCGAGAGAGGGGAGGGGAGGGCGAGAGAGAGAGAGATGGAAAGAAAACTTTAAGGACTGATACTGATAACTTACTGAATGAGAGACCAATGAACTAATCATGTAAGTGACTGAGAGCTTTTGATCTTACAAGAGAAAGGCAGTCTATAGTCTATAGGCTCAGAGAGAACTTCAGATATGTAAACACACGGGCATAATCGAAACTGCCCTGTTGATAATTTGAACTGCATTTAGAGTGGGCCAGGTTGAATACATGAGTCAACTATCCCAGAAATTATGTACTAAACAACATTGCCACAACTTGGAGTTAACAACTTTGAATGTGTAAACAACAGACAACTTAACATTGCAGTGCAGTTTCAGATCACTCACCATTTTGAACATAACATATTCAACACTGGAACTAATAGATAAACTACATCCAGCCTTACACCATAAGACCAGTGAACGAGATCAAAAAATCAAAAAAAAAAAAAAAAAAAAAAAAAAGCAACCATCACTTGGAGAATAAATACTACACCAGAAAAATATCAAAGCTGACAAAAACCACGTGATTTGATAATAGACGTGTACATAAGCGGAGTTTAATTCCAGCAGTGTAAACTGACTTTAGAAGACTGGCAGCTCCAGCCAGCAAATGTCATCATGTGAATGCTGTGAAGATGTGAGAGACGTGTGGGAGGTGGGAATTGTCATGTTTTGTTGTTGTTGCTGTTGTTGTGAGGGTGGAGAGGGGAGGGAGGGGGAGGGTGAAGAAAGGGTAAACTCAGTCAGCCGGTGAACCAGGTTTATCAGAGCACGCACGTCCCGCAGGAGTTTGGAAATGTACAAGACTGGCCTTTGATAGAAGAATGCCTTGATAAAACTCTTATCTCACTATCGGAGCAGTAAAAACAAACCCGTTTTCTAGCAACGCCATTGATTTCCGATCAGAATAAACTAATTCCGGAGACAGACTCCAGATATTTTTTTTTCTTGCGCAATAACAGTTGACACATCTGTTTTAATGCGCTGCTCAGTAATAGTGGATAATACACGCGTCACGGCACAGAGTAATATTAGACTAGACTGAGGCTGGGAGTGCCAGCATGCAAGCCAGAACAATTAATAAAATACATGAACACTCTCTGTCAGTGAGCTGGTGTAGGTGTATGTCAGTGAGCTGGTGTAGTTGTATGTCAGTGAGCTGGTGTAGTTGTATGTCATGTCAGTGAGCTGGTGTAGTTGTATGTCAGTGAGCTGGTGTAGTTGTATGTCAGTGAGATGATGTAGTTATATGTCAGTGTATGATGTAGTTATATGTCAGTGAGCTGGAGTAGTTGTATGTCAGTGAGATGATGTAGTTGTGTCAATGAGCTGGTGTAGTTGTATGTCAGTGACATGATGTAGTTGTATGTCAGTGACATGATGTAGTTGTATGTCAGTGAGCTGGTGTAGTTGTATGTCAGTGGCATGATGTAGTTGTATGTCAGTGAGATGATGTAGCTGTGTCAGTGAGCTGGTGTAGTTGCTGTATGTCAGTGGGGTGGTGCTGTAGTAACGAAAAAGACAACGTTAGCAAAGCTATCACTAGCATTCTTTACGTCCCATCATCAACCCTTCCCTCCCTCCCTTCCTTCCTCTCTCCATCCAATACACACACACACACACACACACACACACACACACACACACACACACACACACACACACACACACACACACACACATAATATCCTTCTCTGACACCAGCTGAGGTACCGGCCAATCTGGGAAGTGAGACAAATCACATCTACAAACATTCACAATACCTGTCTCTGGTAATAATTAAAACTAAATATGATTCTGCTTAACGACACAAGACTTTTTGAGAAATGTATAATGGATTTATTAAAAATAGTCAACGTTTCGTGCTCAACACGTTTTCAAGACTGAGAATTCAGATGTAAAACGTAGAAATAAAGGCAAGTGGATACAAGTTTGAGAACCAGATATAGAAATAAAAATAATGGTTGTGTCAGACACATTAGTTGATACCAAACATAAGGGTCGCCCAGAAAAAGCCGAAATGGCAAACGATTTTTCTTGACGCCAGCCGCTGTGAAAAAAACACCAAATCTCGGGACTTTCGCGTCATAACGCCAACTTGGCAAGCCTGCAGACAGCATAATAGGCAATGACGTCATGCACGTGTCTGGCAAGCCACGCCGCCAATTCACTAAAAGAAAGAAAACAGCTGGGATAGGAATAGATAAGTCGTTCAGATGTGGGGAAAATCCATTTTGTATTACTATGGAGATAAGCTAATTATAGCTATTGATCACAAAAGGATATTCTTCTCTCAATGTGCCACTCATAGAGCAAACCTGAGCAAAATCAATTGAGATGTGAACTCACACAGACACTTTAAACATTGAAAAAACAAAAAAAAAATGTTCTTTTTATTTTATGACTAGTTCCGCCTACCACGCAAATCACCGTCAATGTTCAAGTTTTCCAAACTTCCCATGATGATCATGACTGTGGTCTGTCACAGTACTCTTTGACACCTAGACTATAATCTACACTCCCCGGAACATTTGGAGAGAAATCCAGCTGTCAGATAATACGAACTCATCACCTACGTCATGTTGCCGTTAGTTGAAGCCACTGACAGGAAAATTGATACTAAATATAGATTACGTCGTCGGTGAAATATCCCAAGTTGATAAAGAAAACAGAGAACGTTTTGAAATTTGATAAATTTCAGGTTAATGGGCGCATAAACAACCGAGTTACGGCTCTTCAAAAAATCCAGGGAGGTTTGGTTTTTTTTTCACTTTATAAATGTAATAGATGACAATACTGCACAGCCAGTCTTTCTTCTCTTTCTTCTTTGTCCCAATGTTAGACTGGTCATGACTGTCGTCTCTCACAATAAATGAATGTCTTTGAGGTGCACCTAGAGAGAGCAGAGTAGTTTGAAGAGAAACTGACCAGTACATGAGAACTCGCGGACTGTGAAGATCATATTGGCCTCACTTGAAGCTCGTGGTGGAGAAACTTGACAGAAATAGACGAGTAGCGTCAATGGCCGCTCATTAAATAGACCAGCTTAAACAAAACCACAATATTTTGAGGTCAGCTAGTAAAACACAGAATGGATGATGATGTGCGACCCAGTTTGATAAAGGATTAACAAAGAATGTTTGTGTTTCAAGTTTCAAAGCGTAATTGTATTTTAGACTCTCTTCCTGGTTTTTATCATTTTCTTCCGTTTCTTTGCTGGGAAAAGTTGCTTTTTTTGGAAAGTCAAGCGACTGAACAGGAACAGTAATGAAGCGCCTGGGTCGACCTTAAATGATGATCGTACATGGAGGCCATTGTGAGACTATCCGGCCGTGATAGCCTGTATTAACAGACCAGTCAGCTACACTTGTCTCTGTGTGTGTGTGTGTGTGTGTGTGTGTGTGTGTGTGTGTGTGTGTGTGTGTGTGTGTGTGCGTGTGTGTGTGTGTGTGTGTGCATGTGTGTGTGTGTGTGTGTGCGCACATGTGTGTGTGTGTGTGTGTGTGTGTGTGTGTGTGTGTGTGTGTGTGTGTGTGCGTGTGGAGCTCTCCAGTTCTAATAATAGCTTATTACTGCATCATAGAGGATGGTTGTCAAGCAAGACCGCCATTTTGCTTCTAATTGCAATCCAATCGCTAACCTCTTCTTTCTTAAAGAATTGTCTGACTCTTTTGATATGTCTAGATGTTCATTTAATCATCTATGCCATTTTATCTGTTTATAGGTCAACTGCAAACTGTCGGATTATTTGTTCTCATCAGTTTTGGTTTGTGTTTGTTTTATTTTAGAAATATATCGATACCATTTCAGGGTGTGTTGATATGAATAATAAAGGTTTATTTTCCTCCTTTTTTTGGACTATTAACCATGTCCCGGATGTGCAAAGAGCACGTTACGTTTTTGACAGGTATCTGTGCACAATACACCTCCTAAGTGACTAAGTGCACGATAACACTGCATTTTAACAGTCTGGACCAAGTATCTTAATTCTTCCACCTGAGTGGGGAATATCACCAACAGACCTGACATTGTTGATTTCAGGTTGTTTCCCACAGCTTTTCTACTGGCTTTGAAATTGGCGACGTTTGAAGTGTATGACAGACATCTTTCACACCTGCTTCCACAGAGACCAGTTTCTAGTTGCTGGGAGTCTTGACTGTTTCAACAGGTGAGAACGAAAACATGTGTCAGTGGTTTATTAAAAAGGTGAAAAACACAAAAAAAAAAAAAACCACCAACGTGTCATTTCCACATTTATTTCACATTTAATAGCACAAAAAATAAACATCTAGCTTTATTAATCTGGTTCCTGGACGTTATATAGACTGCCAAAGAATACACAAATGTTTTGGTGTCTGCACTACTGGCCTGTAATACACGGAGATATACAGGTGGATGATTTTAAAGGTGTTTCATTTCCACAGCTACCAGAATTTGTTTGGCAAACAACCGAAATCATCTTCTCATAGATCAAGCCAACGGTGATTGGTTGACCTCAGGCTATAAATAGAAGGCCAGGGAACCCCCTAGGAACAGGTCGTTGCTAATGTCAACATTGCCGAGTTGGACAGCTGATTTCTTTAGTTTTTAACACATTTTCAATATATTTTGACATCTTGATAGTTTCGCTAAAAGATCCAAATAAACCTATTAAACAAGAGATCGGTTTTTGTTTAATCCAGAAATAGCAAGGGAATCCTGGAATAAAATCAGCCAATCAAAACGCATCAAACATGTTGCTAATTATTACGCGTCCCCTGCGAGTAGTCGCAAGTAAGCTTGACGGACCAGTCATCCTATAAAGTCCGCGGACGGAAGCGGGGAGGGAGGGGCATTTGGGGATGTGGAGGGGGTGTCTATTATAATGATTCCGTAGTCTGCTACTGTTCAAACCACATGAACGACAGTCTAAAGGTTTAAATGTGATACCATGTGACTGTAGTCAAGTTCTGTCATGCACACATCATTCTATCAACTTGGTTTGGTCAGTGTGGCCTGTAGCGCAGTACTGTAGCGAGGTACTGTACTCTTTCAGGATGAAGACTAACACAAAGTTAGTATATCATGCAAACAAGAAAATGAAGTGAGAGACCATATTAAGTGGAAACAGGACACCACTGGGAAAACACTGCGTGCAGCGGGCAGAGAGAAACACTTGGGCTTTGGAGTCAACTAGTGCTGGGTCTGACTGGGTCAATGATGGTAATCCAGCCAGACCTAGCTACACACACACACACACACACACACACACACACACACACAACACACACACACACACACACACACACACACACACACACACACACACACGCACACACACATGACACAGAAACACGGACACCGTCATCGATCTAGCACTAATTCACCCCGATACCCTGAAAAAAAAAAATCAACCGACAATGAAGTTTGTTCTTTTTTTCTTCTCGGGGGAAAAAGCGTTCAACAGTGCCAGCCCAGCCTCAGGCGCCAATATGAAGCGTAAAATCAGTTAACAGATAAATGTCAACCCACTGAGCTCAATTCAGTCACGGCAAGAATTACTGTCTTCTCTCTCTCTCTCTCCCACACCCCTCCCTCCTCCTCCACTTTTCATCACAACTCCGCCCTCACCTCTCCCCGCACTCCAATGCACCCCCTTAGCACTGAAGTCTGGTGTTCAAATATTTTATTCACTTTAAACTTTACTATGTAGACCATGATAAATTGTGTATCCAGGCAGGGAGCATGCAGCAACCTTCCTCTTTGTTTTTTTCTGTTTCCCTCTTTGTTCCTCTCTCTCTCTCTCTCTCTCTCTCTCTCTCTCTCTCTCTCTCTTTCTCACACACACACACACACACACACACACACACACACACACACACATAAATACACCCACACACACACAAACACACACATAAACACATACACACACCGTCTTGGGAGGTCAACAGTCATACTGTGTAGTGTACTGTCCAGATCTAAGTTCATCTACTGTATAAATTACACTGAGTTGATCTTGATTAGATTCAGGGTTTTACCGTTCCTGACTAGGATTACAGCCTGGACTATATCGCGTCTCTCCAGCTCTATGACTCACTCTGTGACTGGGCTGGGCTGAACTTGTAGTTTATGTTATCAAAACGTGATCACCAAACATCTCTGTGTGGCTCCTTCACAGCTTCAAAAACAAAACGCGAAATTAGAGCGGCCAAGAAGAAGGAAACTAACAACTATGGCAAGTGACCGAAAGGGATAAATGTAGGCCTATCTATTGACATGTATGGACGGACGATGTGGGCTCGAGTGATGTTGTTCCTTTCAATGTCTTTCCCCATATTATAAACTTTATCGTTAGATCGAATCTTTTGTGTGGTTACGAGAATTGGGCCAAAGCACTCGATAACTATGTCCTCTGTACGTGTGTGTGTGTGTGTGTGTGTGTGTGTGTGTGTGTGTGTGTGTGTGTGTGTGTGTGTGTGTGTGTGTGTGTGTGTGTGTGTGTGTGTGT
>JAWQUT010000257.1:1012875-1024184 GCA_033807755.1 Ellobium chinense | reverse complement strand
AACATCAGCTATCTTTACAAAGAAATAAGGTAGAGATAGCTGATATTCACTCCAACGACTGCTTGGAGTGAATATCAGCTAGATGAAGAAATAGAGAAGAGAAAGCTGATATATGATTAGAACAAACTGTCAGCCAAACCAACAATAACATAATCCTCAACTCTACCGATTTTAGAAGCAAAAAAATATGTCAATCCTGTCTTTTTAGCACATGTGGGTGCGGGCAAAGAAAAGGTGCATAAAATAAGTAACTATATAAACACAAATAACAACTTTTTATAGGGGGGTAATATCATACCAGGGGGGGTAGCTTGATACCGGCTCAGATTACCTCCCCGGTAATCTTATACCGGTATCAAATTACCGGGGGGTAACTTCATACCGGGGGTAATTCTATTCCTTTACACCGGTTTAGTTCGGCATTCTGGAAATGGTTGTTAAATAGACTGAAGAAAAAAAATGTAAAGAGAGCAAGACAAGTAGGCCTAATATCAAGAGCACCTAGAAGAAACAATATTACTTTAAAGAAAAGTTGCATCGTCCTACAGATCATGTTAAAGCATACGATACCCTGTTATCAAAAAAAAATAAAAAACTACAGTCTTTCAAGTGTCTGTCAACATGATATTATAATGCCTCTGCCTGCCCCAGACAACATACAGGGTTACGTTATACAAAGTCCGAATTCTTACACCTACTGCTCGCGTGGCGACCATAAGCTTACTTCAAATTATGTTCTACCCGCACGGCCAAGCTGTCTAGCCAGTGCTCTGCGGACTAGTGATAACACGTCTGTATGAATCTTTTAATTCCACCGTAAACGGTAGCTGTGTCAGACAAAATCATGCTGAGGCAATAAAAATGCAGAATGCTTTACCTGGCTTACACGGTCAAACATAACTTGTGAATTAGGATCACCACTACCTTAAGTGAAAGCTGAATAATACATTGTCATATAGAGATGTCTGTCAGGAACTTCAGTGACGTCATCATTTTTGCCACAAGCCGCTGCTGTTAGGGGAAGGGAATCTAGACCCCAGCTGTTTCTATCTTGTCATATTACACACACATGTGGTATTAGATCGAAGCTCTTTCTTCACCTGCAGATTGCCTTGGTATGCACCGTAGATAATTTTCATAGACAAAAAGTACTGGGAAGCAGAAAATTATTTTTGACGTGCGTATCCATGTTTTAAGTAACTGACTTTAAGCCCTTTTTCATAATTCTGAAAGCACCTACCAGAAAGGAGTGGGGAGGAGAAGAACTAAGTTGTTTGACTCCTAATTTACAGTAGTAGTGCTTTTAAACTATCCATTAATATTGCGAATCAAAATAAAAACGATTATTACGATCCAAGCATGTGAGAAAACTGCCAGATTGGCCAATTTAAAGGTAAATTATAGAAATTTGGCTTTTTCATAAGGCTTGGTGCCAAAGTTTTGTTCTGGCTTTGACTATATTTTATTCTTTCCTATGACGTCATCATAAGGACATTTTTAATGGATTATATTCTTTTTAAAAAATCCAAACATATATGGGTGTGTGTGTGTGTGTGTGTGTGTGTGTGTGTGTGTGTGTGTGTGTGTGTGTGTGTCTGAAATGTAACAAAGCACTAACAATTAACAATAATTATTGCTCTCTTACAACAAAAAATGTACTTGTCTGTAAACAGTATGTGCATTTCATTTGTCTGTGGCATTTGTACAAAAATGGTTTGTTTCCAATGATGCCATCGTGTAAGTGCTTAATATCCGAAATAATAGCTTGACTGAATGAATAATCCTTGCTGCAGGCAGACATGTTATGTTTCTCAGAACTAATTTAAGAGGAAAACTAAACGCTCACAGCGTAAGTAATCTGGTTTGTTCTGCTTATATGTATGTTTGTTCATCCCATCAGAGAGAAACTTTATGAAATCATTTTCAGCTGTAAAGTTATGGTATTACGTATTAAACTGGCGAGACTACTCAGCGAAAACCATTAGCTGGGAATTTCTAGAATGACATCACACGCTGTGCTGAACATGAGACAAGGGGATAAGCTATAAATGAACTTCAAAGTGATAGCAGTCCTATTTGTGATAGCGGGTGGTTGAAGGATTAGCAAACTCCAGCTCCTTCTTTTCACCTCACCAAGAACAGCCTCTTGTTAGGCCTGTATGGGATCCCCGACCCAGAGTTCTGAGTGTAACCAGATGGCAAGGCATTATAATTCTCGTATTTATTAAGGTGGGAGGAATGTGAGTCTAGTTTGATAATTTATAAGCTATTAGTGTTACACATTGTCTTGGGAAGTGTGTCATTCGGGATTTTACCAAATTACTGTGAAGGATCAATTTTGAAAAGAATGGCTAAAAAACCTACACTAGAAAATTTCACGACCCTACATGTGTTCACTTCGCAGCAGTTTAATCTTTAAATATCTATTGCCTGAATAATTATGTTCCCTAACTTTCACGTATGAGCGTAGTGCTCACCCATGACCCTAGCACACTTCCCGACTGCTCACATAAGGCGAGTGGAGAGGTTACCCCGTCCTGTTTGTACCTTCTATTATTCCACTTGGTCGCTACTGTTTAACTTACTGATCCCAAGGCTTGGCCCTGTTGCTTTCAGGTTTAACCCAATATGGCCCTATTTTGACAGTCAATTTGGCTTCAGTCGTGAAAAATATCTGGCAATCAACTCACCTCTCTTTCGTGCATCACAGACAAACTTTGGGCATTTTCACGTCATTGTACGGCAAGTAAGTTGCGCATCTGTTATTTTGTCATGGTCAAGATAGCTGTAGACTAGGCTGGCAGACTGTTGTTGGACTTCTCCTAGGCTATGTGCCATGTCTCTCTTTCAATTAGAGTGATTAGTGGCGGCTCGTGATCTTCGAAACAATCCGTGCACCCCCTCCCCTCACACTCTTTGCCATTTCTTCAGATCACAAAGGATATCGGATCACATCGCGCTTGGTAGACTATATAGGACCGAGGTAGATCTCCAGTCCAGAGAGTCTAGATTTAGTCCAGCTAGTCTTGATCTGTAGAATAGATTATCCAAGTTCAGAGTGATCCTACCAGTCATTCGTGTATTTTCAACATCTATTATTTATATCTCCAGCAAACAGAGGAAGATATGAATATATTTACACCAGATTTTATGACAGTATTAACATATTAATCCTTACTTCTAAAACTGTGAGGTTACTGGCATCCTAGGGAGGATTTCCATATATGTGGTAACTGGCGATACATTAAAAAATATCTTATAATCAATTGATCAAATTATTACAAAGAGGTTCCCAAACCATTTGCAAATGCTATTCTTTGTTTATCCCCCACAAAACTCCATTCCAAGCCCCTCTTTTTTATACCAGCCCCATCAAAACAATCCCTCTTTTGTGCACATTACTGGTCAGGAGTTCATTGTAGGAGTTACCACATATATGGAAATCCTTCCGCATCCTACCTAATATGGATATTATTTAAGAAATCGTTTTTGAATAGCAATGCAATCTGGGTCATTTTGGGATTTCCATATTATTTATGTGGTAACTCCTACAACAAGCTCCTGACCCGTACCAATGAACACACAAAAGAGGGATTATTTTGATGGGGCTGGTATAAAAAAGAGGGGCATGGTTTTTTGTGGGGGATACAGTAATTACACAAAGAAAGGAAGAAAAGTAGGACCAGCTATATCAGATCTTGCAGACCCAGTTTAGCTGATGGCTAGTCTGTAAGTCAATATATAAAACAGTGATTTGAACAGTGTTAGTATCATATAATAATGGAGCTTGGGCCCAACGTTGTTCCCGCAAAGGCTTTTTTAATACGCAACATAGAGAAATGATACCTGGCACACGTATGTAAAATCTACCAAACCTGTACGTGGTCTAAATTTTTTTTTCCGAAAACGTATATATTTTTCAGAAATTGAGTCATAATTATCATCTATCAATCAATGATTGCGAATACGACGTGATAATGTACTTCCGTCAAGTCCGTCATTTCCGTCTCAGACCGGAACTTCCATTCTCAGATCGCACGACGTTTGATGATCGTGACTTTTATTCTCAGATCGCGCGTCATGCGGTGTGGTGAAGCTTTGTTCATTTGTGCGGACAAATGTCAATATATATTATGTTCTCTTATCATCTGTACTTTGTGTTCCTCATAAATCTATCTCAGATACTCTTATTTTTAGTCTAACCTCCTTTCTTTCCGTTCGTAGAACGGGGAACCTGCTAGTAAACATCAATTATACAATGAACATTATACATAAAAGATAAAGAAAAACTTAAGGTTCACAGATTGTAAGATCAGCAGTCATCTCACACAGCCATGAAGGCGAGTTACCAGCTAGCGTTAATGGATGTATATACAGTAAATGAAAAGTTACGATCACCGCTCCAAAATAGCAAATTAGTTGAAAAAATGTCAGCAGATCGTGTTAATATTTATTCTACGTTTTAGGTTATGTTTTAGGCCGAAAAAGTGAAGAACATGGATTGTTTTACAAAAGTCTCCATTGTGTATTGGCTTACCTCTATAATCACGTGATATACAATTAGTTGAATAAAAAAAATAGGAATAAAATGTAGTCGAAACAATATTATTAACTTTAAATGAAAGTTGTTGGCTAATCGGGCCTCTCAGTTCAAGCATTAACCCTATGTCTAATAGTAATACCATATATCAGTTCCTATTACCCGTCTTAAAAGGAATTCCGAATGAGATATATACCCATAAAGTATTAATGCAACCCAGGCCCTAACCCTAACCCTACCCTTAATGCTAATTCTATTGCCCATTGAATCCATATAGTCACATATAGTGCCGGGGGGCTGCGCCCCCCCAAAAACAGACGCTAACAAGGTCGCGTCCTTGCTATGTCCAGAAATTGCATGAATCAAGTGAAGTCACTTATAGAAAAACATTGTCACTGTTTCTGTAGGGACCGTGAAAAAGGCCATCAAAAATCAATACATGTACAAAGCAGTGAAGCCTTGTATATACTCGGAAAACACATGTGCTTAGATCGAGCTCAATACAAACGGAACAGCACAGCACATTTGTGACAAATTATCCCGGTTTTAAGTCCCAGCATAGTTTTTGGATATCCCAAATAGACCCAACTATCAAAATGTCTGCTAGGCGTTAAGTAAAACCTCGGTTCATAAGTGAAATATGCATTATTTATGTTACAGAGGCGAAAACATGTTTTATTCCTTGATAAACAGTATTTGCTAATGGTTTAGGAGCCTCACTGTAATTATTTAATTGATTGATAAGATGTTTTTCAATATATCACCAGCAAGGTTGTGTAGCGAATATATAGCGAAAATGTAGTGAGTACTTTTTGACAAAAATGGGTAGTTTTTAGTGTAGCGAATACCAGCGCTAAAAAAGTAGTTGTAGCGGTAGTGAAAGTAGAAAAAAAGTAGTGAGTACTCACACTACTTTTTTTCATCATTTTTTTTTTCCTCCGTGTTTCAATATTTATTATTTTTTTTAGCACGACAGGCCGACCGCCTTTCAAAAAAGTTTGATATTAGTTCTCAGTTCATTACTACTCGTCCTGTCTTAATTATGAATACTCCGTCCGTCCGTCCGTCTCACCTCTTACACTGTTTTTTTTTCATTCACACACACTTACAATTCATCAAATGTGTGGAAATGGGAATTAGGTTAACATTAGGCGGCACTAAATCAGATTTTTTGCGATATCCTGTGACATCTGTCGTAGCCGCTCGTAGCTAAGTGTAAGCCTGTTTTTAGGGTTAGTAATTATAGTAAGGTAACAGTAGCAACATTATATAAATGTACAATATACTCCCCCCTCACTCCGTATGTGATGGTTTCAGAGCATGTCTGATCAACTTGTGTGAGAAAATACAAGCAGTTTGATAATAATTTGATAAATAGCTTGATAACGATATTGGTGTGATTTTAACAACTGAGCAATACAAGGCAAAAACTGTAAATGTACCCTCTCCATTTTTGATAGATTATCCATAAACCTATTACCTTTTTGTTATATCTAGTATCTAATAATATTACATGTAGCTCTGTGTTGTTGAAAGAGATTGGTTCAAAACAGTTTAAAGAGATCTTGAGCAATAGTAATATTATAAGTAGTGAAAAAAGTAGTGAGTACTTTTTGAAAAGTACTGGTAAAGTAGTGAATATCAAATTATGGAAAGTAGTTTTAGAGTAGTGAAATTACTTTTGTGATCATATAACTTGTAGTTTAAGTTAATCAACTACTAAAAAAACCCTGATCACCAGTTACCACAAATGGAAATCTTCCCGCTAGGAGGGTATGGTAGAAAAACAATATTTTCATTGCAATAATTTAATATTCAAGGTAAAGTTTTGGTATATATCACAGATGCAATACTTTTCTACTCTTTGTATGAAACTTTACGGCAAATATTGGTTAGTTTAAAGATATTATCAGTTTATACTGTACGCAGCGATCAGCAACATCCTAGCTGTCGCTAGAATATATTATGTGCAAACAAACAAAAATCATTGTTTGCTACGGAAACATGACATCATCACACAAATATCGCAGACAGAGTGAGTTTTCTCACAGCTGAGCAAAAGTTTCACAAGTTCAGACCTAAACTTTAAAGTACGCCGATGACTGGTCTACGCTGATGACTGGTACAGTCACTCGAGATCTAGCCTTCAGTAGACCATTCTTTGGGGATTAGATCTAGACTAGTTTCCGAACAGTATTGGTTTCTGAACAGCCATTGTAAAATATTCTCACAGTGTTGTCGCGTAATATGAGACAATTTTTTTTTGGGGGGGGACAGTACTTATTTATGTAATTGGCTTGTGTTCTTTTCAATGATTTGTTTAAGAAAAGGTAAGAAAGAAGCATTTTTTTTTTCCAAGGTCAGTATCTGGTCTAGTCACTATTTTCACTAGTAGGTCTACTCTTGTCATTTTTATGTATATGTATGATATAATTTATAATTGTTTTAAAACTTTGTTTTAATGACAAATGTATAGCTTGTCTCTTAAACCTGTCGTTGAAAAAAGTAGGTTCAGAAAATTTCCCAACAAAATGGAGCCGGAGACATTTATTGCTGCTCACAAACCAGTCCTCAACTAGTGGGATTAATTATCTCAGTCTTTTAGAAATTAGCATAATGTAACCAGGTGGCAAGGCCTAGAGTATTCTTTATTCAGTAAGGGGGAAGAATGTGAGCTTATTCTGATAATTAAGTTTAGATGTTACATATTATCTAGAGAGGTGTGTCACCAGGGATTGTAACAAATCACTGTGATTGATCAATTTTGAGAATATAGGCTGAAAAAAACACATTAGAAAATTTCCTCTCCCAACCGGAAATAGAACCCAAGGTCTCTCATCTTGCAAGTCTGAACATGTTATCACTACACTACAGGGACGCTAACTTCACACAGATGAAATGTTACATACCTACTGCCTAACTCAGTCCCTAACTGTCACATGCGAGCCTAGTGTGATCCTGTGACCCTAACACACATCCCGACTGCTCACAATAAGTTTGCAAAATGAAAGCTGAAACTATAGAAGATGCCAGTGTTTTTTTCACTGTTGGCTATATAAGGTTTTACACCTCTCATTAATTTATCCAGAGGTCCCAAGCCAAAATACTTTCCAAACATGTTGGTCAGCTTTTCTTCCGAAGTTTTACACAAAGAAAAATGCCCCTAAATGATGTAGCTTTTGAGAACTTAGGCAGTGAAGCAGGTTACCTAGTGTTTTTAGGCCTTTTCACTCAGTAAACAAGATAACTTTACCCATCTAGCAACAACCACAAAGTTTATACTTGAGTGGCTATAGCTCACCTATTCTGAGTCTACAAATATATTTGCACCTATTCAAAGCCTTTGAAATTCAAATCCAACCCCTTTACTCCCTACCCATGGCCAGTTTTCAGATTTTATAGGGACTACAGTATTCAAAACTGTATATTTTTATGCCAGATGCGATTGGCTTCTTCATACCTACTTAGAGGAATGATTTCTTTCTTATCAGATGAGTGCAGTTTCACCAGATTCCACTCAAAATTATGTTTTGGAACTTTTTACCTTAGGTGTGTGAAAACCAGTACAGAAGCTCAGCCCTCCTTTCATGAAAATCATGATTTTTTTTTTTCGCACAAAAGATCCACTCAGTTTGTTGTCACTCTAACACATGGCACTTGGTTGAAATTGTTTCATTTTTTATATGAAAAAAAATGGCATTGGGCATACACAAGTCAAGCTGTATGGTTGTACAAAATCGTTGTGCAGCAAAAACCTTGTGCAAAATGACTGAGAAAAAGCCTGCAAAATCCTTGCCTATTCAATGGTAGAAGTTTTCACATTTATATGTGAACCCTATGCAGTTTGAGCTTTATTTTTGGGGGAAGCCAGCTGGTTAATGCTGCTATGGAGTTGTGCTGCACTGCATAGTGGAGTCCTTTGGTATTCAGTTTTGCAACTGTGGCCATCTTTTCCCTTACATGGAGAGTGATTTTTTTTTTTCTCCCTACAGTTTCTCTGCACAAAGTCGAAGCAAATTTGATGGATACAAAAAATCATACAATTTTGCTGTTAGTGAGAAGAAAGCCAAGCATTTTCCCCACCTTAGTGTGCACTTCTCAGTTTTTCTGAACAACATATATGATAGATAATGTAAAGCCATTTTACACTCCAGTACAGAAGGGAAAAATCCTTATGAGTGGCAGTACCTGACACACACTTGAAGGATTGTCTTGCTGACATACTGTAGTTCTGAGTTTAGTAAAGCATGGCAGGTCCTGTACAGTTTCCATGAGCCATTACCAAGAGGATTCAGCTTTCACTGTTAACTTGGGTTACTAACCAGTGTTTTGTACAGGTCATATGAGATGAGGACGACATTCTTTCCGTGTCATCAATTTGGGCGGAGGGGTTGTAAATTTTTGAGGGAGATTTTAAATTTTCCTCAAATTCTCTTCAGTTTCTGCTCAGAAAGCAAATGGGGCTCAGCACGTCTTGAATGGACTTTTGAGTGGAATTTTTGAAAGTCAAGAGACAAATCACGCTATCGTGCGATCTTATGAGGTGGTATTATATACAAGACTTCGTCTAGCCTTGGAGCAAATCGAGAGTGGTTTTTGTTTGTGTTAAAGTTGGTTCGTTACAAATTAGGGGGAAGTACTGTATGTTTAATTCAAAAGAACTGGTGTTCTTAGGGAGGCAGAAATGCTTCTCAAGAGATATATGTTCTTGGATTAACACTTAAGTACATTTTATAATAGGCAGAATGTAAATTGAATGAAAATACAGTACTTGTATAGTCATTTGCAAATATTTCACAATAGCACGAGTTTGAATGAAGTACTTTTGTAATAAACATGTCTTATTGTAATGTTCTCATCACTCAGAGTGAGGTATAGCACGACCTGTTTGAAATCTGAAAGATACAATGGAGTTCCTCAAGGGATTGCAGGAGGCAACACAGATGGGAATAACAAAAGAGGAATATATGGCAGCCTGGAAGCAGGAGATGGAAATCAAACTTCGTGAGGCACGGGCAAGAGAGATGATGAGTGCTAAAGACATTACTCAGGTACCAACAACAGACTGTCACTACTGTCAGTAATGTGATGGGAATAGGAGTTCAGTTTCAGGGGCAAAGAATGAGAAGGGCGGGGGGGTAGTGGCACCAAATGCACTGGACATGAACGGTGCAAGGGAGATGATCCAGATATAAATAACTGACTGACAGAAATCAGATTGTTGGGGAGGGGGTGGGGGATGGTGGAAGCAATTTCAGTGACAACAAGAAAGAGGGAACAGGGTCGCCAAATTTATGTCACCCTCGGGCACAAGATTCCCTTGTACTGCCTTGTTGATTGTTCCTTTTCTGTTTATATTCAGGAGTGGGTAACCCAGCTAATCAATTGATGATATCATGGAAAACAGTTAAACTGAAATCAAGGGGACTAGTCAAAGTGTTTCAGGTTAATGATATTTCAGATTTTATGGAATGCCTTTTTTAGCACCAGCAGCAAGGCAAATATAATGACCAAAGTGACTAATGATATTCGGTGCAGAGTCCTGGTATGTGTGTCTGCAGTTTCACTGGTGCTTTGAAAAATGAGAATTTCTGTACTATGTTAAATTAAAATACTGCAAATTAAATGGTGCTGTTTGGTGAAGACTTACAGTAGCACAAAGGGAGGAAGAGTGAAATAGGGCACATACATTTCATTGTCACTTGGAGGAATAGTTATGATGATCAGTAACTTACTACTGGTTCTTGGAGAAAAGAAATTGCCATCCAATGAAATAGCATCCACTTACACATACATTGAGTGTTCTAGTTAAAATCAAATGAACAGATGTGATGTCTTGTTTCTTTCTCAAAACTGTCACATGCAAAAAGAGTTTTATGTTAGCTAAATCACCCCCTGCCATTCAGTGGTATATAAGCAAACAGTACCGTTCACTTAACACAATATTATTTTACCTGAGATAAAGAAACTTGCACTGCGTCATTATTTCTAAATATAACAAATGAAGGCCATGAAAACACTTGTCAAGTTGCCGAGGTAAGATGAAGGCAAGTTTCTGCTCTTAATGACAGCTGGAAAGGCACAGTACTTAAAAGAGGAGGAAATATTAGCCCAAATTGATAATTAAAGCTGTTACATATTGTCTGGAGAGTGTGCCTGGGAGAATTTTAGTTTTGATTTTGACTGTTTGAAAGATTAACTCTTTTTAAAGTAGGCCTGGAGACTAACACTAGAACACTTCTCATCACTGCCATGAATCAAAACTTTTACACCATAGGGACACTAACGACTATAATTTAATTTATGTGTGAGCTGAGGGGGAAGAGAAAAGAATGAAAGGGATGGTAGATTAATTGAAGAGCGTTTTTCCAAAACGCACTAAGTCCAATTTACATTTTTTGTCAGTAGAAACAAAGTTTAAGTAACAGACAGATGGAATTAAATATCAAATTCCTCTCTCCACATAAAGTAAGAGTATTTTAAGAGTAACTTTAGAGACATGTTAAATGAGATCTTTGTAAACTCATACATTAAATAATGTTGTTGACAAATTGTGCGATTCTGCAAAACGCTCCAAGTCCATGGACTTGTTAGCTCCTTCTGAAACATTGACATTACTGAGGTAAATATTTTGTTCACTGATGGCATTGTCTTGTAATAAAATATATTTGAAATTGAATTAATTGATTGATGTGTGCATATGTGTGTGAGAGTGTGTGTGAATGGGAGAGCGTGAGAGAGAAATAGTGTGTGTATGGATCTACTACAT
>JAWQUT010000257.1:971980-1011387 GCA_033807755.1 Ellobium chinense | reverse complement strand
CCCCCCCCCCCCCCCCTTTCCCAATCCAGCCTGTTTGGAACTTAGATCTAGATATGCATGCTGCAGACTCAGTTTACATGACACACGCGTTTTTTTTAATATTTTTTTTTCTCATTCTTTTCCTTGTCTCTCTTCTTTTCCTCATCCCCCCACCCTTTGACACACACACCCATTGTTGGCAAGAAATGCACCAAATTACACCAAATTTTTAAAATTTAAGATTTCATTCCTTCCTTTTTCCTTCCCTACTTCACCCCCAATCCCACCAATAATCACCACCCCACCCCATCTCAGCCCACCCCATAGGCTCACATGGTATTGTCGAAGGAAGCTGCAGTTGTTGTTTTTTTTTTAATTTTTTAGGGCAGATACACCAAACTTTTGTTTCTCCAGGGCTTCTACCCCAATCAATAACAGAACAACCCTTTAAAAAATGCCAACATGAACCCTTTTAGGTTTTAAATGTGTGGTTACACGTGGATTTGACCTTTATGGGTCCCAGATATGATATGGTCAGCTAAAAACCACCTGCTCATGCCACATGGACACAATGACCAAGTCACTTTCCTCCGATTATTAATTCCCCTTCAAATAGGCTACCATGGCAAACTTTTAGGATTGAACTGTAGGTTCATGGAAGCTTTCAAAGTAGCATAGAGGGTATGTTACCAAGAGAATTGGCTGTTATGAGAGGCATCAAACTCTAAATTGGGCATAAGAATTATTTAAGACATATTTCAGCAACATTGGTACCATTTTGTAGGGAAATGAATGTGCTTGACAGCTGACAGTTGCATATTTCTGCAGGGAACTTACAAAAGCTATCAACACCTCATCCAATTCATCTCAGTTAGTGAGACTATTGAAAATTTTTTGTGTCCCTCTGCAAATACTGTATACCTCACCACAGGAATATCATCATCAGTCCTTTAAAGAAGCAAGAAAGAGGCACTTCAGCAGTAAAGAATGTATCACTACTGACTAATCAAAACATGTAGGAAATAATTAAATGTGGATTTTTGGCACCTATTAGAGGGGCAAATCACTCATTGTGTACAATCCAGTTAATCTACTAATATATAAAATCCCCCTTTTTTGGGGCCCTGCCAGCCAGTGTCAGGGTGGAGAAATATGCAAAATGATCTGTGATCTAAATAAAGTATCCAATTTTAAAGTTTCAGGTACAATTTGAGCCTTCTAAATAGAAAAATAAAGTGTGTAGGCCCATGTATTTGCACGAGGTCAAACCAGCCAATTGAAAAAAAATGGGGACCAAATCACATCAGAATTCGAGAGGACCTTTTTCGAAAGAGATTTGTGAAAAACTTTGGGCATTGACTCCCCGTTTTCTTCCCGTTAAAAGATCGGGCAAAAGAAGTACTTTAACCTTCATGGAAGAAATTTCCCGAAATCACAGTGGTATTTGTAGAATAACTCAAAATGTTACTAGGGCATAAAGGAGAAAAAAACAATAGGTTCAAAAGACCTTCTGAGGGTTATGTAAAGGGACATAATCTAAACGTTAACCACAACTATAGTGGAATATTTTCATGATGATCTCCCCTCGCATGTATTTGGCCATACGCACTTCTAACACAGTGCGAAGTGCAGACATCAGGTAACCACGCATTACTGTGCGAATAAGATGTGTCAGGTTTCATTAAAACTGCTCATGAATTTTCAGTATGAAAGTTTCCTCACATTTATCATAAGTCTATAGGTAAAGAATGTCTTTGTGATTGCCTGCTTAGGAAGTGACACTAGACATACTCTCTAATATCTACTTAGCAGTCATCACACTGATAAACTGTGATATTTTCACATTGGCGGTCATGGTAGTTTTTGGTACCAAATCCATAGTGTAAAACATCACTTGTGCTTGTTGGAACTTCCATACAAGCAAGTTAGTATGAGACTCAGTGGAAGATCACACCAGTATGTTCATACTGTAGGCTATTCATACTTCTGATGTAATACCCTGGCGGTTCTAATCCATCCAACCCTACTGGTTAATTATAGACAAGTTACATCATAAGCAGAAATATCAAAGGATCTTAATCTTACTTGTTGGTACATCGAATCCTTATAGGTAATTCTAGTAGGACAATGCCATCCTACTCCCATTTACAGCATGCTTTAGGCATGCTATGAATCTATCTCAAGCTGCAGTCAGACAGACAACCACAACCACATAACGGGGGNGGGGGGGGGGGGGGGGAAGAAGTTACTTGTGGAGACTCTCCTCCACTCTTATCATTTAGCCTGAATCTAATAACTGGTGGGGTACAGTGCTGACAATACAAGTCAGATTTCATAACTTAACTTATGTGTAGTATAACTCTCCTGCAAACATGAGTAAAATGCAGAAGACTGGTGCTTTAGTAAAGCCTCCATATGTCTCATTCTTGTGATTTTAGATAACACTTAGCCTAAGTGTCCAGTCAATCACTAAGGTGCATATTACAGACCTTACAACGTCAAGAAACTAGTTGAAGGCCAATGAGCTAACAGCTCAACAAGTCAAACAACAGTGCTAAGGTATAACTGAAACCCATTGATCAAGAACATGAAAAGAAGTCAAAATATGTGGTTGTTCATCAAAGAAAAGGACTTGGCATGTCAGTATTAAAAACTCAACAAATCTATCCAGGGGTGATTGCGAAACACACTTGAACTTTTATCTAAGCTACATCTTGAGGGAGTGGTGCTGGATAGTAAACACCAGGAAAGCTGTATGTGTATGTTTGTTGCTCTTTACTTTGGTGACTGATGCGAACTTTGCATGCCTGTCAACCATCAACTGACCGCAGGCAGTGCGCCTCATTTACATAAAATCAAGTATACTTCTCATCAAGTCTTATAAGTAGCAAAAACTTGGGAAAGTAAAATAGACTGTACTTTCTGTACTTCAAGGCAAAACGTGCCTAACATTCTGAATCATTAGATTTTTGTTTTGAAACAAATAAATTGAGGATCATAAGAGCATAAACCACAGCGCAAGAATATAACTGAGATTAGAGGGAGGGGCCTAATTCTATAACCCATGCCAGAAGAATGGGAGGGTAGTCTAATTACTAGTGCACGTGAGTACAAGAACCCAGGGTTACATAGAGTTGAACTTCTTGTGGTATCAGAGATGACTATTCTATTCTCATAGGAACAATAAACTGCGGAACGTAAATCTTGGCTAGATAGGAGCTGATCAGAACAAAATTGCCACCATCAGGAAAGTGATCGGGATCAAAGACAGGGATGCATCCAAGGGTTTCATCAAACAGGCGAGAGAGGGGGATTCTTGTGTTAGTGGCAGGGAAAGGGCAGACACTGATACCACCGTCTCATGTACACCAACTCACATGTCACAAAGGAAAACAGGGTGAAGGGTGGCTTAATGTAAAAGCGCAAGGTAGGGGCAGACATTGAAGCAGATGGGGGCAGGCCGGGTAGGGGCAGATGTTGGTAATAACATATACAGTAGCCTGCTGACATATCCAGTATATTCTAACCTCCTATCATCCTGTTATATCAAGCATTATCAGTTACTGATCCTAACATCCTACCACTCCTTATAGGTCTAGCCCTAACAATTAGTGACTAGGAGAAGCCTTATTGCAGTGAGAAGACGTGGCTCAGTAATTATGTATGTTTCTATTCTGTCTCAGGTGCTACCAGGTGATGACAGGGAAATGGCTGATGACTGTTCACGGCAACATCCACAGCAGCTGAGCATGGAGAGGGAGGGACACTGCAAGCAGCTAGAAGAAAGACTAGAGCAGTTTGATAAAAATATGACGGAACTGCATAAACGCCAGTTGCAGCTTACACAAGACAAGCAGGACAACATGCTGAAAGAGTTGGTTCAGCATTTAGTGGATTTATCCCGATATTTCAGGGGAGAAATAGAGAACCAGATAAAGGGTATGGGGCAGGTCATCATTGCAGAGCTGGATAAGATTAAGCAGCATTCTCATAGTGAGATTAAGGGTGAGAGACAGACAGGGTTATCACAACCAGCAAATCAACAACCTGTTTCAACAGATGTCATCGCTGCCAGCACCAGTGCTCAAGCAGGAATTACACATCCACAACCCAAGCAGCATGACCTGAAATTACAACAGCAGACATCTTGGGAGCACAAGGAGTTCCTCCAGCAGCAGCAAACTGAAAATGAGAATGAACAGCCACAGGGAGAGTCTGTGTGGGAAATGGCACAAACTGAACAACACAGTGAAAATTTCAGAGAGGAAGCAGCCCAAGTAATTTGTCCAGACACATGCACAGACAGAACACAGACCAGTGCTGATACTGAACCATCACAGCAACTTAACTCACCAGCCTCTTTTGGAGCCTCTGGGATTTCATTTCAAGAAGACCAGGAAATGATTCCTTTAAACTACCTGCCTGTGAAGGACACATCACTTCTAATTGAAAAGTGCAACGCTTTTAGCCTGGCACATAAGACAAAGAAGAGCCAGTTCTACTGGACACGGTCCAGATCATGTAAGGTGAGACTGAGTGTTGGCTTTACCCAGAAGGATGAGCTGCGTGTCCGAGTCCAGATTTACAAGGGGCCAGAGTATGACTGGAGCGCATGGCCTATAACATTTATGGGAACGGGTTACATTTACAATGAAACATCAGACTGTTACTCCAGAATTTGGGAGTTACCTCCAACTACATGCTGTGATCCCAAGCCAGGCAAGAAGATTAGTTTGCGTGCGAAAGTTTGCCTTGTGACCAACACAGCCTCCCAGCCCAATATCACCTTTGCTGCACTTAAGGGGAAAAACTACACACCTGGTGATCGTTTATTGTTTAGCTGGGACTTTGACGCAGAGGAATATAACATATGTTAGACCACAGACATTCAGTGTCTCTCTTTGGAAACTCATCTTCATGTCAGCATTGTTGAGCATTGTTATTAAGTCACTGTAAAGTAGAAGGTTAACTTACAGGAGAGTGAACACCAGCGACAGTTCTCCCCTCTCCTATTGTACAAGGAAACTGACAGAGATAGCAATATGAAAAAACAAAGCAACAGGAGTCACCGGGATGTTGAGTGCATAAATCTCTAAGCAGTTATAAAGTGTTATTTCGATCAGAAATTCAACATTTTCACAAGCATACAAAATCATATTATGTAAATCTGATACAGTGAAATCCACTAATAATGTCAGGTATTGATGAGGATAACCAAAAACATGAGTCATGATTCACTAGCAAGCCTTTTGTGTAGTTTTGAGCCAAATCAGGACACTAATTTCACATGAAAGAGAGAGAGATTGGTTTATCAATTGGTTTTGTGTTTTTTTTGTTTTGTTATTTTTTTCACTAAGGAATGACACATTTTTCAATAGGCACAGTAAAGTGTATAGGAAGATATCATGAGCTGCAAAATGTTTGACAGAAGTGGTAATTTTAAAAGTTTTTGTAGTCATCATATTTGCCTGTCGAACACCAACATATGGACAGTGCTTTAGGCTGGGTGTGGTGCTCTGAAAGTGTGTTGTACCAAGTGATATTTCTTGCTACTGATTAAAGCTGCTGTTTACAGTGACAAGTGCAGCTTAGTACAGGGCACCCTAGTGAGTATCTGAATCAATTTGTATATGACTCTGCAAAGGGCCATCACTGACTCTAACTGCAATATTACAGTGGAAAACGCTTACACCAAAAACACGGCTGAACCGAAAGAAAACTTAATCCCCGTTTTTTTTTTCTCTTTTACTCTTTGTTAATGGACTAGTGATAAACCAAAATTAACATTCTTGGGAACACAGTTGAACGGAAAAAAATGACCTTGATTTTAGTGGAAGCCAGCGACCTATTCTTAATCTTACACTTAGTACCAAGACGCCGTTCTCTAATCGTCAGGCCACCAGCGGGTGTTGAAGACAGGAAGGGGATGGGGAATTGCAACACTGATCAGTGAGTGCACATTGTCTGTTGAACCTAATCACGTGTGTATAGGAAATGACAAGCGGCCTGCTGACGAGGCGAGGCTACACATCATCATGATGCACGCTGTCTGATGTGACGTGATGTTACAGCACCGTGTAGACTCCAGATGGCCCACGCGCCCGGCATTATTACGAAGGCTGTCTTAGCTGATAACGAAATTTGATCATTCAAGATGTCTAAAATAAAGCACACCTCTTATTCACTCGAATTTATATTGCAACTGCTGGTGGAGGTAGATGAAAAAAACTGGCAAAATCAGAAATCTGTCGGAAACACGGAATTCTGAATCTCAGGCTGTTGACAATAATTGCCAGTCAACAGTGAGAAATGAGTCACGATTTCAACCTGGGACGACAAAGATGAAAATGGAACCATGAGGACATGGAATCGGCCCCACCATATCCTGTTTGGATAAACCAAAATATGTCCGGTTCCGAAAATTTTGGTTCAACACTGTTCCACTGTATATCAAGGAGGGAGAAATTTCAATGTTATTTTCACCTGTGGTTGATCTTATGTGGACTGAACATGACAAATTATTTTGGGCATTTCTGCATCAAGAAAATGTCTGGAATGAGCTAAAATGGCCAACTCTGGTGGAAATATAGTGGGTAGATGATAATGATATGGTGGGTAGGTGATACACGTAATGAGTATATACATGTACTGACCATACACAGACCATGTGAAGAGAGGAAGTGATGATAGAAGACCAGAATTATGACACAATCTAGCTACAGGATGATTGACTGATGGTCAGTGCAGTAAAAGTGGACTGTTCCATGTTAGATCAGACAGGGTAAGGCAGTTGGACATTTGAAGACGTCACCCATCCCAGTTTCTGGACCAGCAAAATAACCTTCTCACACCCTTTCCCTCGCCCCCACACTTTTCCAAGAGCAAGTTCCTTCCTCATCTTTCTGAGCCTGCTGTGACTTTTGACAGTTGGGGGATGTGCCAAGACCTACATCAGGCTGGTGGATGATGGAGCAGAAATATTTACTATGTATAGAACAAGAGCAGAAAAACTGACAGTAACTAGCAGACTGATTGTTCCAGTGCAGCTGCACAGCATGTCTGTATGTATGATGTGTGCTCGTGGACAAGTCATAGAAAAATGTGTTTCCATTCTGTGACAGCACCGTAATACGTGCTTCGCTCTAAGCCTCAGCTGGGATCAGCCCTTCAAACAAAAACACCAACAAAAGTTACACTGAATAAAATGCTGTTATTTATATCAGGCATTTCCAACACTGATTAGTGATTCATTTTTTATTTCTTGTATACAATGAAGACAGGGATATCTATGTCCACCATTCTTTCCTCTTGCACAGTCTTTTATAATAATATCACTCCACTTATTGTTAGACTTATGCTGATGCACCAGATTTTTTAATTTGATAAATAGTTTTAAATGTTTGCAATTCATGTACAGACTTTCTGCATCAAAGTGGTATAGAAAATGAAGTTATCTGTCAGAGAATTGCATGTAGTTACTTTTCATGTTATATTTGAAATTACGATGTAACAGTAACATTCTATGGAAATCAGTGTAGAGTATTCAGTGCAAAGAGAGAGCTTTTGAATTTCTCCAAGCTTGTAGTATACGAAGGGACAATAACTGGACAGCAAGAACCATGGCCTATTGAGAGTCATCATTCAGTTTACTTGGCTTATTGCCCCTTAATGCCTTCTCACGTTTAGATGTCTATTATACATGCAGTTTATGCTGAAATGTTTTAAGATAATGTAAACTTGGATTTCTCAAAATGCTAACATGTTATTTGATACAGTTAACTTCCACTAACACGAAACTGAAGGACTTACTAACTCTTGGAAGGTTAAGCGAGTTTTGTGTTATCCATTTACCATGACAATATAAGGGGAAAAAAAAAAGTCTGGTCGTTATGATAGTTGTGAGTGTTGAGTGAGTGTTGTAGTCGGTAGGGCACAGTGCTTTCAAGCAGTTTCAGATTTTGAGCATGTTTTGTCATCAACCTCTTATAGCAGGTGCATTTTCAGGTCAAGTGACTGTGAAGTTTGTGTGTCTTCACTATCCTGTTTGTAATGGCTGAGAAAACAAATGTTGAAGAAAATGAAAAGAATGACCACAGTAATGCAAGAATGAAAAGTGTTGTTCTTTTTTTTTTAGAGCAAAGAAATGCATGAATGGCTTTTACTGTATACATGGCCAGCCACAACATTCCATATCACATGTAGGTCTAACAATAATATCACTCTGTCAAAGATAGTGTGCATGTCTCATATAAGAAAGGATCAATAGAGAGCAAGTATAGATGGCATTGTGTCTAGTGACGGTCTTGACAGCATCTATGCCTTGACTGTTTATAGCATTGCATGTTGTTGAGATTGCCATACATTGTCATCACCTTTGATTGACACAATATTTAACATGATCTCCATGTACCTGACCACCTATGGGCAAAGAGAGGAAAATATTGCAACAGCCTGTCACTGCAGAAAGTTGCATTTCAAACCCCCCCCCCAAATTTGCACCAAGAATTGCAAAATTTGCATGCAAAAACAGGTAAAAATTGCACAGATGTGGCAGAAATAGTTTCATAACTGAATTATATTTACCACCACATCGCATTGTTTCCACCTGAAATGTTGCAAAAATTGTAGAAATGGAACACATTTTCTGTATATCTGTTCACGGACTTGTTCGACACTGGCATAAAAAGTGCATTGTTTGACCCAAATCGGCAAAATTTGCACCATATTTGCAGAAAATGCCGAAATTTGCAAAATTGCAAATAGGCCCCAAAAATGCGTAAATTTGCGATAATTTGCTACCACAATTTTCCTGGGGGACTGAACAGCAGCCATTTTTCTTTCCCTCTTGTCGGCATGAAGTTGTCATGTTGTCAAAAGTTCCCTGAAACTCCCTTACTGGGTCACGGGAGGTATTTTACAGTGAATAATTAAAGAGGGCTTTTGGACATGAATTTTCTGTTTGTTCAGGTTAAGAGGATTTTGGGTAAGTTGATGTCATGTTAAGTAAATTCTACTGTACTTTATGTAAGAGAGAGGAGAGTGTGATGGGAATATTGAAAATGTTCTATCTGTCCCAAAAGAAGGAGCAAGAAAAATGTATTGCATATAAGAATCTCTGTTTTATGGAAATTGATTTGTGGAAAAAAGACTTCTTTTTTATTTGTTAGGAGGCACATTTCTTTACCTGGTGGGATGAGTGCATAGTTTATGGTCAGTAACATTTTGATTTAGGTGTGAAAACAGCATGCTTGTAAAAAATCAAACAAATTGAATAGTTTTTGAATGAAGTTTCTTTTATTATAGATCGTGTTGGAAGACAGAAATTTGTATCTGATAAATCTGTATTTTATCCCTTGCTGTCAGATAACAGTTTACTACAGTATTTGCTTTCCTGCCACAGACAACTCCATTTTATTCCATTCCACAGAATCATAATTCCTGCTTAATGCATGTCTTTTTGGGTAACAGACCATCATTGCAACTCTCTAACTTCTCCCAGCTCTCAGAGAGTAGAGGTGACTGCACTTTAAATCAAGAAAGTAGTGCATTTGGTACCAGGAAAATAATTGTCCATCCACTGTCAGTATAGTGTACCCCTCTGGAAATACAATTTCTCATTGCCAGAGTGTGCCTCATCATGATACATCAAACTGGCAAGAAGACCTCAGTCCACTGTTACAGCAGGTGACCACAAAGTTGTGTTGTATCGTGAGTGTCATGATGAAATCTGTTTTGTCTAAGAGAGAGAGAGTAGATTCACACTATGAAGTGATAGGTAATGTCTGCATCATGTTAACAAGCATTTGTGAGTATGTGGATGTTAACTATCTTGATTATGTAGACAAGGACCAAGCACAGACAGAGAGATATAATATTCATTATTATCAGATACCAAGAACTTGATATGTACACTGAAACCTCGTTATACCGCCAAGTAAGGGGCAAACAGAAAAATGGCGGTATAACGAGAATGGCGGTACAACGAAAATATCATGTAGAACAAGGGAAATAAGTAATTACCAACATTGGACTGGCTAACATGTCTAAGGTAATGCAGTTATCTCCCTTATCTCTCCACTAGACATAAACCTTCACTTATCTCGCGCTTCTCTTCACAGTCAGAGCGAGTCTTGAGCGTTTTTCTGCCATCGGGTAAACAAAACAACGTTAAGGACTTGAGTTGATTTTAAAACAATAGAGTTAAAATTAAAAACAAGCAAGAACTAAGGATTGGAAGCGTATGTGTCAAGTTGGAGAATGATAAGAAAAGAAGTTGACTACTACACATTACACATCCGGGTCGGAGAATCACACGAGCGCTAGGCCTACGTCATAGATCAATGTGTGCTGTTTGTATCGTACCCCGCGACCGGTGCGAACCAGTTGAAGCATCACCTCGCGCGCGCTTACGTTCGTTCGCAAACTCTCTAGGCCTAATGAGCGAGAGGAGATTGAACTGTGACCCGCCTTTCCCACTGCATGCCCCATCAGTAGGCCTATCAGGACTTCGCTTCCAAAAAGCGAAGAGTGTGTAGTAGGATTGGTGTTTGAGTAACAAGCACAGACTGTGGCGCCAAGTGATGTTCCGTCTGTTAGCTGGATTTAGGTAGAGGTGGGGAGTGGGGGTTAAATTTACGTTGGCGGTATAACGAGCAATATTTACTATACTCAAGTTATGAATGTAACAGTTAAACTGTTGGCGGATGGCGGATGGCGGTATAACGAGATTTTTAGTGACTTTGTATAGGTGTCAGATCCGTTCCACAGTGAAAAGCTGGCGGTATGCGGGAATGGCGGTATAACGGGTGGCGGTATAGCGAGGTTTCACTGTACTGTGCAATGTTTTCTCCAGATGCAACTGGCCTTTCAAATTTCAAAATCCCTCCACCCTTCCCCCCACAAGATACTTTGAACAAGCGCTGATCTTTCCTACATTTGAAAAAGCTTTCATTGCTTGAGAAAACCTAAAAATCCTCCTTAAAGTTTACAGATTCCCCCTCAATTTATGACAAGGGGGAAGAATATCTCCCTCAGCTCATATGACCTGGATGGAGAAAATACTGCAATTATAACAGACTTTATCAATATCTCAAACTTGATGATATCCTGCAATCTATTTTATACATGATATGGCATTTTCAGCTCCGTGTGCACAGATGAAGTGTTATGTGTAAGTGTTATGCTAGTGGTACGGTAATTTTGCTGTCAGTATTTTAAGTTTACTTGATAGAAAAGCAAAATTAAGATCAGCTTACGTTTTCCAGGATAATTCTGCATAGGAGACTTTAGCAGAAGGTTTTGCTTGTCTTCATTTATAAGTATAGTTATACCGGCTGTAGTTTATGTTAAATGATATGCGTTTGAAGTATGTAAACATAATGCGTTTTTACTTTCACTTTTTTCCATAATACGGTTGTTTACATTTTTAACATAAAAATTTTGTAGTTTTTAGATAAGTTTAAACTCAGAATTTATGACCTTAATTCTTTACATAGATCCATATTATTCTGTGGACAGAATTAAGAATATGAGAATATTTATGTTGTATGCAGTTTTGATATATATCTTTAGTCTCATGCCAATGTGGAAAGTGTTAGCATATGAACAGGGAATGTTGCAAGTTTGTGTTAATAAATTTGCTTTGTTAAATTTCATAAACATTGATATTTTTGTTCATTTTTTTATCATGGCTACTCAGGTAGCATGCCCAGGTAGCCTGGAGACTACCAAAATCAACTCTGAAAGGCTCCTGAAATCTCTATATTGTCACTATGCTATGAAAATAGCCTTATAGTCACTTGAAGGCTTTTTCTGAATAAGAGTACTGTACGATGTTGGTTTTGAGATCCAAGCCCATGATGTTAACAAATCAAAAATGTGCCAGTTCTTTCCCGCCAAAATCACAATGTTGCCATAAGAAATTTCCCACTATTCTCTCAGAAGGGTAAAGAATGACTTGGGTCGTTTCTGTAGCCCACTGACAATGTGGAGAGCCAGTTTGGTCAAGCTTCATTATCAAATTTCAATGAATCTGTTGTCATTTCACACTTGCAGCACTGTAGAAGAAAAATTGTAAATATATTTACTTGACAGGTAGTAAAGAAGGGCAAAAGACAGAATAAAATGACTTATCCATATGCCTGAAAACTTCAGTTGGTGATCCCACACAGACCAAACAAGGTTCAGTTTTTGGTGAGGTGAAGACAGAAGCTTACTCTCTTCTATTATTTTGCTAATACGTGTATTTTAACCAATCAATACTACAAAAAGTACATAGCCCCCGCTGGGGCAATCATGTTTGGAAGTGTAGATTTATGTAATACTAGCTCCTCTGCACCCCTTGTTCAGCACAAAGAACACCTCATCACAAATTCACTGAGAAGTCTGGTCTGGCTACAAAAGAAACGGGCAGCAGTGAGGAGGTTGGGTTAGTTGTATCGTCTGTTCCTCCTTGGAATGAGAAGGAAAAAAACATGAGAACAAGAATGAAAGCACAGAACTTTTGGGAGGAAAATGTGTGTAATATTGGAGTTGGAGTAGCAAAAAAGAGAAGAGAGGATGATTGGTCATTGATTTATGGAGGAATTAAATCAAGTAAAGATACTGACCAATTTATGCCTTGTGTAACCTATTGAAGACAAAATAATAGGAAGGAAGTCTTTTAGCTAATGCAGAGGGGAATCTGCAAGTTTTTCCCCAATGCAATCTTTTCTTGGCGAAGAAGTACAAAATTGAAGTTGAAGAGCATTTTTCCAAAACTCAGTAAATGCAATTTCGTTGAAAAATGAGTTGGTGGTGTATTCAAAATGCATTTCTGTGTTAATTCATCCAAAACTTAGTTGAGCTCAAAAGTCATTTAACAGTAAATAAAAATATACATACTGTGTGAAGAGCACTTTTTTTTTTCAAAACTAGACTATTCAGAGACCGCATACCAAGTTTTTGTAAAAATGCTCTTCAATTACATTATTATACAATAAGTGTAGGCTACTCTTTGAAATATTTTCTTCTTCTCCCTCCCCACCCACGTCTCATATTATTATGCGTTTGTTTCGGTAACAAAATCAAAGTTTTACCGGAAAAAAAGATTCACATCAGATTCAGCCAATCACAGCAGTTTGTAAACACAAGTCCTCACCGGTCCGAAAGAAGGGGAATAAGAATGGCTGGATGTATCTGTATGACCGTGGTCTTGCTGCCAAAACTTTCTCCTTAAAGTCGATGTGTACTTCCTGCACATCGAAATTCATGAAAGTTTTCGAATAAGAAGTTTTGGCCCAGGAATGGCCGACAGGTACTCAAGAACGCCAAGCCCTTCAAGCAGACGGTACTCTTCTCTTAGCCCTGGCAACCATGGCGTCGCTGGCAGCGGTGAGAGTAGTACAGGGCTACGATCCCTCCCACCGTCTGGATCTTCATTATCTCATAGTAAAAAGAGCCAGATGCAGAGTCTTCTCGGTGAATTCAAAGGGTTGTATGAAGGCAAACTGAAGAAGCTCGATGATGCTGATAGAGCTGGTGAGGAGACAACAAAGGTGGGTCAGTGGCAGTATACAGCATTCATGCAGTTCCATCTCAAGTTCGGGTTGATGTAACAACCACTTCCTTTCTTTCACTGCTTCAGAATTCAGAGTCATGTGCCACAGAGTATTTGGGAAGAGTCATGTTAACCTTCACAGGCTGTCAGTAAAAACTTCCTATTAAGTCCATCGTGAGTGCTCCATACTCCTTATATCCTCTAGTGCCAGTAATCGGCTCGTGCCAGTAATCGCCATCATCCGTTTGCAACTAGTTTCCCTTGGATTATGACAGCAGACTGTGTTTCATTTCTTTCTCCAACAATATAATTTAGAAGGGTGGAAAAAAATGATTTTGAGGTTTGTATTATCACTTTACCAAGACCACGTTGCGCATTCTTGCCCACTGAAAGTGGTGATGCAACAACCGTGACATTTTATTGTTTTGTGAAATGAAAAATGCAATAATTTATAAACATATTATGTAAATTAAAATATAGAGAGCTTAATCTGATTTTCAGTAAAGTTATATGACATCTGTCTTGTAACGTTTCTCAAAGAAATGATTTTCTTTGAGAGGGAATAATTAAGGTCTAACATTGCTAAAGCAGCGGGCTGCATGTCTGTGTTGCCACTCTGGCCATATGCTTTTCCCCAATAGGGAGATGTTAATTTTTTCCCATTTCCCTACTCACGGTATGAAATAAAAAAAAAAATCTATCAGTTTACAATAACAGAATAAAGCCAAGCATTTTATGCATTGATCCGAAATTTCGTAGTTTATTTTCCAATAATTTACAAGCAATTTCTTCCTAAGGAAAATGGCTTTTCGTGAAGCCATTTTACCCTGTCTTACAGGAAAAATCTGTACCGTGGCAACATCGTCATGCATATTGATCCGGAAGTAGAGCGGTGGTAATCGGCACGACACCGGTGGTAGTGAAATATTGACAGACAACAATTGATAACTATTTCAAGGTGGCGGTTAACTTCTGCCACACAAAACAAAGCAGAACTGACGTGAAAATGGTCTTTGCTTAAAATCTGAAAGTCTGGTAAGATTCTGTGAGCAAATCTAATTGGGAAATTGCAGTAAATAATAAGACAACGGTTACCGGCACTTCGAGGATATAGCAGAAAATAGAAAATCTGCATTACACTTTTACAGCTTTCATAGGGCCCTGTGCTCATTATTTAACAGAAAATGGGAAATCTGCATTATGGCTTTCATAGGTTTTATACAGTAGTAGAAACATACATTTTCCTGTAAGACTGTTGTGAGGCATGGAAGTACCCATGAAAATCATAATATAGGGGTAATAATAACTGGACTTTCGTATCAGTCGATTTCATAATGGAGGAGTTAAAGGAAGCATTTGCGTAATTGCAGTAAGTAGTTATTTCATGTGTGCATATGTTTATTGTCACCAACCATCATCATCGATTCATAGTCGTCGTGATAGCTGAAGTCTTCATCACTTTTGTCACTTTTGTCATTATCATCATCATTTTCATTCACGTCATCGTTTGTGCTTGATTTTCTGTGTCTTCCTTTTCATTGTAATCGTCATATCTCCACTTATTTTATCTTAAAAAGATAACAAATCATGATTACACTACAGGGAAAGGCATTTTCCATCGTCTGGTATTGTTTCTTCAGTTAAGGGCTGTTTCCATTCAGTCATGTCAGGAATTACAACCAGCAGTTGCCTTATGAAGTGCTTAAAGGAAGACTGCACCGTCCTACAGACCATATTGAATCATATGATACCCCTGTTGCCCAGGTCCTAACCCTAATTCCCATTGAAACAGGTGTATCAATCAAGGCAGGTTTCCTAACCCTAATGTCCATCAAGACAGCAGTATCAGATGATACGGCGATCTTAGTTCATGTATGCCCATTGAGACAGGAATATAAACCTTGGCACCGAAAGTCACATAACTAGACCCAGATCTTTGTCATTGGCAGTCTTTTCCAGTTTTACACCTTATAAGAGTAATATAATATGTCAAACGGATTAATGAGTTGACATTGAATTTGTGGAGAAGTATTAGTATAGTTAGTCAAATTATTGATTGGAAAAATGAGGTGCTCTCAGAAGTCCCCCTAGTATTTCTATCAAAGCCATAGAGCTCTCATACACAACGGACAATTGCAGGAACATTATTCTAATGTTCGCATGTATTGGCTCCGCCCCCTTTTGCCTCAGCCGTTTACTTGGTGCTCACTTGCCGTGTCAGCAATGACTCAGATTCTGGTTAATTGTTTTTCTTTTTTTTCCTTCCCTCTCTGTACTCTTGTGGGTTGGGNNNNGGGGGGGTGTTAAACAATGACCCCCATGGAACTATAGTAATAATGACTGGAGAGTTCCAGAGAGTATATTTTTAGGTCGGTCTCTGTAAATATCTGACCTCGGCCCATTGTGAACTTTCTGGAAATGTCAGGACGGTTAAGTCAGTTATCAAGACTTTCTGGAAGTTCGATGAAGAAATATATTTAAGGGCATGAGTGTCTGAAGTGTGTGTGTGTAAAGCAAAAGCTTAAGTGTTGCATAGCATCACTATTGTTTTGTAAGCCTAGTTTGGCTCTCTTATGCCAGTGTTGTAAAATAAATGTTTATTTTTTTTCAATATCAAAAAATATTGTCATATTCATTGACAGCAATAGGTAGGTGTTTTGAGAGGTAGCTGAGTGATTAACCTTAGCTCCCTATTACACGTCTTTGCTTCGTCAAGTTATCGCTGCTACAATTATCAAACAGCTCTCCTGATTATGATTTCTTCATCTGTGTAAGGATTGAAACACAAAACTAGGCCTTTCACCAGCTGCACTTAATGCCTATATATAAATAGCTTGTTATTTGGAACAGAAAACAGCAGAAGAAGTGAGTCAAAGCAAACATGAAAACTAACTCTCTCCCAGCATCTGAACTTGGCATGATTGTAATTTTTAGACAGTTTACAGATACTCTGTTGCTAACGAGAGGTAGTCCAAAGCATAAAAGACAAATCAGGCGTTTTATTGTTTATATCTTGATATCATTTTATAATGCATTTGCTTTCCCCACTTTCACAGTAGCAAATGGAAAATTTCTGCCAGCTGCTGGTCATCTGTGCATGAACATAATGAAATTGTGTTCATTGTAGTATTGCTGTTGATGCTGTGACGGTGAATTTGCCAACAGGATAATAAAGTTGTATCTTATTTTCCAATTAATGGCAAGACTAAGAATATAGTCTGCAGTCAACATGATCTACAGCTGCTGAGGATAAACTTAATCTGTAAGCAAAAGCACAGCCGTCAGGCTGGAAGCATTTTGTATTTGCTTCCATAAGTTTAAGGTTGTAATGCTGTTTTTAGTATGAATCTTTACATTTAAATCATAACATGATATTGAACATGTAGTTAGTTATATTTGTTGATAGCAGCTTGCTTGCTTCCACCTCTTTCATATTTGGATGACATAACTTTTTGCTTGGTAGCATGACAGAGTTTTTACTATAGGTATGTTTACAAGGTTAATGGCTTAATTGCCTATCGCATAATTGCAACACATTTCAGGAAGCAAATATTTTTGTTTCTATATTAAGGTCACTGGATGCAACATTACTCTTGATAATTGCAACAACTCAGTGACTATATTTGCAAACATCATCAGTGTTGGAAAGATGAAAGCTGACAAAACAAATATACAGATCCGTGAAATACCGTAATGAAACAGAGACAGAGGGAAGACATCGTAGTCACAAACAGAGACAGAGGGAGGACATTGTAGTCACAAACAGAGACAGAGGGAAGACATTGTAGTCACAAACAGAGACAGAGGGAAGACATCGTAGTCACAAACAGAGACAGAGGGAAGACATTGAGGTCACAATAATGAATGTCAGCTGCTGTCATAGGTGTGATAAGGTCCATCCACTGACTATCCAATTGGTGGCATAAACTTCAGAATCACTCAACTGCATTTTTGGTGCCTTCAAGGCAGGCGCTACAAGAGGGATTATCAAAATAAAAGACCCATACTTTCACCATTACATAAGACTTGAAAACATCCTCAGATTACATTGTCCTTGATAAAGTTTTGAAGATCATCTGTTCACAATTTTATGTGATATATCTTTCACTATGGAATACCAGTAATGTCCCATGAGATGGAAACAGTTCACAGATACAAAGCAACGAAAACAAATTTTGTTGTTTTTCTTTATTCCTGCAGATGCGTCTGCGTGTTCTGCAGTCATATGTAAATGACTTGAGTGAGCAAAATGAGGTCCTGGTGCAGACGGTGGAGGAGCTGGAGAGAGAAGCAAATGAGAGAGTGAAAGGACTTGAGGACAGACTGCATAAATCTTCCTCATCTAGCAAGGTAAGATGATTCCTCTCTGTCTGTCTTTTCAGCTGTGGCCATTGCACAGCTAGAATAACAAGGGAGCCGAACTTCAAAGCAAAATCATTCAAACTTCCCCTTGCTGCTCATTTCCCAAACTACTGGCTTGACTTCCGTTGTAATACAGATCATGCTGCATTCAGTTTACAAGACAAGAACAGTCTCTCATATGCAGGATCTTAAAACAGTTGAATAGTTGAAGCATTGTGTTCATATGCAGAAAATATACAGGACGTCATACTCAAGGGAGTGTCTATTGGCTTTACCTCAATCTTTACAAGTGTGAGGGAGGATGGAGAAAGGAGATGGGGGGAGGAGTATTAAAATGTCTTCCCCAAGTCATATAATGTGGAGAAAACACTGCAGAGGCATTGTGGAGTTGATATGAAGATTGAAATTTACCAGGGAATTTGTGTTAGCAAAAGGTCTGTGATCCATGCCTATGAAACCTTGTTTGTGCATGTAGTAAAACTTATAATGCTTTGAAGCAGAGTTCCAGGCAACATAGAGTTTCCTATGATATCTTTTTCACCTTCAACTGTGTGCAGAACAAAGGCAGAGAGGAAAGTCAGAGATCGTAGTTACAGGCAGATCCTCAAATCTATCTAAGACAGAAGTCAGAATATAATGTAAGTGTAATAGAGGCCTGCATTTTCAAACAGCGCGCTATTTCTTCTCCAATCAGCATCTGCAAATTTGAGGGATGTGTCACCTTCTCATCTGTGTATACAAAATTTGCAGGACTTCCAGAGTTTGCCCCCTTTGCCTGATCAACAGCATAGATTCCTGGGAGAATTTTATGATCTTTTCCTTAAACATCATGCATAAAACTAAATGTTGGTTTAAAGCATCCTTCCTTTTGACACTGTCACCGCATACATCTGATTGTTTGACTTCCTTCGTGGCCTGTATTTCAGGACAATCCCACCTAGAGTTTGGTTCAGGTGCAGGATCGGAAAAGAAAAACCCACAAGAGAGAGTTCCAAGACAATGATAATGTCAAAAAACTCTCCTCAGTTTTCTTTTCCTTTATTAGCCCTATGGGGACAGGGGCCAAGAGGAGGCTGTTGCATTGCAGTTTTCCTGCACAGGCTTTTGCTGTGTTGGGACATGTATCCTGTATGTTTGACACAAGAATTTAACAACTAACTTTAGTAAGAGACTGAAAGCATTAGTGAAGTAGTAGAGTCATTGTGTAGTTTTTGTGCTGCTGTTCTTATCCTATCTTGAGTTTTCTCCTGATATCAATAAGTTCCTGTCTTCAGTGTTGCAAGATGCAGGTCATTTCATTTCGATGTAACTCCTACTTTCATTCAGTAAACTTTTGTGTAGGAATAATATAACCACAATATGACTGCTGAGATTGATATTCCAGTATACTTAAAATTAAGGAGGAAATGGCAGTGTATTATCAATGCTTTTTATTTTCTGAGCAGTGTTTGAGCACATACTTCATCTCATCATTTTCCATCATTATCATCATCAGTATTCACATTATCACTACCCATACCATTACCATCATCACTATCAGCACCATCACCACCCTCATTATCACCACTCAATTCATCACCACTCACACCAACTCCATCATTATCAACATCATCATTATTGTCACTGTCCACATCATCATTATTGTCACTGTCCATATCATCACTACAAACACCATCCACACCACCACTGCCATTACTATCCACATTATCATCACCAATACCATCACCATCCACACCATCACTGTCATCATCATCACTGCCCACACAATCACCACCCATACCATCACCAACCACATTATCACCATCCCTACCATCACGAATCCCATCATCACTATCCATACCATCACTATTCACACAATCACTGTCTTCATCCTCACTACCCACACAATCACCATCCATACCATCATCAACCACATTATCACCATCCCTACCATCACCAACCCCATCATCACTATCCATACCATCACCATTCACACAATCACTGTCATCATCATCACTACCCATACAATCACCATCCATACCATCACCAACCACATTATCACCATCCCTACCATCACTAACCCCATCATCACTATCCATACCATCACCATCCACACCATCACTGTCATCATCATCATCACTACCCACACAATCACCACCCATACCATCACCAACCACATTATCACCATCCCTACCATCGCCAACCCCATCATCACTATCCATACCATCACTATTCACACCATCACTGTCATCATCATCACTGCCCACACAATCACCATCCATACCATCACCAACCACATTATCACCATCCCTACCATCACCAACCCCATCATCACTATCCGTACCATCACTATTCACACCATCACTGTCATCATCATCACTGCCCACACAATCACCACCCATATCATCACCAACCACATTATCACCATCCCTACCACCACTAATCTCATCATCACTATCCATACCATCATCATCCACACCATCACTGTCATCACCATCACCACTCATAACTGTGTTAGGCAAATTCTGAGGCCAGTGGAAAGACTTGTGAGACATGTGAGGTATTGTAGGAATTCTCAAATTTCAAGTTCTTATTCTAGGAGATGTTCATACTGTAATAATAGTTCTGAAGCTAGTCACTGGTAGTGATGGTTTGTGCTGTGTGCAGGCATCAGATGGTTTGTGCTGTGTGCAGGCATCAGATGGTTTGTGCTGTGTGCAGGTCTCAGATGGTTTGTGCTGTGTGCAGTCTCAGATGGTTTGTGCTGTGTGCAGGTCTCAGATGGTTTGTGCTGTGTGCAGGTCTCAGATGGTTTGTGCAGTGTGCAGGTCTCAGATGGTTTGTGCTGTGTGCAGGTCAGGTCTCAGATGGTTTGTGCTGTGTGCAGGTCTCAGATGGTTTGTGCTGTGTGCAGGTCTTAGTGGAAGTGCGTTTGTATGTAGTTCATAGTTTCCATTTAACAACACTAACGGCTTGAATGCCAGCCATACTCTTATCTGTTGAAACAATGAATGAGGTATTTTCAGATGGGTCAGTTACACCATGTGATCTAGGGATTGCTAGGATATTTTGATAAGTGACAAGTAATCATGCATGAGCAGAGCATGTAAACAAACCAACGTGTGAGCAAGATTTCCTAGGTCACATGATGGAGCTGAAAATACCTAATTGGTATTCAATTAAAATGGAGTACTGTTGTTAACCACACAGGTCTTGTTAGATACATTGATCAAACCCTTATCATTTTGTGAAAATGTCTGTCTGCTAGTCAGCTTAATGGGGATCATTTTTGGTCTCTTGAGTTGATATTGGACACGAGCATACGAGCTTTAGTGCAAGCTATGGATGGTTCATATTCTGCCTGTCAGCCTTCCTTTCCCCATGACAACCTGGAGAACATGCCACAGTCTGTCAGTCCCAACCTGGCCTTTATGAAGAAAGTCTTTCAGTCCTTGTGTCCGTTTTGTTTCATCTTTAACTAGGAGCAGTAGCACAGATGGTGTAGGTTATTCTTCATGAGTTACGTAAACCTCAATTCAAAGCAGTTAATAAAAAAAAAACTGCTTTATCAGAAATATTCTTAATCTTATCAAGACTCCTATATGTTCAAAGTAAACTCTTTCCACTTCACATGAAAAGGAACAACTCCAAAACCTTTTAACTGAAAGTTTTCTTCAATCAGTTATCCAATATTTTTATAATATGTCATGACCTGACCCAGGCTTTAAGTGACTGCTGGAGACTGTCAGTAGTATGACTGTTAGTGTGACTGTTCTCTCGAGTAAAATGGTAGCTGCTAGTGTAGTCTACCCGCATGTCTCCTTTTTACAGGTGGTCGCGATGAGAAAAAGACAAGTTTTAATTTGCTGCTCAGTTATGCAGTTAAGTGGAAACTCTTTAGTGGTGTAAATGCATCCAGTGACAGTTGACATAGTCTCTTCACGCTGATGTATGAAATGCACAGTTTCCTTTCTCAGATAACCAGTAGCAGACTAGTGATGATACAATCTGTAATTGAAGATAGAATTCTGTTCGAAATCAAACTGCATGAAACATATTCTCTCTCCCCACCATCTTTCTACCATAAACCTCGATCGAGTGGCATCTGGCATTATTGGACTCACATTTTCCTTGTTCCCATTACCAGTAAGAGAAGACTGTTGATAAAATATCACTGTTCATTTATCCTAGTACTGATAACTTAAAACAGCACAATTTTTCCTTAGTCTGTCCTGCTGCTACCGTTGAATCATGCACTGGTTTTGATGAGAAACACAACTAATCCGAAACAATTATCCCGCCTTCCACTGTAATATGTTTTATGTAGGAAAAGTTTGTAAGTGCGTGTCACAGTAAACACTTCCTGCTGATGACTGGCCTGGTATTTTATTAATCTGTAGTCAAAGTGGGACCATTGCTTTTGATTGTGACATTGCATTAGTTCTTTCGTGTTTTTCTTTGGGGGGNGGGGGGAGTCTCACTGTTTTTATTTCAGAATGTCAGATGTCTGTGAATTTAATGAACTCCCTTAAAAAGCCTATGTTTAATTCACACTATTTTCAGTCAGTGTTCAGGCTTTGTGATACACTTTCATGAAGTCTCGCATAATGATGAAATATCTTTCTTCCTTGCCCTCCTTATCGTTCTCACACTACGCTCCTGATATTCTGCTCTCCCTAAATCCCACTCAATCTCCCTTCATCTACAACATGTGTCATGAAGTATAATTAATTTTACCATGGACATGGACATGGACATTTTCATAACACATTCAAGAAGGAAGGGGGGAAAAATGAGGCTGGATCTAAACTGTTCCACCTCCCACATCATATGGATACTCTAGTGACGGCCTGAGGATGATCCCCGCCCCACAGCATTCGGTGGCTTTTCCTTAATCCATGTTGAATAGGTGATAGTCACGCCTAATCGATAATCGATACATAAACTGTGGACGCAGGCTCGAAATTCTACGCTGTTATTGGCCAGTATCTGTGTATGTGTGTAGAAGGTAGAGTGTTATTATGCCGACGTCTCCTCGACTTTCCATTCGTCGTCTGCAAGTCAGAACTCGTCTGCTAGTCGCTGTGTTCAACTTTCCCGCGGTTCCCGGCCGGTGTAAGATAAGACCCGTGAAAGCCGTCACCCGTGCCTGCCCCTGGCCTTTCATGGTATTATCGGACCCTATAGAAAAGCTATGAGTCGCTTAGGGCAACCTCAACTCCCTACGGCCCCGCTTAGACTTAGATCATAGGAGCTGAGCTCTCCTGACCCACTTAGGTTTGTAATGGATGGAGGAAAGGACCTTGTGGTGGCTCGAGCCTCTGTCTGGATCAGAGACAACTAACGTTAGAGTTGAGCAGAATGTTAGATGATGTTTTGTGATAGGACGCGCTAACAAAGAGAAGAGAACTCTGTGGCAAAGATCCTACTGCAGTGGGCTAGGACTTTATGTACGACTTGTTACCTCATGACCTGTAGAAAGCTACAAACATAATAATCTACGTGTCGTAATGTTCTGGTCCTCAGTCCGGCCGTTACTTGTTGTTAGAAACATCTTTGCTCTCCGGACAGACAACTCCATACGTGCTCAGTTCTGTCGCTTGTTCCTGTTGTTGTCTAGTTATGATTCCTTCTTCTGCTTCCTGCCAGCCTGCAGTTTCTGCCTTTGTCCGTTATGTCGGTCATCTCCACCATTCCCATTAGAGAGTGAAGTTCTGTCCACTTCTTTACTTTTTGTCCATCAGTTTCCTTGACACATCTTTCAATGAGTTCACTGTGTGGTTTATTCACAAACTTAAACACCTGAAAAACTGCAGAATGTGGACTGGTCTCCGGAATCTGGAGTTGCTGATGTGCCACTGGGTATTGGGTGTTGTTCACATGAATGGAGCTGATGTTACCAATCTTGAGCCCTAGAAGGAAACTGCCTTTGTTGTACTAAGCAATACATTGTGAACAGCCAACAACAGAAGGAAATAACCATAGTGCATGAAAATCCCATTCCCATCCCGAAATAATAAAAAGCCACTGTCTAAAATGTTCCCGGTCCAAATGTTCTGATCTCAACTGACTTTCCTGTGATGCAAGTCTTCGCCACCTGTTTTTTTTATTTTTTATTTCCTCGTTTTGAATTTCCACCGTCAATGCTCTCCGGAAAACACACTGTTCTTCCCTTTTTCTTCTATCTTTCTTTCATTTCTTGATGTTGAAATCACTGTAAGTTTGAGTGGTTGAGTAATGGCCTGTTTGAAGAGTGCAATCTTTGTAATGTCGTTAAAGTAGTGAGCGGAGACCGAGATACAGAATCACATGGGCCTTTCACGTTCATCCTTTCACGTTCATCCTTTCACGTTCATCCTTTCAGTATTTAAAGACTATCGACGACAAGTGCTCAGACTTTAGAGACGTCATTCGTTGCAGTCTAGCACCAAAGAAACTTTCTGGTCTGTAGATCAAAGTACATCTGGGTGTCTGCAGTGGAGGGTCAGGTGATTGTTGTGCAGCCCCTGATACTTACTGTACAATGTATCACCCCTTCCCCTCTCCTGTACGGGTGTCGCAGCGTTTGCTTATGTGGCACCGCTATTGTGTGATCCATTTGGAGTGCTAATCAATGGCTTCTTACCCCGATCGAATCGAGGGGTGGTAGGGGTCTGTGGTAATGGTATCCTATACTTGAGAGCAAATATCCATGAATGTTTATGTGTCAGTATCAGCGGCGCACACGCACATGCAGTTTATCGTTGGCCACGAGCCGCGGAGCGCTGGCCTGAGAGGGAAATTAACAGGATTTGTACATACATGCACAAAGCTTCTTACCGTTTATACCGCTGTGTTAAATGTTGGTTGATATTCCCTCAAGAGCACTAGGCCTAGTAGTATAGTAGACTTTGTAGTGCCACCCACAGGACTGGCCTAGAGACGCTTGCAGTGTTTTACAGGTGTTAACAAGATGTTTTCTGGCCTAGTACAGAAGATGCCGTTGTTACGAGGAAGTCATTAAGAAACGCCACGCCGTCTTTCATGAGAATGTGCCATTTAATAAGGACAGGACGGGGTTTACACTGTGACTTCTCATCCACTTTAGCACAGTAACAACATGATCACGTGATCCGAGTTAGGTTTTATTCAAACTCCAAATTACCAGTATTATTTATCTGATGCCATTAAAAGTGCCATTCTGCCGAGGAAGGAAGTTAAATAGTTAATACGTTACAATATTATTGATATTCAAGCTTTAGGCTCCACGTTTGGACTTGTCATTGTGTACGTTGAGTGACAGGGCATCACATTTGTAGAGTTTTCTACGTGAACTTTCGTAGTGAGTAAAGATTCTGAGCTCGTTCTGTGTGCCTGGATAACCTCTGCCTCACCAAGAAGTCATCTGAGTATCATTCTCTATAAAAGTGGATTCGAACCCGCGCCATGGAGGAGAGGGATACCTACGAGAGCTACCGTGGTGTGAGAGACGTATACCGTGGACGGCCACCCCCCAGGAGCGAAGAACCCGTGTACCGTGAGCGGGAGGAGTACCGTGAGAGACAGGAGCGTTACGTGGAGAGCAGGGAGTATGAGAGGAGGTCACGAAGCCCCAGCTCCCCCAACAGGTCGTTGAGTGGAGAGTTCTCTGACCAGAGACTGCCCAGTCCTAAGAGAGTCACGTGGAAAGATCCTGTGGAGCAGCAAAAATCACAGAATTATGTAAGATATGAAGAAATGGTATCCTNCCCCCCCCCTCCCCCACAACCTCCACAGCTTTGCCACTCATCTTGGCTTTATGAACCCCCTTGACGTCTGTACCACGAGAAAGCTTTTTTTTGACATCTTTTATGAACAGAACAATGATTTATGAAACAATATAGCAGCGTCAATATCGTCACTGCAATTTAACTACTGTATTGTATTAATCATTTAATGAATATTATTGGCATGAGTGTAATGCTATCAGTGTGTCTGTCTCCATGCTTGTAAACAGTGTATGGCAATTTCACAGAACTTTCACTGCTATTTGTGTTCTATTTCATGGAGGTATTCACATATTTAAAATCATAAAACGCGTGTGAGCATAAATGATAATAAATGAGGACAGTGTCATTGAGGTGACTTACACAAACTCATTCGAGATTTATGTCAACAAAACTCACCAATGAAACTTGAGCCTGTGATAAAATGATTTACATGAATAACCACTTCCAAACAAAATATTGATATCAATTGTCACTATATTATCAAATTTGAAATAAGAGATGATCCCTTAGTTTGTTGTTGTTTTTTTTTAAATAGAAATACCAGTTCGGGAAGTTGAACAACTCTTGCTCTAATACCTTGTGAAAATCCCAGAGTCCGGCCCAGAGTTCTCACAGGAGAAAATCTTGCTTCACATTTCATCTTTAACAACATCCATTGAGTTACATTTTATATTTATTGCGAAATCCACCATAATAATATGTGTTTGTTTTTATGTGTGTATTATAAGTTTATCATACTTCCTATTTCGAAGCTTGAATACATACAGTGGAACACTGATATAAAGAACAGGTCTGGGCAAAAATATTTGCTCTTTATATCAGTAGTTCTTTATATCCATCCACCACCCAGATTTCACCAAAACACAACACNTCCCAGAGTCCGGCCCAGAGTTCTCACAGGAGAAAATCTTGCTTCACATTTCATCTTTAACAACATCCATTGAGTTACATTTTATATTTATTGCGAAATCCACCATAATAATATGTGTTTGTTTTTATGTGTGTATTATAAGTTTATCATACTTCCTATTTCGAAGCTTGAATACATATTTCTATACACTTTCCTTCTGTATACTTTCACTTGCTCGTTGGCAACGGAATCTTGCGTGTGTGCCCGCTTGCCTGCCTGTCTGCCTGCCTGCTTGTCTGCCTGCCTATCTGCCTGTTTGCCTGCCTGCCTGTTTGCTTGTCTGTCTTTCTTTCTTTCTATCTTTCTTTCTTTCTTTCTTTCTTTCTTTCTTTTTTTCTTTCTTTCTTTCTTTCTTTCTTTCTTAATTTCTTTCTTTCTTTCTTCTCCGTGGCATGATATTAAAATATTAATAAAATCGTAGTGTGCATTTACTGAATCAGATTGATGCTCCTTCCCTGAAATTAATTCTTCATCATATGCATAGCAGCAGACATGTACAGTATGTCTTATGCTGTAAGACATTTCGTGTGCTTGAAATTCCATGATGGTGTTTGATGGCAGTTCTGTGTACATAAAAGATGTCTGTCTATATCTGATCCAGTTCGTGAACAATCCCAGACATTTGATCTGAAGAGTGGCGAAAATTCTTGAGAGCGAATTTGTTTTTCTCCCTGCGGTTTTAAGATTCTTTCATGATTCTTCATCTGATCATTCGTGAAATAAAAAACCTTGATGGTCTTGACTGGACTAGAACTGGACTGGGCTGTCAACACGTTCATATTTCAAACAAGATTTGAGGTTGGGCAATCGTGGACAGTCGGCAGAACATCTCAGAATAATCAACCAGTTCTCCGTGTATTATTTTCATCATATTGTGAAACCAGCTCTTGTGTAGAAATCACTAAATATGACAGTAGAGCTAAGAATGAAGATGGAGGACATCGCATTATGCATTGTTTGCCCCATGAACTCCTCATGTTTTGGCGGAAAGTCTGTTGATAGTAGGCAGTCCTTTACCGCGCGTTCCTTATACAGTAGTGTTTGTCCATCCATTATAATCAGTTTGCTGGGCCATAGACGAGAATGTCTGTCATTTCGACATTGATCCTCCCCACGGACAGCCGTTACTGGACTCTGACGTTTATCTGCTTATATCTACCAGCTCTTTAAGTCTTTTTCACCAGGAGCTGTAGTCTAGCTCTTATGGCTTTCATGGACCAGTTGAGACATCTGTGGCTAACCGTTGTCTCAGTGGTTTAAGTGGAGTACCGACACAGTCACTGTAGTGAATATAACTGACCGCCCCAGTGGCTGAATAATTATATTCTGGTCGGTCGGTTGGTCGGAGGCTCTTCATACGAGATGCAATAAATCAAATTTAGTTTCCCCTGGCTAAGAACTGGACCATAAAGTTTTGTCCCCAGTGTCCTCAGTGTCTCATAAAATTACGGTTACAGATTTGGAGATATTTTTTTTTCCATGTCCTACAATTTTTGGCTATAAATATGCATTTATACCCCACCATGACTTACCAAGGTGTCTTCGCCAAAATACTTTCCTCATATATTGTTGAATTCTTCCTCCAAAGTTTGACACATAGAGATCTGTCCCAGCTTTGAGGGCGAATCAGCCTAAGATGTTAGGCCTCTTTATACATATGAAACTTTAGACTGTTGATGATTACAATAAAGACAGATAATAACTATAAGAAACCTGAAGTATTTTGACCGATGTGCTTAATAGTTCAGGTCAAACTTATCATTTCGCCCGTTAGAATCTCTCAGAAAATCACCAAACCACAGCTCAGAGGAAAGCTCAGTTTTGAAGTCTTGCCAACACAGCAAAAATTGACATAAGGCCTTTTGTAGGACACGTGTGGGCCGTCTTGGTCTGCCAATGTAGATTTAATGCCATAGATCCTCCCTTTACTGATATCGAACTGGGTTGATCTACTCCACATTCACTTAGACCAGGACTATCTCCAGGTAATTTAGTCTCACAATCACCAGTAGCTTTATCACAAATCTCTTGTGGACTCAACGATCGCTGACTTTGTGTTACCGGTCCTCGAGGCTGATTGAACTTATTGTATGGCATGACGCATGCTTGGCCCTACACATACAACTTGTCTCCTTGAGCTAAAAGTTTACAGTTAAATTATAAGTCTACAGTGCAGGCTCCACAGACTGAGGTCAGGCCGGAAGACTTTTTGTTACAAGTACTGAAGTAGTAGAAGTACATGTATACTGTTCCCAATGTTATTCCGTTACTCCTGCCTGTGATATTCCATGTGGCTTGAAGCTGTAGAGTGAGTCAGTGTCATGTGGCATGAAGCTGTAGAGCGAGTCAGTGGCATGTGGCATGAAGCTGTAGAGCGAGTCAGTGTCATGTGGCATGAAGCTGTAGAGCGAGTCAGTGTCATGTGGCATGAAGCTGTAGAGCGAGTCAGTGTCATGTGGCATGAAGCTGTAGAGCGAGTCAGTGTCATGTGGCATGAAGCTGTAGAGCGAGTCAGTGTCATGTGGCATGAAGCTGTAGAGCGAGTCAGTGTCATGTGGCATGAAGCTGTAGAGCGAGTCAGTGTCATGTGGCATGAAGCTGTAGAGCGAGTCAGTGTCATGTGGCATGAAGCTGTAGAGCGAGTCAGTGTCATGTGGCATGAAGCTGTAGAGCGAGTCAGTGTCATGTGGCATGAAGCTGTAGAGCGAGTCAGTGTCATGTGGCATGAAGCTGTAGAGCGAGTCAGTGTCATGTGGCATGAAGCTGTAGAGCGAGTCAGTGTCATGTGGCATGAAGCTGTAGAGCGAGTCAGTGTCATGTGGCATGAAGCTGTAGAGCGAGTCAGTGTCATGTGTCATGAAGCTGTAGAGCGAGTCAGCGTCACGTGGCTTGAAGCTGTAGAACGAGTCAGTGTCATGTGGCTTGAAGCTGTAGAGCGAGTCAGTGTCAGCTGGTTGAAGAAAGGTTGCCTAAATGCAGACTAGTGAGTGTAGGACTTCGCCCAATTCAGTTTGGTATAGCACAGAAATTTCATGATTCTCATACTGAGTTTGTTTGTGTGCATAGTCACCGAAAAGCGTTTCCTTCGACTAATAGTATGACATCCCATAAATCTTTCTCCCCTCCTTCATTCCGAATGTGTGGATATGATCGTGTAAAAATGTTTCAACCACTCATCCAATATCTCCAGTCAGATCTATAACTGGCCTTTTGACAGACTCTGGACCAACACGATCTCACTGTCTGTCTGTTGCTTCGGCTACTGTCATGGTGACGTTACATGAATCATCGACTAACTGTACAGCACAGTCTGCTCCTTTCAGCTACAATCTGCTTAATCGCAACATTGTTGCTAAAAACCAGAATACCATATTTGCTGTAAAACAGTCACTCGATAATTGCAACTTCTTTTAATCACAACTTTTTTATGGTCTCGAAGAATTGCAAGTAAGCGGATTCGACTGCAACAGGAGATTAATTTGGCCCACACTAGTCGGTGGCAGGGAACGGTGGATAAACTGTTGGGTAATACAGTCTAATGTAGCACTGACTCTTAGCTTAGGTTTCTGGAATAAAGAACTTGGCCGTAAGAGAACAATCGTTTGTCATTATGTCAGTCATCCTATCCTAACTGAGCTCTGTTGTAATGTTATCACAGGGAGTTTATCACATTTCCAGGGAGGACAAAAATCTTTGAAATATGTCAGGCTATTCCAGTCCCAACTTGACCTCAAGGTCACTTGTCTTGGATGACCACCTGGTGTCATGGTCAGTCTGTGAAATGTCCACCGCTGCGTAAAGAATACATAATTTGACTCAGTTACTGTACTGTATATCGCATTCCACGTGATCACAACTTCCGTCTCATCACACGTTCCTCAGGTTATACATTCTGTCTAAAATCAGTGTCATTTCTGTATTGAGAATTTCCCCGTGTTCTTGTGGAGTTGCGGCCTAGTGAGGTGGACTGTATGTTTTAGTTTGATCTACATGATCACCACACTGTGTCAGCTCGCGGTCAGTCAGTTGTCATGCCCAGACACGAGCGGTGAGGAGAGCTCTGTTGTAATAGTTCATTGTTGGCTGTAATTTTTAACTATTAAACTAAATAATAGGTAGATTATGAGGTGTCGATTTTGAGAGGGACAAGTTTAGTATATTGAGGGCATTGAGCAAAGATTGCTGTGAAGGGAATGTAGTTTATAGCACATAATCCATGTTGGCGTAAAAGGTCGCATGTCACAAAACTGGTCAAATACAAATAATTGGGGTTTTGTTGTTTTTTTTTAGGGGAAGGGTGTCAGTTTATTCAAAAAAATAAGCAATAAGCAATTTACTGATAACATCTTTGAAATGCTCATACGAATCCACGAACATAATAATATCCCAGACATTTTCTTTGAGAATCATGAAGTCTTGATGCCAACACAATAGTTATAGAATGGGATGCATTTCTCTCAAAATCGGCTGTTTTTCTTTTTCATTATGAAACATAACGCTTCAGCAACGCGAACGAAGTTGAAAGGATAAAAGAAGGAGAGAATGCTTTTTGTTTGTCTCATAGGAAATATCTTTTCCAGTGCTCTTCATCGTTGTGCATTTCATTCTTTAAAACACATAGAACTATAATACATTATTGGTCCTTATGGTGCTATAAACCTATCATTTTCCACATTAAACATGTTTTTGAGACCGTGAATTCGCTATAATATGACAACAGTTTATCGGTTTATAACCTCTGAGTTTTTAGGAGTCGGTTTTCACAGTAAAAGAGTCATGACCATGCTGCGCCATGTCTGAGCATGTTTGTGTGGTGTGTGAGTGTGTATATACTTCTTTCAAAGTCTGCATTAAACCTTTTTGTCATTTTTGTCATTTTGAGAGTGTGGAGGGTCTTAGTGAAACTGATCACTGATACCGGCCTAAAAGTTTCATTACTCTGATAAGATCACCGGTTCAGCTCAGCCACACATTGTGTTGTGTGTTGTTTCACGTCCAGGAGACCGCGGCACTTTACTTGGTGACACATTCTGGCCAACTAAATTTTAACACCTCTCTGCACCGTCGGTCGGATTCTCCGCCCTCAAACAATCGAGTCTAAAGTTTTAAATTTCGGAGGAGTCCCCGAATAGGACGCCCCGTGCCGTGAGTCTGAGATCGGGTCTCCTTTTGTACGAAACAAGACAGTGTGCCTTCCAGGAGTTGACCTGGGTAGTGGTTTTGAGAGAATTTCTTCCTGAACATATTATTTTGCTGGATGCATACCCGAGAAAGATCATGAGAATGCAAAAATATTTTGTTACTCTATGAATGAACACTGGAGAAACGGAGGGGAGGGGTAGGTCATAAATAGTTCCACCTTTTTTTCCGACAGGAACGCAATCAAGGGGTGAGTTGAGGGGTTCACTAATGTCGCAAATTGTTGACGTATTTCTATTATTTATACTGAAGCTGTATTTGTGTCTGTATTGAAAAATATTATAGTCTTGCTGTGTTAACGGATGTCACGGTAAAGAATAGAATTACATCTCAGAATATACGAGTACGAACACTATTAGAGTTTATAGGCCCCAGTAGCGATATCTCAAGAGCAATGCCGGCTTTTATGAATTGTGACAGGTTATTTGTTGGAGTAGACATCTGGTAGAGAGAGTATCCAGATTGTAGTCTTCGTTTGAGACAAGAGCTCCGATAACCTTTTTACTGCCCTCCTAAACACAGCAGTTACTGCCCTTTGTCGGCTGTCTTCCTTGTTCACTCGGTCATGGAGTTATCACATAAATTTACGTCAGTCTTCAAAGACGATTTTCACAGACAATTACATGACAGATATATTTAATTTTCAGCGATAAGGATTCCTTGCCCCCCTCCCCCCCCCCCCCCCNCCCCCCCCTCCTTTTCTGCGAGACCAAATCAGTCTGACCCGGCGGTGTTTGTAGACTGCGACAAATAATGGTTAGGAGTATCTTAGTGGATTGCGCCAAATATAGCAGATAGGTGGGTTTTTTTTTTTATTTTTTAAAAAAATTAAAAGCGTTTACCATTGCAATCAGAAATTCCAAACTTTTAAGAATATTGTTTCTTGCGTCCGCCATAATTTCTCATGTCTTTAGTTCATGATGAAATCAGTTGCCCCCTGTACACTAGTTACCAACGAGTGGAACTTTGTTGAGATCTGCTCTAATCCTGTCATGCAAACGGCAGTTCAACCAGATTTATTTGAACACCTGTTGGTTTACTGTAGATAAAACTCTGTCATGTTTTCATTCATTATCATCAGAACTTTGAGTTTTGCGTCAACAATAAGCACAGCAAGCCAATCAAATGACTTTACCTTTAGCTCCAGAACAACACATTCAGGTATCATATAGTGTTTACCAGGGATATACTGTATGTCAGGCATTTGACGTAGGGAACAACTTATACTGTTATCTTACAAAACAGAACAACATTGCATTATGTCTCAAAATCGCTAAGACGAAAAAAAAAAGATGCGGCCACCCATAGAAAGAAATATTTTCATGTGACTAACAGGCTCCGTTTCTATATCAGTGTGGTCGAAAACTAATAATGTGGCGCAGTCTGCATATCCCTCTTGGGCAATCTGCATACACTCCGAATCGTCCCCTCCTCTTCTCNNNCCCCCGCCCTCCCTTTTCTTCAATAGTAAATGTGCATGACACGTGTAAGATTGTTGTAGCTGTGAGTATGTGCCGTATGATTACAGAGATAAATGAACTGTGTAGTCGTCAGTGCGGAACTAAGTCATAAACTCCATTATATTCCTCCTGTCTCTAGTGCCAGTTCACCGCCGGATTATCCGCTGTCACAATAGCTTTCTCTCGCTTTTTCTTTCCTCTCCCTGGAACTGAGTCCTGACCCTACAACACAAAATCCACCTGTGAATATTTGAAAACATACGGACTGTTTTGTCCTTTTGTCTTGCATGGTCACCATAATATTCCTCTCAACACCAGCACTGCTGTTCACAAGGAATCGAGGTTGTAATTTCCCTTTTCAGTATTTGGTGGATTTGTGCAATCATGTAGAGGCTGTTGATTCAGGGCCGCTTGCCGACTTTTCCCCAATTGCATTGGGAACAACTTAGACTGTCCTGTGTCATCAGGAATTTTCAAGAAGTCAACTGAAAAAACTGTCCGTTCTCTAGAGCCATAATAGTTGTCAGTTTTCCTTGCCTTAATCATTACATAATAAGGTTTGGCTTGATGTCATGTGATCAGTTTACTCCTTCCTCCTGCTTTCTCAATCGCAAGTGTTTTCAGACATCACGCAGGAACACTGGCAACTCATAGATCTCATATAAACCACAGAATATTTGCGCCATCCAAACCCAGTTTTACACATTGTAATTGGTTGGTTCGTCCATTTTGAAAATATTTTCTAGCATGAACCTGGGCAAAATTTAGAAGTTATTTCCCTTGTTTTACTGTAGGTTTGTGGTTTGTGACAACTATTAGAGGGACAAATCACTCATTGTGTACAAACCAATTAATCCACTAATCTATAAAATCCCCCTTTTTTTGGAGCCCTGCCAGCCTGTGTTAAGGTGTAGAAATGTGTAAAATGACCTGAAGCATCCAATTTTAAAGTTTCAGGTACAATTTGAGCCTTCTAGATAAAAAAATAAAATGTGTAGGCCTATGTATTCGCACGCGGTCAAAACCAGCCAAATAAAAAATTGGGGACCAAATCAGAATTTGAGGTGATCTTTTTCAAAAGATATTTATTTGTGAAAAATTTTGGGCGTTGACCCCCCCTTTTTCGTCCCGTTAAAAGGTCGGGCAAAAGACGTACTCTAACGTCCATGGAAGAAATTTCCCGAAATCACAGTGGTATAGTCTATGTAGAATAACACAAAATGTTAATAGGGCCAAAAGAAAAAAAAAACAATAGGTGTCAAAGACCTTTAATGACATTGCCCACTTTGGTGTTGTGTTGTAATTTGTTAGTGCAGAGACAAGCTTGTTGCGTTCACTATTCCATAGGATCTCACTGAATCAACGAGGTGCGGTGAAGAAACTCCTTCACTTCAGTGTCAGCCGTTCATTATTTGGCTCTGTGTTGACATTTGTTTATGAGTGACTAAGTGGCTTGAACTCTTCTCTTGCGCTTTTATCATCGCTTCTCTGACGGCCCGTCATTCACTTCATTTCAATTGGCCTATTCACACCGTGCGCTCTTAGACGGTATAATATTGAGCTGCACTTTACCAGTATTGGTAGCGTAAACCTGTAGGTAGCCTCGCTGGGAAATTTATATCGGCTGTCAATACAGGATCGATTGAGGAACTGTGCACATTACTGTATGTGTTTTGTTACAATGTAATCCTGTAACAGTATCACGGTGACGGTCTGTCCGAGGTTTGCTCCTATGTGAAAAGGCCTTACTGCAGGAGATTGACAGAATAATCTTTGGTGTTTGAAAAAGAAAAGAAGCGAGAAAAGTAGGAGTGTTACAAGGGAGTATGAATTTTCCTGCCGATACACAGACACAGTGGAAAAGGGAAAGAAAATGGGTTTTAAAGAGGAAAATGGTTTTAGATGAAAGGACTCCATTGGTGATTTTATTCCCCAAATAGTGTATCATGTAGATCCCTTCGTTTTCATCCATTACTGTTTGGCTGAGTTGATATCTCTCTCTCTCTCTCTCTCTCTCTCTCTCTCTTCTCTCTCTCTCTCTCTCTCTCTCTCTCTCTCTCTCTCTCTCTCTCTCTCATTATCACTAACTTTTAAACAGGCGTATGTGTTGTCTGGAAAAGTCTGCCAAGATTTAAGAGTTGAATTTTTATCGAACATTGTTATTCTCTCTAGCATATACTGTATCCAGATCATGTACTGTAGTTTGAAGCCCAATGTAATATGAAGTTTCTTCAGTGAAATCGGGAATTTCCCATCAAGTGAGCGTGTTGAGCTGCCAGGGGAGATCACCATCATGTCATTTAAACTCTGGTGTGACTTTTCCCTGGATCTTTTCATATTCCGTCACAACCTTTGACCCGAACACAAAGTACATGCATGTAAAATAGTATCTTTGTGGCTCAGATCGTGAAATGTACAACATCTCATGTTACCCGTCTCTGAACAGTAGAACTGAGTTTTTCTCTCCGCCTTGGAAATCATTGTGTCATTGAGGCTGAGAACAACAGATCTACTAGTCTAGCTGGGATTGGTGTCACTTGTGTGAAGCTCGAACTTTAAAACACAAACTATCTTGGACAGCGGTTTTGGTGGGGTGAGGGAGAAGGGGGGGGGGGGGGGNGGGGGGGGGGGGGGGAGGGAGTGCATTGTTAACAAATAAGGGTCACTGATGACATTGCCTGTAGCCTACACAAGAAGGTTTTCACACAGTCGAGTCGGCCCACAGCTTTCTCAGCCGCTACGGCCATATGGAGAGAGAGATTACTGCCAAATACAATACCTGCTTAATCTCCTTCACTGTTATATTTTATATATATTGATAATTGTTGGGAAAGCCCCCACTGTGCCGCGAGTTCAAACATGCTGATATGTCGGCGCTAGGAGAACCCGGTAATAACACTCATGAATTAGATACTAAATAAAATAAGCTTGGAGACGATCTTTATATTTGCAGTTTTATTAGGTTGGTTTTCCTTATTTGGAGAGATGTTTTAGTCCAGTAGAATATGCACATGAACGGGGAAACTGTGGCTGATCTGACCCTTGTTGTTGTTGTGTGGTTGCTGCTGTCGTTGTTGTTGGTGGTGTTGGTGGTGGTGGTGTTGTTTTCTACCGCATTCATTAGCTTTTATGATTCCTCTGTTACTTTAAAACTCTGGTTCCATCTGGTTTACTACTGTCTCCTACAGCACCACCTCCTCCCCCTCTTTACACTCTGTCTCCGTGAGTTGTGTTTGTGATGCAGGGCCAGGAATACTAAAAACATTCCTCTGAACAATATGGATGTTTGTTATTAAAAAAACACAGCAGCAGCAGTGGTGTCTTCACACACACCAAAAAAAAAAAAAAATCGCCCTCCTTTCACCCCTGAAACCACATACATTTAAAAACTGGATTCCTTATAAAACTGTCAGATCCAAAAGTTTCAGTACTCTTATGTTAGTTGCCTCTTGGAGCTGACCTGGTCTTCTGAAATAATTTCTAGAGTTTGATCTTGCAGATCAACATAGACAACATGCGTTCATTGACATGAATATATATAGGCATTCACATACATACACATCCACCCAAGATTCAATTCTGTTTCATTCAGCCACTGTCCCTTATAGAGTTGCACTCCAAGACAAGTTACTTGTCAAGCACTCAGTCATATTCAGTTTGTCAAAACTTTAACCTGCCACAACGTAGGGGCCAGGGTCACTGCAAGAGCTGATGCTCTGTAAGAAGGATCAAAGGAAAGGCAAGTGAGCCGCCATTTGTCTGTTTACTGTCATCCTCTGCCCCCACCTACTCCCCCTCAAGCACCATCAGTCCCCAGCCCAGCAGTCAGTAGAACAGTGTAGTCACCCAGTCAGACCTCCACCCCTTCCACCCCCTCCTTTCCCCAGAGATAATCTCTACAATCTCCTCCACAGGACTACTTGACCAAATGTAGAGAGTTGGAGAGAGACCTCAGAAATATTTCTGTTGAGAAAACAAGATTAGAAACATCAGTGGAGGTATGGCTTTTATTCATGTTTATACTTTTTCTTGTTTTGGTAAGCATTATGTTTCTCTACACTTCTGATCTGCCATTTTTCTGTTCAGTTTCCAAGCAATCAGTAAAATAAGTTTGTCACTATTTAAACATAAACACCACCAGCTGATTAAGCATATTAAGCTGGTCTACAGAATGAGGTGCTCAGTTCTAATAATAGATGTAGTAATCTGTGCATCAATGCCATACAGTCTTCATTTTGTTCCCATACAGACATGGGTCCACTATTGTTAGGATTTAATCACTAGACTCACCAGTCCATTTGTAAAGGTTTTAAGATGTGAATTAAACAAGTTTCTACGAGTGCCACACCCATGTGAAGCCAAGCTGTGTTGATGAGTGTGGAGCCACAGGAGACAGGTTAGGATTTCCTATTTTGTAGAAGATCTGACAGATATCTGGGCCAAGTGTCAGGTACACCTCCAGGAATCCAGTTTACCGGTTTATTTATTATTCATACACCTGTGCAAGTGACTTCTTCCCATCATGCAACAGTATGATATAACAAGCTCTCCAAGCTGTCTCTACTATAGAGAATTGACCACAGGCACTGAGTATCTCACAGCTTGCCCTAATGACACCCTAAGGGTGTCGCATTCCATAGACATGCTAGAGTTTTCCTTATACACCTCTCAGCGCGTGATCTCATCAGCAGACCATCTTTAATTGTCTCAGTTAAGCAGGAAAAACCATGATTATTTGTTCTCTTTTTCCAGTCCAGCAGTGCTCTTTAGTGTTTTGACCTAGTGCATGAATATGTGTTTGAACTTGCAATCACGGTTTAATCATCCAGTGTCCTATTTCAAGGACTGATGTCCCCTAATGTTTAGTTCTTTAGAAAAATATAAATGAACCAGATTTTTACACATGATCTTCTATAAAATTGCAGAATTGGTCCCACCGTTACAAACCTTCCCCCATTTCCAGTCAGCCATATGTCTCTGCATCAAAGTAACAAGAACTCTCCCCACCCCACACTCCCTCCCCCTTCCCGAGAAGCGGGTCATATTTGCATAATGCTGTCAGTGTCAACCTCCATAAATGTATGACTATATTTGTGAAAGATGTTGTTCTCACAAATCAACAGGATCTTCAAGCTCGCCTGACCCGCCAGGAGGAGACAACTGTACAACTCAGGGACCAGAACTCTAACCTCAACTATGATGTTGATCAGCTTATTTCGGTGGTACGGACGGCAAGAATGTCCGGGCGTTGGGAGGTGAGCAGTTTCTTCCCAGCCAGCACTGGTCACATTTGATATCGATAAGGATAGCTGCAATAGCACTGTACATAGTGTAACTTGTCAATCTTCATTGTGAACATGAGATTTCCTTCATATACATGAGAACTTTATTGTCCTAAGACATAATTTCAATCAGAGATAATCCAAAGTAATCAGAAAATAATTTGAGAGAATTAATGGTAGACAGGTTGATTCTAACAGGTTGATTATGCTATTAACTTATAAGATTTAATATGTCTGTAAGAGCTGCCAGATTTACATTGATCTCTGAGATACGTTTTTACTCTCCACAGATTGATAAAGTCAGATTTCGAGAACTCACAGTTAGCCAAGTTTTCGGTTCTATGCATGAGACGTTCTCCAAAAGGTAAGTGAAGACAAAAATTTCATAATTTGAGGTCTCCCTGTGAGTGATATAACCAGATTTACAAATGTGATCTATTACATCATGGAATTTCACTTTACAGATAATATAAGTCAAATTCTTCACTTTGTTTGACTTGTTGGCAGTTGTAAGAGATCACATCCATCAGTTTTGATCCTGATTAGTTGCTGTGTTAGATACAGAGTAACTTAGATGTTTGGTTGTGGAGATATCAATGAATGTTTCTGATCTTGCTCTGGTTTCACACCCACTTTCCTCTCCCCACTTTTATTTCACAATCTCCATTTCCCCTTCCTTGCCTGGTGTCATGAACAGGGAGCCTGTGTGGCTGTAGAGCTAAATCCTGCACTGTGCGGTTTCAGCCTGAGAGATAAAACTAGTAGTCAATGTGCTGTCAATCAATCTCATGCAGGTTGTTGTGGTCAGTGCTATTTGTGTTGTTGTGGTCAATGCTGTTTGTGTTGTTGTGGTCAATGCTGTTTGTGTTGTTGCGGTCAATGCTATTTGTGTTGTTGTGGTCAGTGCTGTTTGTGTTGTTGTGGTCAATGCTGTTTGTGTTGTTGTGGTCA
>JAWQUT010000257.1:939681-970267 GCA_033807755.1 Ellobium chinense | reverse complement strand
TCTCTCTCTCTCTCTCTCTCTCTCTCTCTCTCTCTCTCTCTCTCTCTCTCTCCCTCCCTCCCCCTCAAACTCCTCTCTTGAACACACTCACACACACTAATACACTCACACTAATATGCACACATTCACCCGCACATCGACAGTATGTCAGTCATTCATCAATCTTGCCAGTATATTCAATCACCTCCACTGGTAATGACGTGATGTTGTTTCACATTTGTTTTAGTTTGGCTCTCTCTAGTGTTCTTGAACTCCATAGTACATGTGTGAGAGTTGTCTGTTCTGTGTTAATCATTAACTCAGGTATCTGATTAAGCAAGGTGTTATTATCAGATTGAATGCCTCTCCATCCTCTCTCTGCTGCCCCCTTCTTCCCTTCCCCCACCCCCCCCCTCCCCCAAGGACCTGACTGATCACATGACTTCACCTTATTATTACTTTAGAAGGCTAAAATTATCATTAACTTTTTCAACTCCTTGGGAAACATACACATGCATAGATGATCTTGTCCGGTCAACTTCTCCTAGTTCCCCATGCACACAGAAATGTCCAAAAGCCAAGTGAAGCTGTATTCTGTATATATAAGTACTGAATGAATGGATGTCCTTATTTTAAAGGTAATTAAACAGATTAGCATATTATAATATTGTTTTCAGATTCAGTCACGGGACCGCAAAATCGCTGCCTTGACCTCACAGATCAGTGATCTTCAGTCAGAACTCAATGTCAAGGACTCTGAGAACAACAACTATGTACAGACTATCAAAATGTTGCAGGAGAAAAGCAGACAGACTGTGTTAGAGGTGAGCAAATGCATTGTAAGCTCACATTGCCAGATTGAAAAAGGAGTGAATTTGTGTTCACATGGACTGGAAAGGCTCATGTAATACAATGGACGATTCTAGATGAAATGCTCCTGACAGTGACATAGTTAGAAGAAGACTGTAGTTAGTTACAACACATGGTGTTAACTTCAGCTGTAATCAAGTGCAGCTGAATTCAACACTAAACATCGCTTTCTGCTCAGTAGGAATCTCATGTCAAAACAGTATTGTAGAAAGCTGAATGAGGATCGTGTCTGCCTGTATTGATCCTTCTAATGCAGGATATTTACTGGATTTGCCACAGCCCAAATTTTAGGACGGAATAAAGAAGGCTAAATCTTTTTAGATGGCATATGAACTTGGAAGTCCACAGCACATACTGCATGCATAAAAGGTTCTTTGCTGGCTGAAATTGTGTCCAACAGCCAGTTCATGGTGACTTTTTTCATATAACATACCCTCAAGAGTCTAATTGTGACTGCATTTATAGCAAGACCACAGATAAACATAGTGGCCTCGGACAGATATTCAGCCACACAAGACTAACAAGATATGTGCTCTTGACAGTCAGCTAATCTTGTAGGAAGTCTGTGAAATAGAATAAATGTTGAACTGCACTAGTCCCAGACAATACCATGGTGACAATTTGACAAGTATTATAAGGTGGTACTGTATTCATAAAGACGGTCATAAAACACATGTGTTTCAGAATAATTCTTTTCAGATTTTATCATTTGCAGTGGGACCTCACAAACCAAAACACATGTACTCAGCAGAGCTGCATATTTATTGTAATACTTTGGTCAAGAGTCTGTTATTTAACTTAGGAAACACCTTACACAATTCCACATTATGCACAGATCCATTGCAATTGAAACATTGAGGTCCTTTTGTATCTGTTTGATTGAATATCTTGCCTATTCCCAGTCCTCCAAATCGGATGAAGTTATTCGTCAGCTGAAATCCGACATGGCTTCTATTAGAGATCAACATTCCCAGTCAGCCCATGATGTGAGTAGTGAGAGCTTAGCTGATAATATTTTCTTCTGTTGATTTGCTTACATCTTCACACAGTCATTTTGCTTCATTGGAATCTCCGTTTTGCTCTTTCCATTTAGTCTTTTCATTTTTACTGTAATCAACTGCAGCAGTCTGAAACATACACCACCAGTTATCACACTTTCAGCTTAACTGTGGCTTGTGCCATGCATTATAGACAGTTGATTGTACATGTCACAAGATGAGAATCACTGACTGTACATGTGACAAGAAAAAAATCACTGACTGTACATGTGACAAGAAAAGAATCACTGACTGTACATGTGACAAGATAAGACTCACTGACTGTACATGTGACAAGATAAGAATCACTGACTGTACATGTGACAAGAAAAGAATCACTGACTGTACATGTGGCAAGAAAAGAATCACTGACTGTACATGTGACAAGTAAAAAATCACTGAATCACTGATTGTACATGTGACAAGAAAAGAATCACTGACTGTACATGTGACAAGAAAAGAATCACAGACTGTACATGTGACAAGAAAGGAATCACTGACTGTACATGTAGCAAGTAAAAAATTACTGAATCACTGACTGTACATGTGACAAGAAAAGAATCACAGACTGTACATGTGACAAGAAAAGAATCACTGACTGTACATGTGACAAGTAAAAAAATCACTGAATCACTGAATCACTGACTGTACATGTGACAAGAAAAGAATCACTGACTGTACATGTGACAAGAAAAGAACCACTGACTGTACATGTGACAAGAAAAGAATCACTGACTGTACATGTGACAAGAAAAGAATCAGTGGTGTTGGTGAGATATAAGAAATGTTAAGGCCGGATACAAAAAAGTTGAAAGTTGCTTATTGAGATGATAGTAATGGATCAGGCTCCACCATATTTATCTGTATGGATGTGAAGCTGTAAACACAAGGTGTCCCTGATGCTATCAGTATTCAAGAGCATCCCTGTAAATCTTCTCTGTGGAAAAGTGAAAGGGTGTGTGATTGACATAACTGTTGATTTCACTGGCAGACATGTCTAGAGACTCACAGGAGTGCACAGAGAAGTTCAGTCAGGTGTTTGTGAAATGCTGTTCATCAGAACTTGCTGCAAACCACTGTTTTGTATGATTTTCTGCGCTGCTCTAATGGCCATGTGCAAGAGACTACTCTTTTTCTTCGTATTCCCTGCTTGAGAAACAATGACCAGTTTCTTAGCAATAAATCACAGGATAGGATCTTGTTTTAAACAGTTTTTATTTATGTTACTGTCATCAAATCATTTCAGAATAGGCCATGTTCATTCATTGGAGTTATCTTGGTTCCGCTATTCATTGTAATGAGGTTATGTCCTCTTGTAAATAAATAATTCTACTGGTAGGTCTGCTAGACTGGTTTCAGAGGATCATATTATGAGGTAACACCTCTCACAGCTTTCTGTAGCCTGGAAACCAGGTCTTACTACCTGCCAGCATCTTGCTGCAGTGCCTTGTTGTATTTTTGGCATGATTGATCATTTACTGTTTAACACCAATCTGATCGCATGGTGCACCACAACCTGTCTGAAGTTTGTTATACCAAACGCCATTTTTCAGGTCTCTCACTATGAACGTAGGATACGTGCCTTGGAGGCGGAACTTGCAGAGTCTAAAGAATACAGGAGGAAAAACTTAGATGAGGTAAGAGCTGGCGTGAAGAAGTTGGGGAAATACCAAGTTATTTTTCAAGACACTCTAAATATAACCCTGGCATGAATTTCACATGACATTCGCTTATGACATTCAAGTGAAAGTTATTGTTGAACATTATAGAAAATGTGTGATAGGATCTTTGCATTTAGGAACATTTAGATAAATCCAAAGTCACCCCCTAATACCAACCACAGCAATTTGGTAAAATTACCTCAGTCTCATTTTCATCACACTCTGACAGTAATCTTCATATGAGGCAAAGTTTCTCCTTCGTTTTTTAGGAAATGCATTCAGTTAATACCTACAGATCTGCTCACTGTTTGATGTTGTTTCATCATCTTGTCATTGAATTGGCTAACCTTTAGCGTAGATGCACACAGGGCAACTTTAGTTTGGTCGCCCAAATGTGAACAATGAAATAAAGAAGCACCGCGCGTACAGGCAACTGAAGTTTCTGGCAGCTAAAAAGTTTGTGTTTTGTCACAACTTGCCAGTGATGAAACAGTTGTTCAAACTTCTGTAACATACAGGAAACCATGACGCGGCGCGCACAGGAGATAAAACTGTCTTCGGTACCAATGATATGCTGTTCCTCCACTTGGTGTTTCGGTATGTAATTGAGGGTCCCAGAAGACGTAAAAGTTCATCAAACTGTCCATGCTAATATGATAATAGTTAAAAAACTTGGGAGGGTATGTTCTGAGATCTTTGTATAGTTTAATAAACTGCCCTTTCAAAAGCCTCGGGCTGGTCAAAGGGTGAACCCAAAACCTCTTTCTCTTCTCTTTTTTCCATAAGTGCAAGTATTAGAGCACAAACAACTACTGCGTCGTCGAAATCCATGGTGTAAAATGAACAAATCAGCAGTCCACAAGTGCCCAAGGCGCCAGAACAAAAGGAAATAATCATGCTGTTGCCCGACTGTCATTGTCTGTGCACGCGGTTTCCAAAAGAAAGTTGCCAGGAGACAAAACTGTTACCTAGTGCACTAAAAGATCGCGTGTGCGCACCTAGCCTTACTTCTTATTCATTTGATTGACAGCTAAATCTCAAAGCCCAGAGTATCATATTAAGCCTTACTATTAGTGTTCTCTTGTTTATGACGAAGAAAAGAAGTGTTTACACTGGTAAATCTGTGTGTTTACGAGTATTTGAACTTGTCCATGATGCACATTGCAGATAAATGTTATTTGAACCTGTCCTTATTGTGCATGTTACAGATTGGTGCTGTTTGAACCTGTCCATTTGTGCACATTGTAGATTAGTGCTGTTTAAACCTGTCTAGACTGTGTATATTACAGATTGGTGCTGTTTGAACCTGTCCATTTGTGCACATTATAGATTAGTGCTGTTTAAACCTGTCTAGACTGTGTATATTACAGATTGGTGCTGTTTGAACCTGTCTATCTGTGCACATTGCAGATTGGTGCTGTTTGAATCTGTCCATACTGTGCATATTACAGATTGGTGATGTTTGAACCTGTCCATTTGTGCACATTGCAGATTGGTGGTGTTTGAACTTGGCTAGACTGTGCATATTACAAATTGATGCTGTCTGAACCTGTGCACATTGGAGATTGATAATGTTTGAATCTGTCCATACTATGCATATTACAGATTGGTGGTGTTTGAACCTGTCTAGAGTGTGCATATTACACAAATTGGTGGTGTTTGAACCTGTCCATTTGTGTATATTGCAGATTGGTGGTGTTTGAACTTGTCCATTTGTGTATATTGCAGATTGGTGCCTTACAAGAGAGATTGCGTGAGAGCCAACACTCAACACATGATCATCATGATGTGTTAAAGTCTGAACTAGGTCGGCGGGATGACACAATACAGAAGCTCAGGCGGGATGTGTTGAGCCTTCAGGAAAAACGGGACAATGCTCTGGCAGAGGTAGGACATGCTAGTGACATGATACAGTGACTAAGGCTTGAATATACAACATGATAGGGGTGTCCCATTTTTTATTTCTCATTTTCAAGTTACTAAGTAAAAATTAACAACTTTGTGTTTTGCTTGAATGAAGTGAAATTAGATCAGGATTAGAAAAAGTCAGTAAAATGCCGTGAGACCTTATCTTTACAAATTACGTCCATTTGCTGGATGACAAGAAAGGCTGTGGAATCTCTCTGTTCATTAACACTATCTGATGATTAAGGAACCAGGTGTGTAAAACTGCACATATTTGTTGTCATCTTTTTAAGACAGGTAGTTTCAGTCGTGTAAACTTTCAGTGGATGTTAACAATATGTAGTGTGTGATGTGTGAAAACATGTAACAGAAGTTAATGAATCGCTGACACCCCTGTCTTGACAGACCAATGGCTAGAGCTGGATGCTAATAATGCTTTCATAACCTAACTCTTTGCTAGATGTGGAGCAGTATACTCAACAAGTTGCTTCTATAAGCAGCAGCAGTACAGTATTATCTCATGTTACACAGCCAGCTACTCTTGACTGTAACTTACTTAGCTGCCATCTTATCTTAGTTTCCTTCTCTCATCATACTATCATGTAAATGAACACTCCACGATTGACACTGATACTCTTGGGATGGTTGAAATTTGGGGAGTTCTATTGTGATCAGTCACCCTTATAAAGTCTGGTTGTAATATTCCTCGGTTATGTAGAATCTGATAATTTTACTTGCAGCTTTCTAAGTTCTATATGAACACATTTAGTGATGGATTTGGCTGTATGTCATAAGAATTAGGTAACGGTCATAACCTCATTTTTGACCAGAATGATACATGTGATTGCTCTCCCAGCTCTTCATATTGATCCCTTGGTTTAAGTTGTGAATCAGCTGTTAAGAAAGCCATGAGACAACAAGCCACTAGTCTCTCACATAAGACAGTATTTAATGGCAACCTATTGCCATATACTTGCAAGATTTAAAAGTCAGCACAGAAGATATGAGTGATGATAACGGATTGTGTCCGATGTCTGAGAAATCTGAGCTTTCTGGTATTTTCTCACAGTCTCAATTCACTTCAATTTCACCTGACCTTAGCGCACAAAATAAATTGCAAAACTGTGACTTGGTTGTACCAGAAATTTACATGATGGGAAAAGCCTTGGGACTGAGAGGATCATTTCTGACATGGCTGTGTCCGGGCAAAATTGATAGGAAAATTCTACTAAAATACGTTAACAGTAACCATGAGGGTGTAATAAAGCCGTAATCGTGCTGACACGCCGTAAAACACAAACTCACTCACTCACTTGTTGAACTCATGCTGGGTTTCATAATGATGATGATAACATCTTCACTACTTCTTTGAGATCCTCTTACATTTTTGTTGTAGTGAACAGTTTCAGTTGTGCTGTCCTCCATATCTACTGGATTTTATTATGATTGTCTCAGCCATCCAATAATTCTCTTATTCTTGAATTTGTTAGTGTTGCTCTGTCTCTCATAAGTTCCTGTATCCATGAATTTTATGTAAAAGAGTTATACATATTTCAGACATTTTAATCCTAGACTGTGTTTGACTGAAAACCAACATGTGAAATATCTCTTGCCCTACTTGATAAACTGTCTTATCAATCTCTGTAGTCTTTGGCACTTGGTTTTTGTAAGAGTAGCAGTGCCATCTTCACTGGCCTCTCTACACATATTCATGCTTGATTTTGATAGAGTGATGCTGCCCTACATAAGCTTTCAGTGGCAGAAGACCAGCTGAGCAGGGCCCAGGAGGAGGTAACTGGTTTCATTTACCCGCACCTTTCAGCAGATGTTCTAGTTTTATTATATCCCTAACAGTTTGGTGTTGTGGGCAGAGCTTAGTTACCTAGCAAACAAGCGAAATAAGTCATTCCACTCTTTTTGTGCTTTTTATGTTTTCTTTTATCTTCAGTTTTGTTTCTTGATTTAGTTTATCCACACATTTCATGTTACCAGCGACATCCAGAGAAGCACTTCACACTTTTTAACTTAGCCAGTCGTTCAGTTCAGTTCATCATATTGCAATGACTGCCTTATAGTAGAACATGACTGACCTATACATCCATGTAATAAGAACATTAGAACTGTAATCTGTTCATCATTTGGGTAGCTGTTGGTGAGACAAACGGTACGTGTGTGTTAAGTTCTGAATCTGTTGTAATATGTACGTGGGGAATGCCAGAGAACAGAGGAAATCTTGCAGGAGAGCATCAGTTTGGACTAAAATTTATCCACTCAGAAAGAGCATACCAGAGGCCTCAGGTTAGCCAAACTGAATTGAAATTGGAAATTGTACCTCAAGCTTACATTGTGATTACCCCAGGAAGTCATAATAATATTTGCATTCTGAGAGGAATTGCACTCATTTGTGGCAAAAATATGATCTGAACATGAAGGACTTTCAAACAAGTTCCAAAATCTGCGCAAGGAATTTCTCAGCAACATGTTGATGGCATTTTGACACTGACAGTTTTGCTTTTAATGGAAGAAAGGAACTACAGTAAAACCTGTGATGTAGGGACACTGTAGGGAAATCAGAAAAGTGTCCCTACATCACAGGTGGTCCTTCATCGCAGGGAGGGTTGGTTCTCTAAGTACACAAAGGTAAACAATGTCCCCTATGGCTTATATTTATATTTGAAAAGGGTATCACAAACTATGAGCCTCATATCATGAGACAAATATGATGGTACAATACAAACTGCATGTACAGACCGGACATTTGAAAATACTCTTTTACCATTTGAATTATTACAGCACATTAGAAGCCATTTACAATCACTTTTATTTGGCCCTCATTTAACTACTCCTGTTTATCCCTCAATGTTTGTAAAGAAAACAAAAAAACTCTTGGTAATAGAAATAGCAGAGTAATAAGCTTGCAACTGGAGCATTTCTGTCGTCATATTGACAGTCTCTAAGTTTGCATGATCAGTGTGTATTGAAAAACCCTCCCTGACGTAGGTTATATAATTAGTCCCGTTCCCCCATTTATGGAGAACCCAGACACGGACAGTCACACAGCAGTCTGTCTGTTTATCAGTCATCAGAAATAAAATATGATCATCCTTCCCGCTTGCTTAGAGTAAGGCTGCCTCTCCCCTCCAACCCCGAAACCCGATTTTTTGTTTTTTGGACGCTAGGCGTGAATAGTGAGTACTACTCACCTCGCGGCGCCGGTTTGTCTGGTCGGGTGCGTTCAGGCAAGAGAGAAGAAAAGAATAATTTCTACTAAAGAACCTGCGTGGATGGCTTACTGAACTTTTCCCCCTTCAGCTTGCATAAAAATGTCAATTTAATCAGTTGGGACTTGCTTTCAATGTCCTTTCAAAGCCCCACGTGTCCTTCTCAGTAGAGATCAATGTTAGGCCTACCGTTCACGTTACTGCAATTTTTTACTAATCACGGAAGATTTTTTTTTTTTTTTTTCTGACTTTATTTTCTCTACTTCTAAAGCTTGTTTGTGCAGTCTTTACTGAACTCACCGCCATCGGACGCTTTAATGTGCCACCGTTACTGAACCTATCTCAGACCCCGGCTTTTACTTTTAGAAAGCACCAAATGAGCTGACCGATGTCGGCTACACTAGTCGGTGGACGCGATTACAACGTCGCCACAGCCCGCCAACAATGTTGAATGAGAGGGTAATGTGGGCTTCGTAGGTCTAATATTGTGCAAGTATTACGTCTGTGGTAGGCATACGCGAGACATGGTCTTCTTCCCACCCTCATCTCCCCGCCACCACAGTCACCGTGCCGTACGCTCTGCTCTTTGATGTAGGTCTTCGCGATGATTTTTGGCCTCTGGCTTTCCGACTCGGGAAATGTGTAAGGCACACGTGGTCGCTCGTCACAGGGAAGACGGCTCTTTGATCGGTGTCCGCGCCTCGCGATCAGAGGGAGCCGCTGATCGGAGGTCGGTTTCAGTGTAAAAACGGTCGGTGAACAGTAAAAGTGTCCGTAGATGGGAGGGGGTCGCTCGTCGGAGGGACCGCAGAAGACAGGTTTTACTGTATATGTATATCAATATCAGAGGGATGCTTTTATGAATACTAGCAGAGAGTAGTTATACCTGTAAACAGGGGGGGAGGGGGGGGGGACAAAAAAAATATATTTATAAGTTGGTTCAACCATTTGAAATGAACCTCCCACTTAGTAAGAACACCAGTGTAGCAGGGAACTGTTGTCATATGGTCAATATTTTCATCTTGAGTCACACAAAGCACCCTGGAGGGAATTAAGCACCAAGTATTTGAGCAAGATGATGCACACCTAACATCAGCAACACAGTGTTAACACCATGTCTTGATTTGACTGCACTGTCTGTGGATGTATCAAACCCAGCTTAATGTTACTGGCAAGAACTTTAGACACAACATTCCTGGCATTTTCACCAGCATCAGCAACAGAACTTGCAACAACTACAGTGAAAATAAAATGTGGAATTTCACTTACCAAGAACATTCATGCATACCAGAACACATTATTGGTAGAAATTAGACTTCATAATTTTCTTGTAGGGTATTGATGGTTTCCATCCCCTGTACCTTCCCCTCCCCCAACCTAAAATACTCACCTCTCCCTCTTGTGTTTCATCTGTTCCCCCTTCTCCCCCTCACCTCTGTGTGGTTATGGTTTGTTCTTTACACCTTCATTCCTCCCCGACACAGTACCTGACATTTGTTCCTGAATCAAATCACCTTTTCACAGTCCTTGATCAGTTGTGAAGATATTCCTGTTTCACCTCAAAGATATGACCTGATGTTTTTCCTACAGCCATCCCCTCTTTCTCCTGCCCCCATCTTTCCCCATAACAATTTTTCCCCTCTTTGTCTCCTTCACTGTTATTGCCACAGCATCTCCAGCCTCTTTTCTCCCTGAGACCCCAGTCTTGGATTAAGACCATTGAATTTGATCATTAGTATTGTATTATTATCACTCTTTTATGTTGCATTATTATTCTGTTACATTCTTTTTTATTTCTGTCGTGCTTCTAATTTTGGTTTCTAGGTCTGGTGTAGGTGGTTATTAGACTGAGGTGAAATTTGTCTATGATGGAATTGTTTATACTTCATTGTTAAATTCAGACCAGGAATGGGCTTTGCCTGATATGAGCACCATGTGTAAGTGAAAGTCAGCTGCTCATGAATGGTCTATTTGCTGATGATACAATTTTAGTGTTAAGCTATTGAGTTAATTATAGTTATCTTAAGATTCCATGTGATGGATATCTGTGGGAGGAGAATTTTGCCATGTTATGAAGAATTGGATAGTCCAGCATATGTTGTTTTGTTATCATACTATTTTCTATCATGGCCTTGTGAATAACTTAGCAGTTGCTTTGGCATTAGCATTAAGATGAGGTTTTAGATGACAGATCAAAGAGTTTGTATCTTCTGTAGATGCAAATTGCACACATATATTACATTGCAATGGAGTACCTGTTTCATGCACCTTAAATATCAGAGTGTGGCAGCCATATGCGATCTTGTTGGAGCATATTGTGTGGAGTGTAAATACAGTTATATGGGATCTCAACCTTTAGACTAAGTTATACCACATCTTGATAGTTTTCAACCAGTCCTAGAGCAAGAATTGTATAGCACCATTATGACTCACGACAAATGTCGACAGTGCAGCCTTGTTTTTTTTCATTAAAATGTGTTGTGAGATTTTTTACTTCTTATTGGCTGTATTGAAGGAAAACTTTGTTAATGATGAATTCAAATTTTGTTGTTTAAAGAAGTAAAACAAAAATACCCAAATCAAACACTTTGCAGCGGTAATAAATAGCATTTTGCACTTCTTGTTGTAATCCATAATTTTTGTTATAGTTCTGAAGGATGCCATTGTAATCTGTGCTGGCTGGGAGTTCATACAGTACACTAAAACCCCTTGATCTCAGACAATTTCTTTCTCTCTTCCCCTCCTCCCTCCCCCCAATCTTATTTCAAATTATTGTTCCTGAGCTCTGTATTTCTATAGCAAATTTTCCTCACAAACTGAAATAGCTCAGATCTCACATTATCAAGCCTATGTGTCCCCTGGACAGTAAGATTGTGACTGATAGAAGCCATAGAGATTTTTCCCGCTGACATTTCTGTCTTTGACACTTATTTCAGTCAGATATTTTTACTTCTGTTGATTTATTTAATGTGTCCTCAGACAGCCTAAGAAATTATTGAAGCTTTTGCATTTGTGCTTGTTTTGGAGATCTTTCTGGATATTTCATATTACTCTTGTTTTAGACATGTTTCCCTCTGTGTTTGTGTAGTGTTTATATGTTGCACGTAGATCTGGTTAATGCTTGCTGGAGAACAAGCTGAGGTCTGTAGCTGTGTTAGACTGTGGGTGAGAAATAATTCAGCAAGTGAAGTCAGCACATATGTTGCTCAGATTTACAAAACACAAATCTCTTTGAGTTTTAGTTTGATAGTCAGTGTCTTCAGCTGGATTAGATTAACATTAACATAAGCCAATAGGGGTATCTTTCTTGACATATATTACTGTTTTTCTGTCTCATAGAAATATTTACATTATGAAACTGAAATGATTTTGGTCTTCAGTCATTGGAAGCTGGATCTTCCCTCCATTTCCTGGATTCCCTAGTCCCATTTTTCAGTACTTAATGGGGAAATGCCTTAAATATAGTGTATAATAATATACCTACATTGTGAAAACCTTCAAACTTGTTATGGAATGACAAAGTAGATATTGCAGAGCTGACAGGATGCAGCCAGTGTTTTGTAACCATTTCTTATATTTACAGAATCCTGCAGCACAGCAAATTCATTGTTCTACATGATCCTTAGTAATGCAAATCTTTGATAGTACTTGGTTGTATGTGTATGACATGAGTGTATGTTAGACCAGCTCATATATTACATAGGTTCATCGGTCAGAGAAGAAGATCAAGGCACTGGAGGCTGAGGTGGCCCATGTCAGATCTCAGCTTAGTGAGGCTGATAATGAGGTGAGTTTGTACCTATCAACATCACCATCAACATGTACAGATGCCAGTATACAAGGCACAGTATTCACTCATCAGTATCACTCTGGTCACTGGCATCATCTTGACACAAAGAATGAAGCACATTTCAGGAGGACAGAAATAAATGTATTAGTTTACCCTTTGAGCATTTAAGAAAGTCATACAAAACAGAAGAGAGCTCTGGAATCTGCCTAAGACAACCATTGGAATTACCCACTTACACAACTCTTGCCTAGGCTTGAAATGACAAACTGACTGGTGTATATATAGCAAAAGAAAGCACCAGTATGTTTCGTATGCCTGCTTGTAATCTGAAAAAAAATTTTAAAAGGCAGAAAATTTCACAAACTAAAATACTCATAAATAGAAAACTCATAAAGTACATAATATTGTTTTAAAGTGTGATTATCCATTACAAATGTAAAGGACTATAGAATGCGTCTTCTTGGAAATTTTCTTCAAGACTTGTGCAGCAGTGTTTGAGATAACTGTGTAGAATTTTTGACCACACCAGCTTGTCCTGTACATGAACATAATATGTATGATTAGAACACAGAGGATTATAGTGAGCAGTAACACACAGCTCTGTCCATCAGATGCTCTAACCTAATGGAAACCATTTTGTGAACAAAAATTTGTAATTTGAAACCATTGTAGGGGATGCCAACCTCCAAGATATTTCCATTCCTTGCAGGGGACTATTGGAAATGTTACAGCTGACTCTGCTTCCTTGAAACTCTTTTAAAGCAGGAAAAGTTGCAATTACAGTCACTTAAACATGGACCTAGACAGAAAATCCTATAGTTATGTGGAAAATATTGTGATTAAGCTAGTGATCATTTTAAGCAGATTGTAACTACTTGAACATCTGAGTTAGTAAGTTTGAAGACATGGACATTTCTGTAGGAAATTTTGGCTTGTTGAGTTGATATCTCTGCTCCAAACATATACATTTCGGCGTCATATAAGTATATTTTAGCATTGCACATGTATATTTCTGCATTGCATACATTCATCTCTGCATTGCACACAGACATCTCTGCATTGCACATGTACATCGTACATTCCTGTACTGCACATGTACATCCTTGCATTGCACACATACATCTGCATTGCATATGCACACCTCACTATCTTGCTTATGAACATCTCTGCACTTTACTTACATATTTCTGTTTTGCATGGGTACATCTCTGCATTGCACATGTACATCTCCATCTCTATATTGCCCAATGCACATTGCTGCATCAGATGTGTATTTCCCTGCATTGCGCATGTACATCCCTGCATTGCATATGTACTTCTTGCATTGCACATGGACATCCCAGCGTTGCATGTGTACCTTCCTGCATGGCACATGTACATCCCTGCACTGCATATGTACATTCCTGCATTGCATTTGTACATTCCTGCATTGCACATGAATGTCCTTGCATTGCATATGTACCTTCCTGCATGGCACATGTACATCCCTGCACTGCATATGTACATTCCTGCATTGCATTTGTACATTCCTGCATTGCACATGAATGTCCTTGCATTGCACATGTACATTCCTGCATTGCATATGTACATTCCTGCATTGCACTTGTACATTCCTGCATTGCACATGTACATCCCTGCATTGCATATATATGTACATTCCTGCATTGCATTTGTACATTCCTGCATTGCACTTGTACATTCCTGCATTGCACATGTACATCCCTGCATTGCATATGTACATTCCTGCATTGCATTTGTACATTCCTCCATTGCATTTGTACATTCCTGCATTGCACATGAATGTCCTTGCATTGCACATGTACATCCTTGCATTGCATATATATGTACATTCCTGCATTGCATTTGTACATTCCTGCATTGCACTTGTACATTCCTGCATTGCACATGTACATCCCTGCATTGCATATGTACATTCCTGCATTGCATTTGTACATTCCTCCATTGCATTTGTACATTCCTGCATTGCACATGAATGTCCTTGCATTGCACATGTACATCCTTGCATTGCACATGTACATCACTGCATTGCACAAGTACATTTCTTCAGTATTTCTTTGTCTGTTCCTGTTCTAGGTCTTTCTCTTGAAAATTCAGTATTCCCGAAACATCGCCCATGTCTGACTCTCCCCAGGCTAAGATGGCCAACAAGAAAGTCGTCAGGCTTGAGGGAGAACTTCAGGCCCTCAGGGGGCAGAAAGAGGAAAGTCAAGGACAGGTAGGGGGAAACAACCCATAAACTTGGTCTGTTAATGAGAGTTATCTTAGTCATTGTCTCCCTTTGTGTTATGATGTTGACAGAGCATTCTTGTGCCATCCTTTGTATTTCTCTTAGACATGTTTTATTGCCATGGATGTCCAGGTTGAAAGAATATCTGCTTTTTCTGTCTTGTTTTATACATTATGTGTAGCTGGTAATTGCCATCAGTTGAGACATTTCATCTTTCTCAGTACTTTTCACAGTGGCTTTATGATAATGTACTATTTCAGTGAGCAGGTTTGCTGATTTTGTCTGAAATGTGAATGATTTTTAAGACATTGGAATATGCTAGGAAAGCATGTAAATCTGTGTATTAGAACATCAGCAATTTTAATGGAGATTATCCAATACATTTCCATAATCATTCAAGACATTGCCATCCATCACTATCATAATCTACAAGTTTTAAAACATGTCATGTTCTTTTCATTCTGTCTCTGTTCAGAGAGAAATGGTATGAAGAAACTTGATAGGCCATGTAAAGGATCTTGCTTCAACATTAGTATTTCCTAACAAGCATGGCTTTCTAAAGAAAATAATATATATTTGAACTCTAATTATATTATCAATAAACCTGGTGTATTGAAATCTTAATAATTTTCAGTTAGTGCTTAGCAGTTCAAACTTTTCTCTCTAAGAAAAGAAATTTTACATTTTAACACTTCAGAGTGTAGATATTTCTCTATATATAGAACAGGCTTTAAAAAAATTGTCACTTCAAGGATAACATCCTAACTCATCTCCTCTTCACTTCCGGCCAATGTTGTATGTAGTTCTTATTAAACATGTATATATTTCTTCAATACCGTAGATATTTCAGCATCATTATTGTAACAAACTCAAAACAGAAAGTTAAAATATTTTTTTTTGTCCCAGACTAGCTTCCTATCAGTTTGTCCACCTTCCACATGCTGGAAGTTTCCAAAGATGAATTCTTTTCTCTGCAGTTTATGATTTGGTCACAAATTTCATATAGACTGGGCAGGGGAGATAATATGTGTTCTGTTTGTTCAGTTGGTATGAATATGTTTTTTTTTTGGTTTGAAATTTTATCTTGGAAGCTTCCATGTTCTAGCAATGCTCAGTTTTTTTCAGTTCTGCATCTTTAGTTGCATTTTCTGATGTGATGCTGCAGACCATGCCACATACATACCCTCATACATACCCACACACAAACCCACACACAAACCCACAGCAGTGATGCTTTTCCCCCACATTATTGTGCGTGTCCCTGTGTGTTTGTCACACTGTGTGTGGGTGTGTGTGTCTCTGGGCACGTTTGAGCATTCATTTTTCCACCTTTCTTAATCCACCAAATGCTAATAGATGATATAATTATATAGCATTTCTAGAACTAATATATATACATGATCAGATCGCACATTTTTAGTTAATTAGAATAGATACCATATATTACCTTATGGCTAGGATTTAGTAGACTTATATTTAGTTGATATGCACATTTGTGTTTTGTTCAAAGTGTACTTGTCTCCTTATAAGTTTGATAGCATTCACTCATGTCTTTAACTGGCTTCATGGAAGGAGACTGTGTGTAGCACAGAGTAGCTTGTTATGGTAAAACGCATTGACATTCACTTTCATAACTGCAACATCTTAGTTGAGAACCTCTCCTCCAGAGCCTTTTCAGACATTAAGCTTTACTTTTTGTTTTCAACTACCCTTTTGTTAAAACATCTTCAGAACAGATTGTTTCATTTGTAGTCAGTAGATTATGATTTGAATTTCTGATGCTTGCTCCCATGTATGCACCCATTTCTGTCTCAACTCAGCATTTCCCATCCCATTTAGTCCAGAGTGTGTATTGTCTCAGATCAAGTGCTAACTCCATAGCATGGTTCAAACAGTTTTAGGGTCTTCAGACTTCCAGTTCGCTCTTTGTCAGTCTTGTAGTCTATGATCTGTGGGATGTTTTCCACAACTGCTCCTGGAACAGGTCACCACCTCTACAGACTGTGTGTCTTTGTCTCATAGAGAATTTTGAAGATGACATGTGGGTGTTTTGCATTTATTGATTTGAGGCTCTTCTTCTTTTTCACCTTTATCATCTTGCTGTGATCATGTCATTCTTCTGACACTGAACAACAATAATCATGTGTGTGTTGGCTGTTTTTGTCAACTTTAAAAAGTTTAGAGAAGATTCATGTGTTGAAGTTGGTGATTGAAAGCGGCATTGGTTATTTCCAAGCTGCATTTAATTTCCACATCAAATGATGTTTTTGCAGAGAATGAGAGTGTCCTGAAACATGTTTTTGGTGTAAACATACTGTGTTCTGTACCACATACTGTGTTCTGTACCACATACTGTGTTCTGTACTGGTCATTTGGCATCTGGAGAATGTCCCCAATCACAGAATGTTGTGAAGAACAATTCCTTCAGTTTCCACATTCCCTTGTCAACCCATTTCACACTGTAGCGCTTCATTGACACATTCTGCATTTCTACAGTTGTTATGAAGACTTTCTTTTCTTTCTTATAGAGTTTGCTGGCATATAGTGCCATACACAATCCTTCACACTTTTCATAGGATGGCACTTTGATCTTAAATCTTTTGATTCTCTTCACCCAGTTCCCATGTTATGAAGTTTAGTCACTTGATCTTACTTTTGATCTCCAAGAGAAATTCCCTCCCCTTCCTACCATTGCCACCCAGTAACCTTTAACCCTTTCACCCCATACTGACCTACCTGGCCCTGGGCTGTCTCATCTAACAGGTGGCCAAACTTACTAAAAGCTTACAAAGACTACAATGTTCCTCTAAGGACACAAGAGATACACTTACATCTGAGGTAAGAACCTGCTAGTTAATATCAGTGAGATACCAACATTACACAGAGACATGAAAGCTAAGACACAGGGAATAGGGATGTGGGAATAACATCTTGCTGTCTCCTATGAGAGAAACTGGATGTTTATCATGTCATCACTGTGCTAAAGTAACAGCCCATCTCATATTTAGAACATTTTTGCATTACAAGATGGGTCTACATGGTTAAAACTCTGTTCTAATGCAAATAGATGAGCACATTATATACTGTCTGCCATATCAGTGTAGGACTAGACTATAACATGACATGGTGTGGAACAGTTTCCATCACAGTTTCACAGCTGTAAGATTGACATTGATACATTTGATCTTGTCATTGTCCCCTATAATAAGAAATTGAAGACAGTGTTCTGATTGTCATAAATTTAGTCCTTTGTGCCACACGTCGTTTGAATACACAGTCTGCCTCAGACATCTTACATGACTCTTTAAAAATATAACATCTCTTGTAGAGCTAACGGATGGGATACACAGTTTATACATTTTTATGTATCTATTTCTGTCATTTTGTTTTATTCTGCTGGCACCTTTTTGTATTCAACTTTTGAGTTTAAACTTTGACATTTTTCTGCAATATTTCTGTGTGCATCATTATGGATATGTCAGTTACAGGAGTGTCACAGCAAGCAGTTGAATTACACGGCACAGCTTACGTATTTACGTTTTCAGCCTTCAATTTCTTAGCAGCATAGATTTTTGGAAGTCATCATCTATTTATTACCCTTTGAAAGCTTTTTTCCTTGCAGTATTTTGATAATTAGATTGAGCTGCTTAATAGCAAGTGCATGTAGTTGTTTTGCATTACTGTTTGTCATTGCTTTTCATTACAATTGATTATAATTGTGATTGTGATTGCTGCATGAGGATGAAAGTAGTTTGATTCAGTGAAAAATAGTCCTTCTGCAGAGATATGTAATTTTGCTGAGTGAACAACATAGTACTTAGAGAAAGTTGTAACCAGTATAATCTGTATTGACCATGGTGAGTGTCAGTCTGCAATAACTTGATCATGGCAGCAAAGTCTGTCCATGACTTCTCTTACAGATACACTGATATGACATATTCAGAACTACTGTGTAAATTTTCTGTAACAATTCATGGTCAGTGTTGTCCCAGATTTCAAGCTTCTGAAGTTGGAAATTAATGGATTTTTTTTTTTTCTTTGCATGCCCTTTGACATCTGACTGCTCACCACTGTGATTTCTTAAGTTCATATGAAAGGCTGTGCTGTACTATCAACAGGATAACTGTCCATGATACATGTCAGAGAAAATATTGACATAGAACAGCTGACCATTCAGATCAGATGCTAGAGTCACAATTTGCTTCCAAAGCTTTCATGAATGTAATACAAGACAAATGTGGAGGAAGCCTAAAACAGACTGAATTTTTTTCCTCAAGAACTGTATATTATAGGAGTATAGTGTATGAACATTGGTTTCATCTTTGATAGAATGGCTGTTGAGATTATTTTTGTTCTGTTTTAATTTTTCATCATCGGTCTCATATCAAATAATGAAGAGGAATATTTTAACCAAATATCATATTTTACGAAATGGTGTGACAATAATTATCTGCTTCTGAATGTTGGGAAAACGAAAGAAATGATTATCGATTTTAGAATCAAGAAGAATCCCATTGCTCCCCTGACCATAAAAGACCAGCAAGTTCATGTTACAGAATGTTATAAATACTTGGGTATTACCATCGACAACAAGCTGTCATGGCACAACCACGAGAGTGAAATATATAAAAAGGGAAACCAAAGATTGTACTTTCTGAGGAAACTAAAATCTTTTGATACTCAAAATAATCTTATTAACTTGTTCTATACCGCAACACTTGAAAATGTGCTCGCGTTTGGCTTAAGTTGCTGGGGTGGAAATGTAAGAACACAAGACAAAGATAAAATAAATCTAATAATAAAAAAAGCTTCAAAAATCATGAACACTGTGCAGCCTTTGTTTGACAAATTATATTTAAACAAATGTTCATTAAAAATACAGTATATTTACTCAAGGACGGAAACCATCTGTTGTTTTCACTTTTCGAGCGACCTTCGCGTAGATTACTCTCGCAAAAGTCACACATGGAGAGATATTGTAATTCTTTTGTGCCACATTCAGTGCGAGTGCAACGGGACTCCTTGTCTTGAGAGCAGTGATTGTAACAGAGTAACAGTCTTCATGTGTTTTTGTGTGTGTGTGTATGTGTGTAGGGATGTATTATTACATATGTGTGTGTTCGTGGTTGCTTGTGGGTGTGTGTGTGGAAGTATGTGTATGTGTGATAGCGAGGGAGTGTGTGTGTGTGTGTTTGCACAGATTATGTTTTGTATAACACACTGTAACAAGGCAATATTCTCTCTGTGGACAAATAAAGTTATCCTTATCCTTATCCTTATCCTTATCCTTGTCAGGTCTCAGAGCGCCAAGAAACCATAGTGAGACTGAGAAATGATAACCGAGATATTGAGGAGAAGTTGAGGGAGGCCTTGAGTACAGCTCAGCACAGAGGAGAGTTGGTGAAACAGCTGAAGGAAGAAGTGAAACAAGCCACAGCAAAGATACACAACCAGGTCATGAGAGACTGGAGAGAGACAGTGAAGAATGTACCAAGAGAGAAAGAATAAGTGCAGTGAAGTTAGGAAAATAATCTAGGGATGAAATGAAACAGAACAATACGTAAATATGATGGGAAATTTGAAAGCAGTGGTAGAATGATTAAACAATGATATCAGGATAATAGGCAAGAGATATACAGAGAAGGGGTGCTGGGACTGATGGTAGGTAAGTGACACTCACAGAGAGCCATTGTATGGAGGAAAACACCACAAGATCTTCAGAGGAGTAGCAGCTCCCTTCATTCAGGTGGTCTACCCCTTACTTTTCAGACATTCACTGGGAACTGGGCACTTGGATCATGATTCCATATACTCCTGATGTTTGTAGAAAATGATGTTAGCATTTTAGAAACTCAACCTACATTCTTATGATTTCAGTTTGAACAACATGTTGTGTCAGTTTTAATTGTAATATCTTGCCTCAGAGCTGAATCAGTTTATTGCACATGTTATAGAGTTGTTGTTAACGCCTATGTAAACACTGTGTCAATGACATGTTGTTGTAATGAAAACACTGACACCTTTGTTGGTTAAACTGTGATTATGTTCATGTTTTTTGTATATCTGCTCTCAGACCCAGGAAAACCAGGTGAAGCTGGATGAAGCAGAGAGGGAAATGCAAGGCTTACAGAGCAGATACACAACTCAGGCTAAAGAGGTAGGCAGACTTCAGCCAGACACACCACTGACATAGATTACATCTCTTATCAGATTACACCTACTCAGCAGTTTCAGCATCAACAGAGAGACTTCTTTGCCATTATCTTAGTAACATCACTTCAGTAATTCTCTAATTGTCAGGCTAAGAAGCTTTCAGTTTCCCACCACCTGCTATCATACAACAAATGATTCCTGGTTTCACAAATACTTAATGTCATCATGCTTTGTGCTTTATTTACTCGATGACATAAGTAAGAACATTTGTTCACTTTGGCAGATAATATAAAACCTGACTGGCCACATGTCACAGAGCAGACTGACCACCTGCACAGTTTCATCTGGTATCCCTTGGTATAACTGTCTAAAAGTTAAGATTGAAATCAGCACACTGGCCACAGATATGCACAGTAGAAGACTCTGAAATTAACATGTCAAATCTGTGTCTTGCTGCGTCTACCTCAGAGAATTCCTGAAAATTTGTCATCATCTCTACAGCCCTTTTAAAACGGCCACACAGCGTGAAATGTCAAACTGTTGAACGCCACAAAGGGCAATGTGGAACCTTTTTTTTTTTAAATTATCCTTTTGTACCTGTGTGAACCAGATTGACCGGCTGCAGACGGAGCTCCAAGAGAAAGACTTGACCGGCTCCCAGCAGGAAACCATGTACAGGTCAGAGATGGCAGACAGGGAGGAGGAGATCTCCAGGCTCAAAGCTGATCTGAACGTCCTGCATGAGAAACTGGCACAGGCTGAGGGCCAGGTGAGTGCAGAACCACATGGTAGCACTGCTTGGGTTGGGATATCATAGAATACCCTTTTGTCCATTGACAAGTAATGTGAAACCTTAACTCTTGATAAAGATGTGTGGATATTTAACCAGTGAACGTTTTGCTGACAGACATTTCACTGAAGGGACATTTGATAGACAGATGTCATTTAGCCAAACTTTGTTGTGGCCATCATGAAATAAAGCCACAATGCTCAAACAGTAAATGCTTTCAAAAGACCTGAACCTGCCATCTCTTGATTATGTCTCCAATGCCCAAACTCAAACTTTTTAGTCCAAAGAATGAAGTTGAGATTTTTTTTTCTTTTGTTTCTTACCAGTATCATAAACTTCCTGCATTTGGTTTGAGTTTATTGTCAACAAGCTGAACTCTTCTCAAAACAAAAAATGGGTTTCTTGAAACTGGGAAGGTTTGTCAGCAAACATAAAGAGCGTCATGTCTTTATGATCAAATGAGGGAATTTCAGGGACATATACCTCAATATCTATTATTTTATTTTTAATCACATTTTCTTGATGTATCTCAAGATGCAGACCCAGTTTTTAATTTTAGACCAATCTAATACACAGTAGATCTATTATAATAAGATAATAGAACAATTGTTGTTCAATCATCTGTCAGCTAAATATTCATTCAGTGAAATGTATATCAGTGTAAAATCAAACAGTGAAAACTCTGGACATAATGTTTCAAATTGTTGGGCTTTTCCTCTGGATGATACCCCCCCAATGAACACCCATTATCTCAAGTCAGGGAATTTCCTATGCCCAGCTGGTCCCCAGCATGTCCCATAAAGAGTCACTGACTGCTCCGTGTCATTGTGTTCCAGCTTATCTCCAGAGAGGAGCAGATCAGTCGCCTCCAGGGTCAGCTGAGAGAATCCATGGGTGAGACAACAGGCAAGGAGGAAGAGCTGAGGAGACTGGACTCAGAGCTGCAGTCGGCTGATGATGAGAGGAAGAGATTGGAGGATGTGGTGGGTATTGTGGGTAGTGATGAGAGGAATGTGGAGATAACAGTGGAACTATTCCATTCTGACCACAGAACAATCCTGAATCCTGTGACAAGAGAGATGGAGTGGGTTGAAAAATGTAGATTCTAGCAGACCTGTACACTTCACAGAACCATCTGCATTCAGGGTGCTGCAGCAAGAAGGACCCAAAAATTAATGTAAAATAGTTACAAGAAATAAAACTCTTTGTTGACCCAAGACAGTAATATTGCAAGACTGTGATTGTAGCTTATATTGACTTATTTTTTGTACTGGCCCATCATGATTTTATGCTCTAGTCCTAGGGGAACCACAGTTTTCTCATAGACTTACTGTCAGATTTAGTAGTATTTTAGTTGCTCTAGGCATCTCTGAATTACAGAGTAACATGAACAAGAATGTGAGAAAAGTGATATCTTTTACCTTCTTGTGGCCCAGTGATTTGGCATCAGATGTAACAAGATTGCTAGAAATGGCTAAGTTTTCATCATATGATTGTTGATGGAGTGTTTGTAACCTTGACATGTATTCCTTTACATAGCACTGTTACAGATAGTTGGCAGCTATGTACTGGTATTTTAGAGGAGTCTATGATAACTGATATACTGACACCAACTCTAAGAACTGGAGTAACTGATGATTTTTCAAATTTCTCTCAAAAATACCTTATCCAATACCATCATTCTCTGGAAGTGAAGAAACATTCATTATTGTTCTGTTGAAACATCATATTAAGTCTTTTCTTTTCCTCACCATATATACAGATGTCAGCAGAAAAGTAACAACTTGTCAACTATTTTGTCCACAGGTGCAGCGTCGTGAGATCAGTCTGCAGCAGTTGGAACATGATCTTGACCTTGCCAAGGAGAAGTACAAGGATGCAGTGGAGGAGAATGGTCGTTTGGAGGCCAGAATTCAGGCATTTGCCATCAATGCTCAGAGTGAGCAGGATGTACTCAGTACTGAGGTGAGTGAGCAGAAAGTACTCAGTACTGAGGTGAGTGAGCAGGATGTACTCAGTACTGAGGTGAGTGAGCAGGATGTACTCAGTACTGAAATGAGTGAGCAGAATATACTCAGTACTGAGGCCAGTGAGCAGGATGTACTCATTACTGAGATGAGTGAGCATAATGTACTCAGTACTGAGGTGAGTGAGCAGGATGTACTCAGTACTGAGATGAGTGAGCAGGATGTACTCAGTACTGAGGTGAGTGAGCAGAATGTACTCATTACTGAGATGAGGGAGCATAATGTACTCAGTACTGAGGTGAGTGAGCAGGATGTACTCAGTACTGAGGTGAGTGAGCAGGATGTAATCAGTACTGAAATGAGTGAGCAGAATGTACTCAGTACTGAGGTGAGTGAGCAGGATGTAATCAGTACTGAGGTGAGTGAGCAGGATATAATCAGTACTGAGGTGAGTGAGCAGGATGTAATCAGTACTGAGGTGAGTGAGCAGAATGTACTCAGTACTGAGATGAGTGAGCAGGATGTACTCAGGAGTGGTTGAGCTTCCTTTAAATACTCCAGTCATGCATAGTCACGTTTGTAATATAGAGCTCTGAGGCAGACACAAGTCTTCTCTTGATATCATAAGGACTTTTCACAATTGCTCACAAAATTGTTGGAATAACCATCCAACAGACTAGATCTATGTGCTTGTTAGAAATGGCTGAGGTAATCAGTCATGCATTGGTTGCTTTAGAAATTTATTGTGGTTGTTGATTACCATAGACTGATGATTTTGAGAAATAGACTGTTGATTGACACATTTTCCTACCTTACAAGTGATTTGTCTAGGATGAGCCAAACATAAATTTTTCTCACATGAACTTTTCCAACTTGTGATCTTGCCAGATTGATAGGGTTACCTGAACATTAAATATTTACCTCTGGGGTGAGAAGTCATGGTGTGAACTTGGGCTCCTTAAGTCGCACTTGTTTTAACACAGCTGTGTACTGACACAACTGAATTCTGTAACCTGTTTGACATCTGTGCAGGTAAAACGCCGGGAAGAAGGCATTAAACGCCTGAAGATGGACATTGTGAAGTTACAAGAGGTGTGCAGTAGATATGAAGAGAAGGTAAGCTCTGTCATGATCAAAGTAAGCTGCCATTAATAAACACACCAGTGTTCATGTAATTAGTAAGTTAATATAGAAATATATGTCACATACTTTCAAGGCTGTACTAACTTTTGTATACATTTGTTGTGACTACCAAGAGGACAGTCACAGTGCATTCCATACATGAGTCATAGGAGTAATAGTCCAGTAACTCCCCACCATTTCTGCTTGTAGTCAGTGATGTCTGGAACTCATCAGAGCTGCAATGATGTTAGGAAAGAATATTGTGATGAATCAGTAGCTTGTAGTAATATCAAGTGATGAACAAAGTTGTTGTTGTTGTTGTTTTAATCCAGCAAATGTGATGTGAAGGAAACCTAAGAAGAAAACATCCTAATATATTTTATGTCCCACACAGGCTTCCCAGGCTGAGAGAGAGGCAGATCATTTGAAGAGTCAGCTCAGATCCTGTCAGAATGAGGTCAGTTTCTACTATTAATGTGTGCACAAAAATGTAACTGTATATGCATTGGAATTAATTGTATTATAGAATTCCTGTCACTGTCATATCTATTTGATTTTTGTGGTCTTTGGTTCAAAATACAGAATTCACTGTTTCATTATGACTACAGAGAGGCTGAATCAGCTGTACCAGTTTTGTTGTTGACATAGAGACTGTAGGATGGGAAGTGTGTTGATTTTCTTTCTATAGTATTGATGGTGTTTGACATGTTAGCAAGTAGTATTCATGTGTTCACTGTGTTGATACTTTGGTTTTCTAAAGAACCTCAACTAACTGTATCTTTATGAGTATGTTTTTTTTCGGTCATTATAGTACAGTAGGGTGGTAATGCATGTCTTAACAAGAATATTCATTGTGTGAACAAGTCAGGTTTTTCTTGCTCATGCTGGCCATGGATTCCTTATGTAAAGTCTTAATCATTAATCTGTCGGTCTTGTTCTGTGTCCCCATCTCATGACCAGAATGAAGCTAAGAGGGCGGCTGTGAAGAATCTGGAGACAAATATGGAAGAGTTGAAGAGCAGGAACAGTAAACAGATGGATGAGAACAGCCGACTGGAAGACAAGATCAGAGAGCTGACAGTAGCTATCACCACCCAGGAAGCTCAGTGTGAGAAACTGAGACAGATGGTGAGTTGGTTTGGGAGCTTGTTTGTGATCATGAGTGCTGGCAAATGTCTCACATATATGTGCCTCCACCCATGTCACTGTCTCCAAGAGTGTCTGTACATACATACTTTCATCCTTAAGTGATCACTGCGGTGTCAGATATTGAAAGGACATTGGGCTATTCTCCTGACATGTTCCAAGTTTAAGGGTTTAGAGGATTGTATCCTGAAAGATACCCTTCAAGTTACATACAAAATTCTTTATCATGAATAGCAGAAACATATGCCATAATAAATAAATGTCATTTTTGTCATCACATTTCTGGCTGGAGCCCTAATAAATTTACTGCAAAGGTCAGAATAAGCAAGTTCTTGGGCTGGGAATTTCAGAATTTAGAGGTCCTTGTAAGTGGCACTCATGACATAGTTTATAACTGCTAAAAAAAGCACAAAATTTAAAAATAGGAGAGGTAATGAAGAGATTTCTTTTCCCTAGGAAAATTAAATGCTGATAATTAATTTACTGATATGTTTTGCTTGTCTCTTTGCCATCAGGTAACAACAAAAGAAGATCTTGTGCAGCAGTTGCGTGGTGACTGTGATTCTCTCAGTCGTCAACAGAAGGAGACGGTCAGCAAGGTAAGCTGGGATCTACAGGCTGTTCTCTACTGTCTGGTCCTTGAGCCGTCTTCATCACAAACTGTAGCTCCTTGTGGCATGTTCTCTACTGTCTGTCAACAGCTGACTTGATACTGTGAACAACATGGGAGCTTTATGTAACAAACATGATACATTGCCACAATTTTAGTGATATGTCACAGTTTGGGTTTATAAAGATCCTGGTTTTCAGTCTAGGTGTTAAAGTGCTAGGAATTAGGAATTAAAACATTACTAAAATCCATTATAAAGCAGGGAAGATATGGATGACAACTTTGATAAATCCATGCATCATTTTCCTCAATATTCTCTTCAGCGGCATCTGGGAGATATAGGTTTTGTATCCATGAATCACATTATAAATAATATTCCCTTATCTTTTGTGAGAGCTAGGAGTCCTTCTATTATAACTGTAAATGATGTTGCCTGAAACATCTACAGCTGATTTGTTTCAGTAAATTATCTATCCCCAATGATAGTAAACTTTTAAAATTCCAGTCTGTAACTTCTTTGAACTGTTAAATAGAAAAGGAAATATTGAACGAAGTATTTCTTAGAGTAAGATTGATATTTTATTTATTCATTTGAGTTATTATTTTATAGCATTTCAATCATTGGCTGTGTAATGTCATTTGTTATAATGTTGTCATAAAATACAGTGCATGAAACTCAGAGAAAAATATTACTCCATTTACCTCACCCTCATAGTATATACTGTATGTCACATTCTAACGTGATTTGTTGTGTCACATTACAGCAGTTGTATATACTGTTTGTCTTAGTCTTTGAATGTTATTTATTTAACAGTAAAGCAGGTCAACAGATTTTTAATGTTATGCCTGTTGGAAGTTTTCACATACGGTTATCTCCAGGGATATATTTTAATGATATGGCTCTTAGGGCAAGCTGAGGTAAAGTGTGTATTGCAGCAGAAAAGCTAGCAACTTCAGTTCCCACCCCCTGTCCAGTTCAAACTACCACACAGCAGTGAATCAGTCTTAAGTGATAACAGAGAAATCTGAGGCGATACTCATATGGCGAGTGTAAAATTAGTGACAAAATTCCCAGGGATCTTCACTGGAGTTTATTGGAATTTATAAGTGGAATCTTTAGTTGAATCAGAGAATTAACCACCATATGACTGTCCACAACTGTCTATCCCGCTGTAAATATGATATTGTCCAGTGCACCGCTATATTTTAATCCACTGGTATATAATTAACCCTGGCAACCCCAGGTCCTTGTGAGGGATGAAAACATCCAGAAGCTCAACGTGGAGATTGGCAAGTTGAAGGCCAAGAATCAGGAAAAGGCTAAAGAGGTAAGGCTGCAAGTAAAATTGTCTGATTGTCTCATATATTCAATAATAATCATTCTGATGCACTGTCATTCCACAGTGTGTTAATTCCACAGCAGTGGTTGCATTTCATTCAGTTTTATTACCATTGAGTTGTGAACCTCCTGGTCTCTTCATCACTTGCAAATTCAAAAGCTTTTTTACAGAGACAGAGAAATGGCATCATCAGGTTTTTATTTGATCATGGGGTTTCAGAAATTATATACCTCCATAAGATGAGGGACAAGGGGAGATTTAGCACCACCAAATAGAAAGCTTGCAGGGAGAAGGGAGTTAAGGGGAACAATAACTTACATTTGACTGGCAGTCAAAGTGATGGGAAACAGAAGCAGCACATATATGAGGTAGGGAGGAGATGGAATATTAACTGAAATAGACAAGAGTTGTGCATCTTTATTTCAGAAATATTCTATATTAGTAGCATGTATGTTCTCATGTTAATATTCATACTTGTTCTTATGTTAGTAGTGCGTCAAATCTCTCACTTTCTCTTGTACATCATCATCAGTTTCCATTCATCTGTATTCATGTGTCATAGCCATGCTGGTAGTACTATTCTCTAGCCTCCTATTGATTTCTCAGTGATGAACTACAAAAGCTAGCTAGATCTTGAGTGAATTTACCCCATTCACTATGGACTGATATTGCAGCTTATCACATATTGGCACATTGTGTTAGCTCAAATGCTTTGCCATAAAGCTTCGCTGGGAAATAACCATTTTTCAGGGGATTTGAATATCTATCATTGTGTCCAGGGAGGGGCAGGAGAGATAACCAGTATATTTCTCGACAGAGCAACTCTTTATATCTGTTGTTAAACTCCCTTGAGAATCTGTACAAGAATCATACCTGGACTTACATTTTCACACCACCATATTCCAAAATTTAGGGAGGGGGACAGGGGATGGAATAGGTAAAGGTCAGGCTGTATGTTGAAGGACTGAGTTGTGTAGAGTGCATGTCCTTCAAGCAGGAACTTTCAGTAAATTATATTGGTATCTTTCACCCTCCATGAACATTGTGCTATGATCCCAGTGTGCCTTTGAAGCCCAAACTGTCATCCCTAAAATCATATAATCTTAATTTTGGCCAGACATAAATTCGTGCTTTCAAGGGACAATCAAATTTTAATGTTCTGTAAGAAGAAGACATGTATACATAATGCAGAAAGACTGATTTGCTGTAGCACTCGAGAATTTGTTAACGCAAAAATATAGAGATGTATCTTCATGACATTTTCTGCTATAGTTTCATATCGGACTCATTTTCCATGAAAATCCCATTAAATTGGAATCTGGTGATGGAAGTTAGGTTGATAAATATTCAATTTTATTGGTGACATTCTTCACCAAATTTTGCGAACTCTCCAGACTAGAAAGTAATGTAGTTTGGTACTTGTTTTCGGAGCAAACCATGATGTAACTTAAATTAGAATATGGACATGTTCTCCTCCTCTGAGCTCAGTGTTTGTTGCACATGAGATAATAACGAGTCAGGCAGCAAATCAGACACTTTCACTCACTACTTTGAAGAGACCACATGCTTCATGTTTAATCCTGCACTTACCCCCAACTATTTACAGCTGATGGAGTGTACAACAGAGGTATTGTATATTCAGCTTGCCCCCATATTTATGCATGGCAGTATTTGTTTAGCCACTGTACCTCTACCTGTATCTGTAATATGTGCATGCAATATTGTCTTAACAATCGAGTCACAGTTGTACCAAAATGTGCACTATATACTTGTTATGAACATCATGTTAAGGTTGACCAGGTTACCAGTTTCACTGTGGTTGGAATATTTTGTTTGTACTGCACAACATCCGTGTTGACATCAGTAAAGTCATATTCCATGGGACTTACAAAGAAGTACATTGTATATGATCTTAAAGATCTCAGCAGATGGTATTTTGAAGCAGGGTTGGGTGGAACTCTGTTCATGTGAACTCAGTTTCAGAACATAACTCATGTTTCGTGATCAGGGCCAACAGAGTTCCCTTGTTTCATTGTGAACGGAGGTCATGATTTTCATGAACAGATTGGAACTGAGTTCCTTTTCAAGTCCATTCAAATTCAGTTGACACATTAGTAACCAGCAATTTTTTTTTTTTCATTTTGTCAGTAATTACTGCACTAGGTGCACTGAGGTCACCCCAGTTATATTCAACCTGTCAGTTTTAACAGTCATTCTTCTTATCAGCAAGATCAGTTTGTCACTCCTGCCCTTTTATGGTGTCAGATAAATAAAGCCATAAATATAAAGATTCAGTGAAAAATGTGGAGGAACAGATAAAAGGGCAGAGGAACTGGAGAACTATGGCTGGGATATGATACACATGAAAAAAAGAAAAGGTTGGCAATGGATTAGATAGGTGGTGCACTGGTTTGCATACACATGATCTCATCACCTTGTATTGACTTCCCTTTGATGGAGTCTCCAAAGCTGTTCTTTACCATTAAAAGCATTGATGGAATTGTATGAGTAATTGCAACAATTTTCAGTCATAATCAAAACTTACTGTATCATAGTAATGCAGAATCATTGTTGCTTGTCCAGGATCCCATAAAAAATTCCTGTCTAGCACCAACCAGTATTAAGGAACAGAATACATCAACTTTAAAATAATAAATGCCAGATTTTTTTAGCTGGTTCGGTGCAATCATAAATAAATTCTCAAATTTATAAGAAATTGTAAGGTTGAACATGCACAGTTAACTTCT
>JAWQUT010000257.1:823379-939540 GCA_033807755.1 Ellobium chinense | reverse complement strand
GGTGTCTGTTAAGGAAGGATGAATGGTACTATGTTCTTCATCACTAAGGAATGGTTACATATGCAGCAGAATCTTGCGTCCTCCATGGAAAACACTCACATATAAAGTAACATTCATTAAAGTTTTAAACATCAAAATCTTTGTCTCCCATTGTGAAATCAACGGTCTCAGAAACACATGCTATTTTTGGCAAGAAAAGTGAACGGAAGGAAACACAGATTGGAACTAAGTTCCTCAGACATGGAACAGAATGAACGGAATGGAATTTGATAGTCTCATCTGAACAGGGAACAGTTCCCCATTTTGGCACTGAACAGAGAACAGAATGCAGTTCCCCATTTTCGTGTGAATGTGCTCAGCCCTGTTTGAAAGTTCATTCAAAAAAGCTCATTGAAGTAATACTTGTCAGCAAATACTGGCGTCTTGTTTCAGTAATAAAGAAAATTGTACTTTAGCCTGGCCATTAGTGTGGATTTGTTTTTCTCATGAGACTAAGATGATTGTCACAGGTACAGCATAAATGATACATTTTTGAACATCAGATGCCAAATTAAGATATTAGCTCTGGTAGTGTGCATGGGCCTTATCTAGTTTGTTTTATGCACTTCAGGCATGGGATTGGGGAGAAGGAAAGATCTTGCACTAATGAAAAACAATGTTTCTTCCTGTCTTCCAAGTCCTGAGTGAGCCATGTCAGTCTGTCCTCTCTCTGTCACGTCACTACTGATGAGCATCACCTCTTTTTTTCAATCTTCCAATTTCACACTGAGCTTAGACTTGGTGCTCCACATCTTGAATGCTTGCTTTCCTAGGGTGGTTGAAGGGAGGCTTTGATGCTTTTTTGTTTTGGTTTCTTGTTCTGCATTATTATTTATTCCTTAATTATGTCATAACACAAGTCTGCCTACAAGAGTTATAGTTTATAGTGTGGTCATGTGAGCTTGTACAGTGTCCAGATTTGGACAGATTTCCTTCATCTGTTGCCACTTTGTGTGTGGTAATTCTTGGGGATGGGCATGTCTCACATTGGGGTGAATTGTTCATTGGAGTAGCTGTTACACTGCAAGCTAATAGTCCCTGGGTGAAGGTTTAAATCATCTGCTTCTAGTTTTTCTTTTTTGTTCGTGGGATAATATTTTTGAAATCTGATCTGTTCTGCACATGATTGGTGTGAGGTTTAGCTTATACAGTGTTGTGCGCTCAAACTCTCTTTGCTTCATTGGTGGCAGTGTGCTGGTTGTGAGTGCAGCTATGAAATTTGTTTATTTGTTGATATGTAGATAGAACTAGGTGTAGATTAGAGAGTTGGTCCAGTGAAGGTGTGATGACATGAAAATGAGGTGTAATTTGGAGGTGATGAGTTTTGTTCAACTGTTGTATCATAGATATCATTTACACATGGGAATTAGTGCCTGGGTGTTATTGTACTAGTCATTAGAACTAGCCACATGATGATAAATCATGTTGATTATTATGCTGCTAGACGTGTGTGTTGCTTTGGATAGAAAATACAGTCATTGTGTGAAAGGCAGACCAGTTTTAAAGTGCATTGTACCAGTACCATTACATTCTGCACTGCAGTGTAGAAATTTCTGTGCAGTCACCAAACATGGCTTAAATGTCAAACAGGCACTGGATTGGGAAGCCATGACTGAGAATGTTTATGAATACAGACTGAGTGTCCAGACTGTGAATTGTCAGTTCCACTTCCTCAAAGCCTATACCAGTGTCCCTTAACAACTCCTTGTAATCTTTTACTCTTTGACCCTCAACCTTAACTTAGCACCCCACTTCCCCCCCCCCCAATTGCTATCTGACATCTACCCTCTAAATTTCCCTTAACTTTAGATCTGTATGCCTTATTCGGGTCCTATTTTGTTTTAAACTTAACACCACATTTAACTCAGTAAGTTAATACCAAATTTGCTCTTGCAAAATTTGCTTCTTGTGCTGTATTTCAATGAACATTGCGTTAGTCTGCAGAAGAGGCACATGGCAGGAACTGTCAGATTTTTATTAAGTAAATAGTACAGTATAAAATGGGATACCCTCCCGTTCCATGTGGAGTCATGACGTCATACAGATCTGTGATCTCTTGACTGTGCCTCACCTACATTGATCCTCTGTAGCCCATATATCTCCCTTATAAGTTCTCACATGGGCATATTGTTCCCCATCACCCTTTAATACAGTCTTTTCATTAAAACAGATTGACTTCACCGTCATATTTTGTTTCTTCTTTATGTGAAATATATTATACTGCAGATCTCATCCTTTCCCAGTTAACAGATTATCAAGCTAAAGCTTCACATGTTACTCCACGTCAGTGATCAGTTATAAGAAATGAGAAGAGTGTTGTGTTTATTATTGGTTTTTCAGTAAGTTTATTGGAAGGCTGTAAAGGCAATGATATATGAATGTCTTGTGTTGTCAGCTGGTCAGCGGTTGACCACATCGCCAGTAAGGTGTCAGAGTGTGAGATATGGAAATACAGTAAGGAAACATGAGAATAGTTCGTTTCAATGAAGATATGGAGCCTGTTTAAGGCTTTTAACTTTTCATCTGCTCCTGTTTTGTTGTTTTTTTTTACTTTTGTGGTCATGGTAAATTCAGTGGTGGGAGTAATCAGTATTGAATTTTATTTTGTCCACACAGATTGCCAAACAGTCAGAGTTAATCAAGAAACTCCAGGCGACCTTGAGCCAGTGTCACCATGACCTCGATGATCTGAGGAGGAGAGGAGATGAAGATGTGAGCTCATTTTTTGTACAAGTTTGAGAGAATGAAAAGCAGTGGCTTTGGGAGAGGTGGGGGGGGGGGGGNGGGGGGGGGGGGGTGGGGGACAGAACCCTCATAATAAAGGAGGACACGGAGAATGGTAGAGCTAGCAAGGAGAAACATAAATCTTTCTCTTAGATGGGTTGCTGGTAGTAAGAATGATGTCATCTCAGAATATGAATTGGATGTTGCCATAGACAGCGAGTGCAACAAGACCAGGATTGTAGTTATATGCTGGTAGTTATTTCTCAATTACAGCCTTGTTTTTATTGAACTCTGTCTTGTAAAATGACATTGTGATAGTATTCTTCATTCACCCATAGACTTAGACACACAAGTAGCAGTTAGGTGAACTAGGTGAACTGCAGGCCGTTCTTACTACCAAGGCAGCTATGTCATTAAGTTTGCATGCCATTGTCATGTATGTACATGTGAATGTAAATGTCTCAGTGTGAAGTCAATTCTGGAGGATCATGAGTCAGGTCTGTGTATTCCACAGCTTGCCAGCAAGGATCAGGTTATCAAACATCTGCAGGAAGATCTACTGGAATCTCAGACCCAGCACTCAGCCTGTTACAATGAGGTCTGTAGGATTTATCTGTCTGAGAATGTTCCTGGAATGAAGTTCACATCATAAAAGTCTTATATTTTGCACTGCTTTATTCCTCTTGTCATGTAGTGCATGAAGTGTAAAGAAAACGTGGATTAATTTCCTGAAACCAAACAAGATGGAGATACAGGAAAGTAACTTGTTGTTTCAGACAGACCAGATTATGAGCTCAGTCTTTATTTCAATGAAGAAATATGGAAGTGCCTCATCTTCAACAGAAACAGGACCTATCTTGTTTATGCAAGTCTTATCTTCAGTTAAGCCTCTGGTTAAGTTGCCTGTGACCAGTCAATATTTTTTAGATATCCTATAGCCACTGAATAAGATAAGGCAGCCCCCTCTAGAGGACTACAATTGCGACCAAATAGGTGACTAACAAACTTGTGTGTAAATTTCCCACTATTTAGAAATTACAGTAGAAGCTTGCACAACTCAGTTCCAGGGGACTAGGACATAATTTCAAGTTTGTGAGATATTGAACTGCCCAAGCGATGTTTCACATTGAAAATACACCAGTCATTGCCGGAGCATTTCAGTACTGAGGTAATAAAGTTGAGTGTCATGAGATCGTGCAGACCTGTTCAAGTATGTCTGGTTATGTGCCATATAGAAATTGTTGAGTGAATCCTGTCTGCATTTTCTCCAGCTTGTCAAGGTTGAGGAGGAACTGGAAATGCTCAAGGGAGATCACTCCCAGCTGAATAAAGCCTCTCATGCCCATAGTATGGAAGTTGCGGCCCTTCAGGATCAACTCCATCAGATAGAACTTGATCTCACCATCACCCAGGAGAAGCACAGGACTTGCCAGAAGGAGGTGGGCAGTGCCAGTCACTAGATTTGGGAGCACAGGCAGCTATTTGTGGCTTTTGTGGCTTATATTCACATTTATAGTAGAAAGCTTCTCTCTTTATAGCAGACAAATATGCCGGCAATCATAAAGTTCAATATTTTGTTATAATTGATGACACATTTTAAAGGAATGCTTTGTATTTGGTGATGTCGTTGTAGAATTAATTACTGATGGAAGAACCTGTGAGTAATTGCAATGTTTCAAGATAATTTCAGAAGTAGTTGTAGAGTTTGTTACCCAGTGTTTATTCAGTCTGTTTAAGATAAATCTGTTTAATGGGTATGAGGTGAATATTTGGCAGCCATCCAAGTCTGATGTAGCAAGCTATGTATTACTTACTACATCATACCAAATATTCATTGTGGATCTATAAGGGCATGCATGTATTTTCAAGTAGAGTGTGCTATGTCTGTAAGTGTTAGATTTATTCTGAAATGTGTCAGATCTTTTCTGTGATCTCTGTAAAGTTGTGAAGCACCCAGAGCTGGCCTAGAAGGTGAATGCTAGAGAGATGTCATTGTTTAAATGAATATTTATTTTCTAGGTTTCCAGCAGAGATCAAGTGATCCTGAAACTACAGGCAGATCTGGACACAGCTCAGCAGAACTACTCTGGCAGCTTGGAGGAGGTGAGATGTTACTATGGACTCTTACAGTAGTTTAGTTTTAAATAAATAAAATAATTAAATACGACTTTATTTACCCCGTAGGGAAATTGTTTTACAATGTCATACAGTGTTATACATCTCATTCATAATACAAACACATATAACAATACATATCAGACATGTAAATACATAATATTACAAATGAAATGCATAACAAAGTCATTGCTGGTCGTCAGTGGTGCAGCGCCCTGGTCCCCCCCAGCTCTAAAGCCAGGTACTCATTTACACCTGAGTCAAGTGAGGAAATGGAAGCGAAGTGTCTTTCCCAAGGACACTACAACGTACACCGCCCAGTTGTTTGAAAGTCTTCAGTTTCTGAGTACAACTCACAAAGCACACGGCCACGCTGCCTTTTGAAGAGCAACATGTCAATGCAGTCATTGTTCTTTGTTGCATTGGTCAGTTGGCAAGATGGCCCCCCACTGCACACAAACTGCTATCAGATCCTTAAGCTCACTCTTTAAACTCTCACCTCTCATAACCTGTTAGCTTCAGTTCCTTAAGCCTTGAGAGACCATGCTAACTATAGTAAATCTAGGTGTGCCTGAGAGAAAGTGTGTTCAATATGGACTTTCAAAGATGCATATTTACTGAACAAAGTATTTCCCTGTCTTCATTTCCATCATGATATGTGAAGTTTTCTTGCTGATGGTTCATGGTTTCAGCTTTTGAGCAAGGTTTTTTTCTTATAAATTCTTAAAATTCTGATGTTTGAAGATATAATATGGATCTGTGTGTTTCTTACGAGTCAATCCTGTAAGGGAATCCTTCATAATCAGTTCTTGAGCTGAGAAAATAAAGCCAGGGTAACATCTCATGGTGGAAATTCAATCTTCTCAATGACAGTTGTTTTTTTTTTCAAGAATATCTAATACTGAATAGATCCCTGTTTTGGGAAATTATTCAAAATATACATGCAGAATTGACAAACTGGGCAGTAGTGTCAGCAGTGTCTTGATAGAATCTTCAGAGACAAAGAGAAAGCTACATTCACTTCACTCATTCATACTTTACTGAAGAGTCCTAGACTGAAGAGGGCATGTGGTTTCTTTCCAGTATTTTCCCTCACTCTTAACAGCTTCCCTGTGTTGTGTGTCCTTGTGTTTGAATGTGTGTTTGTGTTGGTCTTGTCTGTAGCTGAAGATCAATGAAGAAGAGATGAGGAGAATGTCAACCAGACTCAAACAGCTGCAACAGGAGATCAGAGAGAACAGTGACAGTATGGACTCAAAAGATAGCCAGGTATATCCTCATGACGTTGGTGTTATTTTGTCGTTGTTGATGATAGTGAGATACTGGTTGTAGTGCTGGTGGTGGTGATGATAATGGTAGTGTTGTTGATAGTTTGGTTGTTGGTGATGGTAGTGATGGGGTGGCTATTGAGATGTTACAACAGGAGTTACAAGTTGAAAAGTGAGAACATTGTAAACAAAATATTGTCAGATGTGTCTGCGTTCACTCACTACCTTTATTGTTGTAAATGGTGGTGATACAAATGTTTTTGTTGTAATTAATATCAGCACAGCAAAGCATATAACTCTGCAAGCAAACAAACCTGCTTAATGTGTGAAGATTAGAAAAGTTTTGCCAGGAACCAAAGTCTTTTAATCAGTCTGGCCGTACTTTATCTGTGATGATCAAGTACAAAGCAATTGTAAAGATTGAGTGTTCCTAGTTCAATCATCTCAAACTCTGGCTAAATTTTGAAAACTCGTGCTAGATCCAGGTAAAAAATGATGTTCCCTCAGTATTCCTATGTACCAGCCAACCAGAAGCATTAGTGATAACTGAATGGCTAGCACATCTGATGTCTATGCATTTTTTGTATCCCACACACATTGCTATGCAGCTGGATTACTTTGGTCTGGACCTAGACTTAGGTACTCTCAAAGCGCTTCAAACACTTTGGTACTCCTTAACTGCCTTATTTCTGATGATTTGTCTGTACAAAGAATTCTTTTTGGCTGATGACTTTGTCTGATCATCATTCATTCTCTCTCTCTCTCTCTCTCTCTCTCTCTCTCTCTCTCTCTCTCTTTCTTTTTTTATCTCTCTCTCTCTCTCACTTGCCACTTGCTCTCTCTCTCACACTGTCTGTCTCTGTGTTTGTGCAGATTGTAGAATGTGAAAAGAAGATCCAGCAGCTACAGCATGATGAAGAGATGGCCTTACAAGAGGTGAGTACTGAATGAGTGTGATGACATAGGAAAACCAGTTAGGAAAACATTATTTCTAGGAAATATTCATGATTTTAGGATGCGTTTAAAATATCCCAAAGAGGCCTTGCAAAAATCTGACATTTCATTAATGGCATGACTACAACCTGGTTTTCTGTCCCACACTCTGTATCCAAAATGATGGAACTTTTGCAAGTGTTCTACTTTTATGGCACTAGGTAACATAATTGCAGATTTTATTTCTGCTCATTTTAACATAAACTATTTCAGATTTTGGCAAGGCCCCAAACTTGTAATCAGCATTAAGAAGGAGAGAGCAGCCTTAGATATAGTCATCTTACAGACTAGGATGTATTGCTAGGTGTTTATTAACAGAGAGTTTGATGTGTTCTATCTAACCAGCCATATATGTAGTGTATGTAGTATATATGTCATCACTCAAAAGTCTGAAGCAAGTCACAACACACTGGAGAAGCAGAACTTGAAGAGTTCATTACAGTTAGTGCTGGTATTGCCAGACTAAAATAGAATAAAATTTATGGTAGCCCTTAACTCAAAACATATGATATCTAGATAGGAGCCATTTACATGAGATGTTCTAATCATCACCTTGTTGATGATTTCAAGTCAGATACTCTCACTGGCATCACCTCTGGTCTGATGCTAGTTCTCAGCACAGTACAGTCCATTGACTTTATACAGTAATTGATACAAGAGATATCAGCACATATGTCTATTATTATTGGTGGTGATTTCACACAGGTAGGGCTAGTTGTTGAAGACATTTGGAGAAATGGGGAACTAAGAAGAAGGAAGAATATGTGCAGTGGACTGTAGAGTGGGACCTTTGTATCAACATTTTGATGTTAAGACTTCAAGCATTCACAAAGAGCCATATCCCTTATGTATTGTTATATACATTTATATTTAGCATTATTATACATGTATGTTTATGAAATATCAGTGTTCAGTGGTCAGTATGAACTTAGTCATGATCTGTGTTGTAAAGGAGGGCATATTATGTGAGGAAAGATGAATGTGTAGAGTTGTGAGACAAGCTGATCTCTTCCAGAGACTTTTTACCAGAATGTTTTTTTATCCAGCATACATTGCACATTAGATACTATGAAAGTACAGCACTATAGGATATGAGGTACATTTCTGGCTAAGCATGGTCGAGATGTTTTGTTTATGTCAAGCTCTTTTTCTTTGTTTCCATGGCAACCATCAGAATTCCCTGGAAAGTCACTTTGGAACGCAGTGGAGATAGTTTGACATTTGCTCGTTAAATCTGTCAAAACTAATGATAATGTCAATTGTAATTATGTATGCCAATAATTCTCGCAGCCAAAATAAAATCTCAGAAACGTTTAAAATGTTGATTATTACAGTTGATGAATTGCAGCACAAAGGAAATATACCATATGAAATGAACTCTCTAATACAATGTTTGTCTTTTTTTATGCTGAATTCATTCATTCATTCATTCATTCATTCATTCATTCATTCATTCATTCATTCATTCAATCATTCAATCATTCATTCATTCATTCATTCCAATTTGTTCACTGACATATACATGCATTTATGCCATCTATCCATCTCATTGTGTGTACTCTGCCTACCTGTTCAGACCACCTACCTCTGGCTGCACCTCCAACCCAATCCCTGTCTGTCTGCCAGTCTCTGTATGTGTGGCCATTCTTTCTCATCTTCAAAGGAAACTGTGATATCTTTTCCTCAGATAAAGCAATTATGAAAATCTCAGAAAAAAACATATGATGATATGTGAATTCTGTGATCTCTTGATATCTGATAAGCAAAATTCAAACTATCTCCATGTGAAAGAGAGTAAGGTATATCTATAGCATACAAGCTTTTTTTATTTGGGGCCTGGTCTTGTGGTCTGTGATCATTTCTGTGGAATGATGTTGTGGCTCTTGTCTATGAAACAATTCTAGTACCTGAATTACAGTTGTAATGAAAATGGCAGAGAATCTTGGTGAATGATAGCATGATTGAAACATTGTGCATGTCCGAACATCTTTTTTAACACTACAATAAGAATTATTTATCATTAAGTATTCTACAGCATCCGTTTGTTCTTTACAGCATTATGCATTACTTGCCCTGCCTGTAGAATTAAAACTGTATAATGTAATCTGTCATTTAGAATGAAAACATCAATTGGTAGATTTATACTATTTTCTTCATAATTCTAAAGCTAGCAACTTCAGTATCTTTGTTAATGAAAGTTCAAAATGTATTCAGAACAACACTGGAAAATACATACAAGTGAGATCAAATTAAGTTCATATGAGCGTTTCTCTCTGCCTTTATCTCCCAGCCTTTCTTGCCTGGATATTGTGGCATCTGTTGTGTAGGCCATGATTTTTTTTCTTTTTCTTGATACCAATAAAGCCACTCTTCCAATAATTTCATATTTTAAATGGTTCAGGTTCAGATTTTGGTCTTATATGTCATGTTCCAGGGCATAAGGATTACCCCAGTGTTGTGTTGTGTCAGTCGTCTTTGAGGCTACTGTTTGTCACTTGTCCTGTCACAGCATGTTTGTTTTCTTTCCTATTCACCCAACCAGAGTCTAGACTACCATAGATTATGGATCATTTTAAATATTTCAAATTTCAAGTTTATTTTCTGAATATATGTAGGTATCTACATGGGCACACATACAAAGATGAGGCTAATGACAGGACATTGAACAAACACTGGGGTTTGGTATTTTTTGATTTTGTTAAAATAAAGACATCAACAAAAAAGAGACAGAAAAGAAAGTATTTAATTATTTCAGAAAAGAGTTTGATTTCATCTTCTGTTGAGATAGTCTGATTGATCAATCAGTTACATCACTTTAGAACTTAGAACAGTCATCTTAACTCTGGTAACATGAGGCTACTCGGGTCTGGCCTTCTGCTGGCTGTGTGGTCATTGGTATGGATAATGACTAATGACCATTGCACATATCGTCTGCCAACTGGTCAGGTGACACCGGGGTGCAAGATTCTACTGCTGTGCTCAGTGTATGGCAAGGAAAGATATACAGTATATATGCTGTTGCTGCATTCAAGCAAAGCGAGTGGACAGTAGAATAAATTCTGTCACCACATCATGAGGGCTAATACAGTTAAGCTGAATTCTATCATTAGATATATGTTTTCAAGTGGCAGACTTATCACACAGCTTTGCCCTTCCCTTCTCATTAGAAAGTGGCAATGTGTGCTTACTTGAGATTCATATGATGGGAAGTGCAAGAGTAGGGTAGGAAGTTCTATGTATCTTGTTGCTTTCAGATATTCAGTACTATGAAGCCTGCAGCTGACTGTAACAATGCTTGCCTTAGATATAGACACACATCTTGTCACCTTGCATGTCCAGACTTAGCACAGCTTAGTGCACTGACTGCACTTTTGAGATGTCACAGAGTTTTGAATAGAGCCTAATTATTCTCACATAGGCATTTGTAGGGTTCCTTTTTACAATTTATTTTTTCCTAGACGTTCAGTTAGCTCTAGAATATTTTAATAAGGAAGGAAGCTATTGGTACCTATGTCAGTAATTGTTGATATTTGAATATTCACGTGAATGTTGCTCTGTGTTGTTAGTGTTTTATCACATGCCACAATGTCTTGTCTTCTTAACCACTGAAACTGGGCTCACAGGGAAATTATGTGCTTTTGGCTCTTACTTGGTGTGTTGTTATCTCCCTGGGTTAGTGTGTGTGTGTGGACAGTTCACTTGTGGTGATATACATGGATTTAATTTTTTTGTTTTCATGAAATGGGTGATGAGATGACTGACACTCTCTCACTCTCTCACTCTCTCTCTCTCTCTCTCTCTCTCTCTCTCTCTCTCTCTCTCTCTGAGTGCATGTGTGCTTGCTTGCATGCATGCATGTATGTGTGTTTCTGTGTGTGTGTATGTAATGGGGTTTATTGATAGTACATGTACATGACAGGTCAGTTTCAGGCCAGAAGTAATTGAAGTTTGCTGTGGTTGAAGGTCTTGTCTTGTCTTAGTCTCATTAACCCATCCACACCAGAAACACTTGATTTTAAGTTTCTACAAATGCTTTTGATGTGAATGGTTAATGGGCGTAAAGAAGACATTGTAGTATTGTGCAGCTACAAGTATCTCAATCATCTGTGGAATGGACCCAGCCCTCTGTTATTCACCAGGCAGAAAATGAAGAGGTCTCATGCAGACTACTCCAGTGACTTTGAATGAGATACACATATTCTGACTATGTACGAAATGGATCAGAAACTGCTTGAATATCTGAAACTGTTATGAAGAAGTGCCAGATTGACTCTGAACTTGAAATGTTTTGAAGTCAGTCTAAATGAAGCTTATTATGTCACATGATCAGGAACTGAGATATTAGACGGTAAAGGTGATGAGGGCCACCCAATATTATATGTTTTGTTTTTTGCAGAACTTAAGAATGACATCATTTTTTAACACAAAAATACTGACTATTTGTGGGAATTGTGGATAAATCTGATCCACTGACTTTGAAAAAAGTGTTCCTCATTTTCCACTGCGTGTTCAAAAAACTATATCTGAGGAGAGAATAACGCTGGCTCAAAACTTTTGTTGCTGACTGAAAGTAGCCACATGAAGCTTTCATATTATACCAAAACCTTGATGGATTCAGAAAGGGAGGTAAGCTTCATTGTGACTGGCGGTAAGACATAGAGCAGTGCAGTAAGCAGCTATAAAAGAATGATACAAAAATATGTCCAGCCTGCAATGTTATTGGAATGATTCTTGAACATCTTGAATATCTGAACACTTTATAAAGAAATGTCAGCATGTTTGATCCTGAATATTACATTAACATCATGGCATTGAATGCTGCAATGTGTATCTATAGGTAGTGGCAGTACTTTCCATTGGTACGTTGATCAAGTATGCAAAAGAAAGCCTATGTTTTATTAGGCATGTTTATAGATACAAATGTGACTTTTGGCATTGGGAATTTGTTATTTTGGTGTTAGTATTGTAAAGCATTGTGGTGCATCAATAAACATTATTTTCATGTTGCAAATTTGTCTACATAAATAGTACTTAAGGCCTCTATAGTATTTTCATTGAAATATGGGTAACAGTTTTTAGCAAGTCAAATTTAGTTATAAGTCATTTATATTTTTGTCAGCTAAAGAACATTGAAGTTTCAGACAATGATTCACTTGAAGAACTTGAAATCATTTCACATCATGTGCTCTGAAGAATTTTTTTAAAATGTTCATACCATGACCTCTAGTGTTAATGTGATAATTTGCACTTCCTATTGTTCCTATAGTTTGTATGAAGTTTTAACCATAATCACAGAGTTGCTTGTGTTGAAGAAAATATGTAGCTCACAGTGACTGCCCATGCTTGAGAGATATTTCCCTCATCCAATTTCTAGTTCACAAAACTTAAATATGTAGTGATACCACTGCAACCTTTGATCTCTTCCCTCTGCAGGCCAAAAACCACCTGAGAACTATAGAACAGCTCAAGTCAGACTTGCAGATCAACAAGAACAGTGCCGCAGCAGAGCTGACACGTATACATGAGGACCTGGATGCAACACAAGAGGATCTGGATGCCACACGTGTGGAGCTGTCAGAGTTCAAGAGGTCAAACATGGAGCTAAAGGCTACTATTGCAGGGCTGAACGATGACCTGACCCGCTATAAGAACCTGCAGGATGAGAGTGCTAACGATGTGAGTAGTATGGGGAGAGTTCTAATAATGTGAGTAGTCCGGGATGAGAGTGCTGATGTCTGTAGTCTGGGATGAGAGTGCTAATGATGTGAGTTGTCTGGGATGTCACAAGTATGGTGTTTTTCATGTGTTTAAAAGTCGGTGATGACCTCAAACTACATGGAACCTGTGATAAGATCTTCTCTTCCCCACCAGTTCTTACATTGCATGAGGTTGAAATACAGTAAAGAGAACAATATTAGTATGAGACATCATCTTTGTCTCCAGATTCGCAGACAGAGTGAGCAGCTGAAGGAGCAGGAAGGCATCTTGTCAGAGACCAGGCAACAACTGGTGATTACGCAGAGCCAGCTGGAAGCTGCCACTCAGGACCTGGAGAGGCTCCACTCAGAACTCAGCAACTACAAACAGAAATACAACCAAGCCAGTAACCAGATTGGCCATCTAGAGACCACAGTGGCCACACTGCAGGACAAACTCACAGACAGCAGAAGCAGGGTAGGAATGAAAGGACTCTTCAGAGATTACAGTATTATACTGTATTTGTATGTTGGTTGTTTTAGGAGAGACTTTCTCTACAGATATAAAGTAAAAAGCTGTCACTTCTGTCTTGCTGTTCAAAGTACATTATTATGGAAATTATATATTCACAAAGCTAAGGAGAGTTATTATCTTTCTTAGATCATTATTAAGGTAATTCCAATGTATTTGGAAACTGTTCTTTGAGACATTAATGATTAGGTGAAAATACAAACATCTGCTCAGTTATACCTCCAAGCTTTCAATCCATGTAATGAAAGCATCCCCCATGAAGATTTTGTGAACAACTTTTTGTATATTGTGGCCTTCCCCTTCCACTGTAGATGTGCAAGTTAAACTCACATGGTTCTTGCGTTCCTTTCACATGATCATCTTGTATCATATCTTGATCAGTGTGCATCACAGGCAAGCTTATCCCTGTGGGGGTCCCATGGCGTCTATCTATGTATGACCAGTGATAGATAATATGATGAAATGTTAAAAATGGTCTACTCTAAATGATTGTTTGTATCCAGCTCATGAGTGTCGAAGTGCTGGACTTTCAGTATGATGGAAATGTTTTATAATGAACTTCTTGAAAAGATTACTTCCCAGTATTGACTATAACTTGCATCTGTAATGCTGCACAGTGCGGAACTCTTTCCACGTACAGATACATGGAACCAATCTTAAAGATATTTGCTCAAACACTAAAACTTTTTTTGTCAATTCAAAATATTCCTTTAAGTCCTCCGGGTGTTCACGGGTACTTGTATGCATTTTTGTTGTTCATATCCCATTGACATTTTATGTATTTTCCACATTTGTTCTTAGCAACACATTGGTACATTTGTGTTGTTTCACATGAGAAAACACAATAGCAAAGAAACAGGCGCCTGTGCCTACAAGGCTTTCGTGGATATTTTTATGCACCACAATTTCTATAATAAAAAAGAAGGTGTGAGTAACTGAATGCCATAAAGGTTTTCAAAGCTGACCAATAATAATAAATGCCTGGGAGGTTTAGACAGCTCATGACACAGTTATTCAGATTCCCTTAATACACTCACCGCCACCAGGAACTGGACAGAGAGGCTACCATTGAGCAGCAGAGATCTGAGCTGGAAGGTCTTGACCGGGCTTACAGTGAGAGCAAGGAGGAGATGACCAAGTGTGAGGACATGATCCACCAGCTGACCCAGGAACTGGACAGCAGCCAGAAAGAGTTGGGAGCCACTCACAAACACATCCAGGAGGTGGAGGACGGCAACAGGGAGCTGAGAGAGAGACTGCAAGATGCTCAGCACCAGGTAAGATGTTTTGGGTGGATGTGTTGTGTATGGTAGGGTTAGTATAGAACATTTTAGATGGACTGGACATACATATGTAATTATCATCATGCAAGATTAATACTTTTCTCAGACAAGTAATTGATTCTGTTTCACGCTGTGTTAATAAATTTTCTGCCTCATATTGGCTGCCATCAGAATCCTACAGGACAGCAGGATTTGATAATTTTTCTGTTCATTACTGTTGCAATTAGTAGGACAATTTATTGTGAGTACTTCCATGTGTTTTAGCAGGCATTACATTCAGAGAGATGTGCCTGTGGTGATTGGTTTAACACGGTTTCACAGCAACAAAAGTTGACCTGTTTGATATGGCTTTGTAAGGAGAAAGGAGTGTCTTTGAAAGTATGATTTGCAAGTTTAAAATAGTAAAGAGTTCTGTCTACTTTTATCATTTCAGGCCCTTCAGAATGATGAGAAGGCACACAGCTTTGAGAACAAACTGCTGTCATACCAGGCTGACCACTCACATTCTGACCAAGAGGTGAGCTCTGCTAAGGCAAATCAGCTGGTTTGTGGATAGAGCATGAAAATAGATGTCTATATTTTTACTTCAGTACACTAACAATAATGATCAAAATTAAAATGAAGAGCAGAAAAAGTTCATTAGTTTGCATTTAAGGTTCTTGGAATACACAATATGAGAGGACTTCTTTGTTTTTGCCTCTTTCAAGACACAGTATCATTTCTCATGCATCACATTATCCTCTGTGCAGTTTGCAGACAAGGAGGACCAGATTACCAGTCTGGAGTACCGACTGGAGGAGGTTCAGGCTGATATAGAGGGCAAGAACAGAACACTAGAACAGGTCAAATCCGATCTGAGTATTTGTCAGTCTGAGCTGGACCAGGCAAGGGATGACCGGGCCACAGCTATCTCAGAGGTATGACTTCTAGGCTATACAAGACAAACATACACTTCCATGTTAATGAACTAGTGGCACGACCAGCAGGTGACTGGTCATACCTGATTATTGTATGTGTTGCTTCAGCAATGGGTGCACTTACACAGCGGCTGGAGAAAATTTTTTTGAGATATGTTTGCCCAGTGAAGGTAGTGAAAGAGCAAATTAAATGAAACATCTGTCCAGATAACTCATAAAACCAAGGAATTCTGTGTCCATCTGTCACATCATCATGTCAAGTTTAAAGATATATTTGGTGCCCAGAGAAACATTTGTATTGCAGAGAGTGTTTGAGAAGCCTGTTCCAAAATAGTATGAAAATCATACATGAACTTCAAGTTGTTCTCAAAAAATCTGTTTTCATCTATCATTACAATATTGTTGCTTTAATTGTGTCAGATTACAGTAGGCTGTCAAGTGACACCGTAGACTTCAAATGGCATGAATGACTCTGGGTACAAATGTTCCAGTGTTCTGAGATGAAGTATCAGAGTATTATGAAGCATTATGACATTTCACACCTATGTAGTCCTTCTATTGATCATTGTGACTGATTTTTCATTCTTTGGTGTTTTTAATGTCCCCTGGAGTGGGTGCCCCTTTCACTAACAGTGACACTGCAATTTATTCTTTAAATAGTACACCTCCTGAATTAAAGGCATATTCATTTTCAACATAGCGTGACCACAATGTTAGATTGTTTGCTGTCTACACAACACAATATTCGCACTGTTTTAACAAACTCCTTCTATGTGTGCTTACTGTTACAGATTGAGAAGATGGAACAGAACGTGCAGCAGCTTCAGGTGAATCTGGCCTCTGCCCACCAGCGCCACAAGAGTGAGGTTTGTCGCTATGATGACCAGATTGCCACTCTGGAGAGACAGTTGGCCGAGACCCAGGCAGAGCTGCGCAACGCAGAGTGTGAGATCAACAACAAGGAGGAGCAGATCAAACGTAACGAGGCTGAGATCACTTCCTGTCGTCAAGATATCCACAACAAGGTGGAGGAGGTGAGAAAAAAATTGTTTTATTTCTTACTGAGACATACTCTTAACTAGCATGTGACTGATGGCACGATTCCAAGACTGTACCTCATCCTAGAATGATTACTGATGTTTGTTAAAGAGGCAGATTGTTGAATTGTTGCTTAGAGATGTTCTTTAATACTTGTTTATCTTTATTCAAGGTAAGAAAAGTGATGTCTTGTTTTTCAGATAAGGACAGAAAAAAAACCACTCAGCAGGTGCCATGTGCATGTTAATCCTTCGACAGTTTCAGAATTGTAGAGAAGTAGGCCATGGCTGTTGTCCAGGCAGAATTGACAGGAAAATTCCAGCCAATAATTTACTCTTGCAACCTGCCAGGCACTGTCTGGCTGTTACTGTACTCAATCAGTGTAATGAAGAGACAGACCATTCTTCATGCAATGTCTTTGACACTGTACACACTGACTCTGATTCTGTGAGGCTGTGATACATGACCATCACATTCTCTTGACTGTTGATTAGTTGATTAGCAAGACAGCCATGTGGATGGTGAATATTCTCTTTTGTCAGATTGAGAAACTGGAGCGCTCCATCCATGATGTGAAGATTGAAATGAACCAGGTCAATGCTCAAAACAAGCAGCTTGAGGGAACTGTGAGTTTTCACCACTTATTTTATTTTTCCTTTTGAGCATGTCTAGTTGAATGTTTGTTCCCTAATATCTTCATTTGAACAAACTGTCTATAAGCAGCTGATATTCATATAGGCAAAATGATGAAATGAGGGGTGGTTTCATAACAGGAATTTGTAAGCGCTCATTATTCTCTATACATATGTTTTGATCATATCAAAAATAACGTAGAGCACCTTCAATTTCCTCCCTTGCTGACAAACTGTTTAAAAAAAAAAAAAGGAAAGACATTTATAAAAAAAAAGGTGAAATCCTTTTATATCCATTGATTGTCCCAACTGGAGAATTCCATGTATCATGTCATGTTGTTCTCTAATTTTAGATCTGTGAGATGAAGTCAGATGCAGATAATCTGAAGCAGGACCTGAATGAGGCCAGAAGTCAGTACAAGGATTGTGCTCAGGAGGTGAGTTGCCACTCTTTGTGTCCCATTCCTCACACGTCTGAGAGAAATAAACTGAACTATATCACCAGCATTAGTTGTCTGACACCATAGTTTACACATATCTCTGTCATACCGTTATGCCTGTTCCTTTATAGGCATGTCTGAATTTTCTGTTTAAACAGGACGTTACTTTATTTGGCATTAAAGTGTGATGTTAAGTCCCCATTGTTGTTAATGACACAGTTCATTTGCCTTGTCTCCCTGCAGCTTGCCCACCATGAGGAGAAGCTGAACCTGATGGAGCAGAGTCTACAGTCAACACAGGATCAGTTGAGTCAGAGAGTCACAGAAGTCGTCAAGCACGAACAGCACATCAGGAAACTGCAGGTTAGGAGTTGGCAGGGAAGGGGAGAATATCAGTGGACGGCAAGGAAGGTGTTAGAGGAGGAAGGATATGGAATGACATATGGAAATTTGAGTTAGATTTTGGATTTTGAGTTAAAAGTATATGAAGCAAGTGAAGAAAATAACAGTTTTGATTAGGTAAGGGAAAAAAAAACACACTGTATTGTTAACTGTTATTTGTCTTTTCAATACATGAAAATATATAGATTAAACGTTAATGTGATACCATTATTTGATACAGTCAAAAAGAAAAAAAAAAAAAGCCCTACATTTGATGAGTACTGAGATAAACACAAGGCTCCCTGATATAAGATGTATGACACTTTCTGTTGGCCACAGGCAGAGTTGAAGTCTGTGAAAGAGAGAGCTGAGAACTATGAGGAGGAGATTAGTGAACAGAAGAACATGATTGACAAGCTCAGGAAGGACTTGGTGATGACCAAGGAGGAGTACCACGCCGCCGTCCAGGAGGGAATTGCCTACAAACAGCAGGCACACAAACTGGACCTGGAACTCTCTGGAGCCAGGGAACAGGAGAAGATGCTCTCTGACCAGGTGAGTCAGGCTGTCTAGTAAAGTAAATCAGGCTGTCTTGTATAATGAAATTGTAGAATACAGAACCCTGTGTAATGTGATGTATCTGATTTTGAGTTTGTTAAGAGCTGAGTGTTTAAAGATGACATATTGTAGAGGGAATCACATGCCAGCCTAGAGCTGGGAATCTGTCATATTGAAAGAGTATTCATATGGCTGAGAGGAGGAGACACTGTGCTTCTATTGGAGAGAATGTTAGTAGACGTGGTGACACATCAGATGTTACGTAGATTGGTCAGTTGTGAACAGTTGAGAAACATACGTCACTAAGTATAAATACAATATCCAAAGAAACTTATTCGTACAGAGGAGTCTGTCATTGCGTGATATATTTCATACAGGAACTATTTGAGTACATTATTGTCACTCCTGTCCAGCTAGTGGGGAAACTACATATATTTTTAAACACTAAGTTTAAAGAACTTCTGAAATGTTTTCAGGTGGAGCAGCAGGAGCAGATTCTAGGCCAACTTCAGACAGAGTTGAGAGCGGAGCGGGAGAGACATGGTGAGACAGTCAGGCAGCTGAGTGCAAGCAAGAAGGTGGGGCTAGACCTGCAGGCAGACATAGATGCTCTGCATAAACAGACCAGAGAACTTCAGGATAGGGTACGAATAGTTTTCTCTTATATATGACTTTTCTTCTTCTTTGTGATTACCTTAGCTTTGTCATTTTAGTTTTCTTCATTCCTTACTTGATTATCTTTGTGTGGACAAACTGCTCCATGGAACAAGTCATTGTCACAGTCCTTTAATACTGACTTGAGCAGTTAGGAGATGAAAACAATGTGCTGAAATCAGAACAGTCAAGAAAAATGTTGGAGGTGAAAGTTAAAAGCGCTAAGTGACAGAGCATATCTACAAAGGCAAACATTTGGTATATGGACGTTTTTGGTATGAATTTAAGTGTTGATCAGGTTAGGATTAACAAATCATGCATCAGCAGTGACAAAGCATTTGCAAGAAAGTACATTTTAATTTAATTGTTTTCTATTTTCAAACTGTTTGTAACAGGTGAAGGCAAGAGAAGAACAAATTGCCCGTCTCAGACATGAAATTGATGAACTGCATCAGAAGAACAGAGAGGGAAGTGAGGTGCTTGCTGAGAGAGAGGGACAGCTCAGACTGGCCAATACAAACTTACAGACGGCCCAGAAACAAGCTAGACACCATACACAAGAGGTGAGGAAAAAGGGAGGGTTCATCCCTGCAGATGGTGGAATTTATAAACAGTGGACTCTGGAGGCTTTATTTCCCTCCTCCTCATTCACCATAGACTGGAGGACATCCAGATTTTTGGTGACAGATAATGTGCATTCCATCCTAGACTTTAAAGTCAGAAAGGTTTTTGTCCTGTAGTTTTGTTTTTTTTTTGTTTGTTTTTGTTTTGGAATTTATTTTGGCAATTCTGTCTTTGGGCATGGTCAGCTTTTCAGTTATTTTCAGGGTTTTCATCTAGGGTACTTTTCAATACCTGCTCACCTTTAATGCGTTGCCATCTTTCAGTTCCATTGACCTCTTTAATGGAATCAGTGCTATCAGTAAGATCACACCTCAACTATTGCAATATCCCGTTATTAGAATAAGGAGTAAAGCTCATATATCAGGACCCAGCTGTACATGGTAATAGTGAGACAGGGACACTGTTACACACAGTATTTTAGAGGGGGAAATTATGCAACTATTTTATTTCATGACATAAAGAATTTGGAAATTCTTGTAAAATATGAAGAGAAATGATAACAATTCACCTTCCTGAATCAGCTAGCCAGGACAAACTGTCTTCATGTCTTTGCCATGATCTGAGTTTGATTCTTGGAAATGAGAATGACTGGGCAATGTTTTCAACTATTGGTCAACTTGCATTGTTAGTGAAAAAGAACTGTGAAGTAAATAAAAAGTGGCTGTCTGCCACAGGGAAGTTTTTTTTTTATTAGACACTTTAGCACAATGTAATAAAATTTGCGATCACTACCATTCTTCCACAGTGTCAGTCAGTATTATTTGTAGTTCTTAAGTTCATTCCAGTTCATAAGCTGTAAGTTTTTATTTCAGTCCTCTTGAAATCAGTTGCCATGGCCTAACAGTGTTGAGAAAAGGAGAACTTCCCTCATCTTTCAGTACCTTTGCATCCCACTCAAAATATTGGGTCAGTGTGATCATAGATTACATCACAATGAGATTATTTTGTTGCATTTTCTCTCCTTCCAAGATGTTTTAAAGTCATGCATACCCTAGGCAAGGCTTATAGGGTCTGTCCTTTACTTAACATTCTGAGCAATATATGACTTTGTATTGAGGGTGCAATATCATATGTAATATTTGTATGAATTGTTTTCATAGATTGCTCGTTATGAAGACACTCTGGCTCGACTTCAGGCTGATCAGGAGAAAGTGCAGGAACAATATCACAAGACCAGTTCACATGTGAGTTTGATAAGTGTCACAGAACAGACCCAGCTTTTCTTAGACTTCAAAACTTTTATATTTTTTCTCATGGCTGCAGCCACAGACCTCATGATATAAAACATCTAGACTAACTCTCATCTGATCTTTGTCTGTCATGTATAGTGCTAGGGTAGATCTTACACTCAAACACTTATTGGGAATTACATTGGATGCTGTACAGTGTTTCAAATCAAGAATATTTTGCAACACCTCTAGGGCTGATCTAATCTAGTTTTTTCCCTTTGGGACTTCTACAATACTTGGGAATAGGCTTAGTTTTGTGTTTTGGAGGTTTTGTAATGAGGATGTTAAAGTTTATTTGAATCACAATGAGCTTGGATTCTCTTCAATAAGTCAGCCCACTGTTATGCAGTCATGGGTAAGAAAGTGTTGTTGCAGATGCACCAAACTTGCATTAGGTACAATAGCCTTTACTTAACATTCTGAGCAATATATGATTTTGTACTGAATGAGGGTGCAATATCATATGTAATATTTCCGTCATTTTTAGAATATCTGATTATGTGAGCATGAGTAGGAGTAGCATCAAGTATTTTCTTTCTCACTTTAAGAGAAACATAACTCAATGCAACAAACCAAAAATCAGTCTTTTCCAAGTTTTGAAAAAGTTCTTATCTGAAAAGTCTTGACCATTGTTTGATTGGACAATGCTGTACTGTTAACTTGACTTTCTCTATAGTTGATGGAGGCCGACGCCAAGGTGCATGAGCTGAAGGTTCAGTTAACCACTGTCCAGGGTAACCACAAGGAGTCCATGGAGCAGCTGACAGAAAAGTCTCGTCACCTGGCCACCATCAAGACAGAGGCTGCTAAACTTTCTCAACAGAACAACTCCATGAGAGAGGAGGTGAGTTGCACAAGGAAATTAACAACCAGATGTATGATATTTGTAAACAAAGTCAAGAAACTGACACACATTTGAATTTACTTACTTTGATTGACAGAAGGGATAGCTTGTCATGTGCAAATGTAGTACTTCATTGATTACATCCTGTACTTCATAGTTGCATGTCACTTCAACAATTCCAGGACTTTGCTGTTTCTTCCAGTGCGACTGCATATCAACTACACTCATCCACACACTTAGTTTTGACTCCTTCATCCAAGAGTCACTCTTCAACCCTGCTTTGCCATCTCTCTGTTGTGATGGTAGCTAGCCATCACTGTACTATTCAGGATCTAGAATCAAAATCTACAGCAGCATTAGTTAGTGACATTGCTTCTACTGCTTACAGCAACACTCTCTTCAGTCACTCCATGGTTTACAGTATCATTCTTTGATCTTCCAACAAAGTAAGGAGTTTTGTTAATATTGGCTAAGTGAACACATGTTCCTTTTTATGGTACAGATCATGTTTTATGATGAGAAGTTGAGGAAAATGCAGCAAGAGTTGAGAAAGACACAAGAGATCAACAAGGCCACAGAGGAAGAGGTGAGGAAGGTGTCTTTTTTGTTGTTAAAGTATTCTTATGATTCCCAGTAGCTGGCATTTTTCATACAGATATTATTTGCTGATGGAATTGGAGAAGTAACAAAACTCAGCAATTAGCATTGTGTTATATACTGAATCCTCTTTAGGGACAGCATTTCAAATTTCACAAGTCTGTACCAATGAAAGACAGCTTTAAAGGTCAGCTCTGTTATCTGCATGCTTACATGTAGTCTATGTTGATAAATATTCACAACAATACTTAAGGTCCTATTACATGAACATTTGCAGCAACTTCTTTTTATTTGACAAAATTGTGTTCCTTTAACTCTAGCTCCAACATTTCGAAGAACGCTATACCAGCCTGCAAGTGGATTTGGTCTCTAGCCAAGAGAAACAAAAACAGTCCTTACAGGAGCTCTCCGCCAAAGAAGAGGAAATGGTAGTGGTCAAAGTGGAGCTCAGTTCCTTACAGGAGAAATACAAGGTTGCTAATGATGAGGTAATCACACCAGTAAAGTAATCGTACAAAAGATGACGTAATCACACTAATGATGAGATAATCACCTCATTTAAATAAAGACAGTGGAAGGGTTGGTGGAAAAGGAAGAAGTGAAAGAGGAGAAGTATGAAATGATGTAAGACCGTAATAAGTCTTTTAGTGTATTGCGATTTGTCCAGAACTTCTGCTTTTCATATTTCTGCAAGTTTTTTTTTTTGTGGGGGGTTAGATTAAGATTTTTAAAGTTTGACAATTAACTCTTGTAGTGCCAGACACAATTAACTCTCGTACTTGTAGTGCTAGACACCAGCAGTTCAACTATGTCTTCACTGTGTGACCTGGTCTCAGCTATCTTATCATTTTGTCTTGAAATTTGCTTCAACCCAGACTGTCACGCAGCTGCACAAAATAGGTCCTAGCACTTTTCTGATTGTCTCTAAAACACAAAAAATTTGACCCTTGCTTTTAGAGAAGTAACCTATCAGTGAGAACTGAAGCAGTGCTGACTTCATAAGGGTTAAGACTGAATTCCTGGTGAATAAGTGTAGCATAATCAGATCTAGATGTTTACCTTGCCACCAGAATTTTCTGCATCTGTATTGGTCATTCATCATCATGTTGTTGACCTCTTGAAATTTCACAAGGAATACTGAAAGCCACAGTTGATTTGAATGTAGGTTTTATGACTGTTGCACACTCCAGCAGATTGTCATTCTCAACTCTGTTGTTCTGTCATTGTGTCCTCAGGCAAGCAAGTTGGCAAATGAATTGGAATTAATGAAGCAGAACTACCGCAGTGCCAATGAGGAGATCTCAAGTCTGCGAGTGGCCCTGGAGGAATCGCGAGCCAATGGCGACCGACTGCATCGAGAATCAGAGCTTGTTGTCCACAATGTCAATACCTGGGTGCAAGAACAAAAGTGCGTGAGAAACAGAAGTAGTTTTACAGCAGGAGAAAGGAGAGATAGAAGAGGGATGCATAGTGTTGGGCCTGAGGAGGATGTGTATGAAGGGATGGGTTTGGCACCAGTTTGGTATGACAGGAAAGGACAGCGCCATGTACAATATTATACATTGGGTGGAGGAGATGGACCATGACTCCCCTAGTATTTGCAAAGATGAATGTCTCAGAAGATGCTTTCTTTCTGATGTAGGTTTACACAAAGTCAGACTAGGAGAAAGAAAAGTCGAAATGAGGGGTAAAGGGATGCACTAGATCTTGAAATATATATTCAGGTTGTTAGTTGAGGCAGTGGGAACACTTGCCAAAAGGCAATGGCTTTCAGCTTAATCATGCCACACAGTTTTTTTAATAGTCAGCTTACGTACCATTTGGACAATATTTACAAATTTCCCTCCAGCTTTTGTCATCCTCTAGTTACATACAAGTCCATTATTTTGATACTGTCCTTAGCAGGAAAACTCCTGGGGACTAATCTTTATTTTATTATGACAAGATGCTCCAACTGATGAGACAGTCTGTGACTTTTACAGACCCTTTCACTTTACAGATACATTTCTATAAATTCTACAGTCATTGTCACAGTGTGAATGAGCTTGTGGTATTCATGTGATATTTCTCTCAAGACCTCAAGAATCAACTTGATGACTGACAGTCATTTTACATTATACCCATATGTAGATCAATTGTTCACGACAGATTTTCAGTTTGACTGTTTTAGACTACCATTATGGCCCAGTCTGACAAGGACAAATTTAAATAAATAGAATCTTCATCAGGGTACACAATATGAGACAGACATCATGCGTTGGCAGAACGAGGCATATGCATTGATTGTTTGTAATCACAGGATGGACATGAAAATTAAATACATTTCAATAACAGTTGTCTCTTTTTTGATTCTGTCATGTTGAAATAATTGATCATTTCGTGTTCTCAGGGAGTTTGAAGAGGGAATTTTAGATTTGATCCATTTCTTTTTTTCTATATTGCTATGAGAGTTGTTTGTGTCTTGTTCAATCTCATACAGTATTGTACTGATGTTTTTGATTCAAAAGTTGATTATAATATTTTGTTTTGCCTTTTTCTTCCTTTGTTGGACAGAATGGCCAATGAAAAGCTTGGTAATAAAATCAGGTGAGAAAAGACCTTGTGATACTGACTGTCCAGTCTCCTCAGTTTCATGTAATACAGTGGAATTTCAATAACATGAATTTTCATGAAGCATGGATATTATTATGGAGATCCACCTGGCTAATGAAATGATAAAATAATATGAAATGTGTGATTGTGAAATAACAAAATGAGGTCCACTTGTTCTATGAGTACTTACTTACTATGGAGGTTCCTCTATATAATACTCAGATGCAATACTGTTTACTTAAGCTGTCATTGGACCAGTGTGATCTCAACATCATGTAGTTTTCTGTATCTTTTAACTTGCAACTTACACTTCAAATAGAGGCTATCTATATGTCTTGGAGCGGCATAGGACTTGGGTTAAGTATTTGTCACTTGACTTTCTGCTTGAAAGATTTATGATTTCTTTCTAAGGATTTTTCACAGCCAATTTATGGCACGGTGACAGGGTTTTTTCACATGTGTAATTCCATAAAAATATTCTACTTTGCCATAAGAGTTATTCATATTAGAAACTCATTCATGAATAATTTACATGGGTATGAAGGAAACAGTGTCAGTCTTTCATTATAGGTCAAAGCAGTATGAGGCATTGCTTACGGATTTGCCTTGTTTGCTCGCAGATATAGAATTGGGTGGCCAGTCTGAGAAAATTTCACATTTTGTTTAATTTGATATCATACTGACTTCCTGTCATTTCAAAGTTCATATTTTGTTTAATTTGTTATCTGACTGACTTCCTGTTATTTCAAAGTTCACATTTTGTTTAATTTGATATCGGACTGACTTCCTGTTATTTCAAAGTTCACATTTTGTTTAATTTGTTATCTGACTTTCTGTTATTTCAAAGTTCAATTTTGTTTAATTTATTGTCTGACTGACGTCCTGTTATTTCAAAGTCCACATTTTGTTTAATTTGTTGTCTGACTGACTTCCTCTTATTCAAAGTTCAATTTTGTTTAATTTATTGTCTGACTCACGTCCTGTTATTTCAAACTCCACATTTTGTTTAATTTGTTATCTGACTGACGTCCTGTAATTTCAAAGTTCACATTTTGATTCTAATTCTAGAGAGCAGAGCAAAGCAATCATGGTGCTGACATCGGAGAAAGAGTAAGTAGATATGGTTCAAATTTTTGTGTATTAAATGAATTAGTGAGGTTTTAAACTTACTCAGCAATGAAACTTTGTATCAGCTATTACTACAGTCAGTACAGTTGGTGGCATCTGATAATTTACTGGTGAAAATTAAAGGTCACTGTATGGCATGCCAGTGGCAATATAAAACAGTCATAACCATATGATTACATTGAATGTTGTTTTGCTGTGAAACAAAGCGGATGCTTCACTGTTATGGTGCAAATAAACAAGTAAAAAAATACCATTTCACAAAAAAAGCAGGTGAAAATACACAAGTAGAAAAGATATCATTTTTTTTTTTAAAAAACAGGTATTTATTTCTTGGAGCAAACCCTGCTTTGTTGAAATGCAAAGTTTTATCAAAATTTCATAATCTGACAAAGTGGGACCTAAGGTGGAATAGTGGAATTACCAATCCAGCAAAAAACATTCATGATAGGAAAAATTGTCGGTTCCGACTTTTTTTTTATTTTTGACCTCAGCATGAATGACTGTGAGAATGTTTTTCATTGTGGTCATGTTTATTGACAGGACTCTCTTAGACCAGATCACCAAACTACAGAAGTCTTACAACAAAGTGAAGATGGAGCTGGAGGAGAAGGAGACGGAGGGAGAGAAACTCAGGGTGAGAGACTTCTTCTCTTCAGTTCTGTTGACAGCACTTAGTGTTAAATATGGGTCAACCGTACTATGAAATTTTGCATTTAAAACATTTGTACCAGAGGTCTAAGATTTGCCACTCATTAAAAAGGGAGAAAAACGAATATTTTTATTATAATAATGATCCAAGAGTGTTTAGACGCTGTCACTTCAGGACAAGTACAGTCAGCTTGTCATGGTCACAGTCATCTTAACGACAACTTCTAGATAAACTTCACACTTTCAACAGTTGCTTTTAAACAGAGTTGACTTTTATCATTGACACATCTCTTTCTTTCTCTTCTCAGGCCCTCCAGTCTCATTCAGCTCACCAGCAAGTTATTCTGAACCAGCTTAAGAGTCGTCTGGAAGAACATGAGTGAGTATACAATTCCTAATAGATTCTTCTTAATTAGTCAACTGTCTGTATAAGTAAGATAGTGGTGTGATCACATCATCAAACTTGCCGAGGTAAAAGATGCATCAGCCAATAAAAGCCAATGAAACAAACCATATCAACCAACCATATTCCTCTAACAATAAAAAAGTGGAAATCAGAAGTAAAATTTGCTTGTGATGTCCAAAGGGCTATGCATACTTAATAAAGCTTAAAGGTTTCATCTTTTTATATAAATGTGCATTTGAGTGCAGATGAGCAGTCTTTAGAGGCAACACATACAGTTGTGAGATTAGTGGAACGTGAATATTGAGGATGATTCTAGGTTTGAAGTTCTGCGATGCAGTTTTAATGCTTGAACAAAATGTTATGACATTTATTTCTGTGGGACTGCAGCACAAAGGAACACAAGAATTCAGGCTGACTAAAGCTTCTGCCACTCACATACTGACATACAAACACTCGTCACCTTCAAAGTCAGTCAGTTCCTAGGCCCAGCTGTAAATTGTTACGGCAAATAACCAATATGATTTATAACAGCTGTAATTTTAAACAAACTACTTAGTGGATGACACATTTCTGATTTCATCTCTCACAAAAGCAGGGAGAAAGTATTTTCCAAGAGTCTTAGGCCTATAGTCTCATGATAGATGTATAGAGGAACAGAGGAAACTTGAAGTGTTTATTTCAGTTTTATTTCAGTTTTGGCCAAAGAAATGTATGGTTTGTACATTTTAAAGAAGTTTTAATGCCCATATTCTGTATCAGAATCAAGGTTGCCTCTGTAGATATCTCAGAAAAGTCATTGTTTCCTCAGAGTGGAGCAGGATGAAGACATGAAGACCAAGGAGGCAGCCATAGAGGACTTGCACCTCCGGCTCAAAGCTAACATTGATAGTATTCACAAGCTCAATCAGCAGGTTGGTTTGCTGAAAGCCATAGAGCATTTATAAATGATGCCACTGAGTTGTCACTTTTCTAGATATTTATGAAATTCCAGCAAAGTTCAGGCCTCCAAACATATCATCATTGAGCATTCAGTATATATTTACCTGCAGCTGTCTATCGTAGCATGACCACATCAAGGATGAATTGTGAAATCATATCCTGCTTATAGACCAGAAAGAAAGTAAACTATATCAGAGTTGGACACATACTGTAGAACTTTATGAAATGGAATATTAAGCCATGGCTCAGACATTTGAGTTTGTTAAGGATTCTGTAGATAAAGTATTCAGTGCTAATCCAAAGAGAAGGTGAGGAATTCAAGTGTTTGAGGTGTAAGAAAATGTTTTCTTATCCATCTGTTTATCCCCTGTTCCAGTTGGCATCTCTTCAGAAGGACAATGTGAGACTGAGAAGTGAGTTGGAGAGAGAGATTGCCACAAGACAGAACCTGGAAATGCAGATTCAGAGCAAGGACCAGCTGGTGGAGAGTCTGAGGTCACAGTTGGACTCCAGTACGTACAAGAGATTGTTGGAGAAGACAGAGCAGTACAAGGACCCAGAGAAACTGGTGAGTCAATACATTGGCTGTGTGTTTGTTTGGATATTAGTCAGGCTGTGTATTATTTTGTATGTATAAATGCTAAATTCATTTTCAACAGAATTTCCATTTGAGAGGGGTGATGTTTTAGCAGACTGTCATTATTACTCAAATGTCAAGCAAGTAGTCAGTTAAACAAAGTTAGAGATAAAAGTCCATTAAAATCTTTCTTATCTCAAGACATAATGAATTTCTGAAACTTTTTGTGATTTTAGAAATTCTAGTAATTACAGTAAAATACCGATTCTGCCCTTGGCAGTGTTGATGTGTAACTGGAAAGCTAAGAGAAGAAAGATTTACTACCTGTCGTATGTTTTAATCTTAGATTATTCTCTGATTAGACAATCTTTCATGATCCCCCCTTGTTTTTTTTAATTAAAGTCCAAGATAATCTGACAGGAGAAGTACCAGGTCTGTCTGTACATATACAGTATGTTATGTTATGTTGGCAGTGAGACTTGGAACTGATGTGGCAGAATAAGTGTTTCCTCTTTGGGTTATGAAATTGACTGACAATTTATATGAAGAAACTTACATCACACTAGACTATATGAGAGGAACATTTTCTTGACTGTTGTCAGCTAGTTCCCTAAATAAGACAGCCTAGCTTGCAAATTAATCGCTGCAAAGCAAACTCAGATCTTGAAATGATGAAATAATTTCAGGAGAAAATCCTGGGCTCTGAGAAAGGTTTCAGCACAGCCTCTGAGAGTGACATTAGTGAGGTAGTTACGGGGAGGAAGGGATGGGGGGGATACTGGCTGTATAGGGAGAAACAATGGAACATGGACTCCACTGACATTAGACATTACCGGCACATGACTCACCTGTAAAGCCACATGAGTTGCTACTAAGGAATCTTTCAAAAAAGTTTTATGTAAAGTGTCATTGAAGTTACATGTTCCATGGATTTCCCCTAGTAGTCGTGCACAATTGTATGAGTTTTGCTGTTCTGCTGCACAAGATTTTACTGTTGATTGTCATTGTATGTGCATATTAAGTGCAAAGCCAAACAACTTAGTCTGTTGTGATGGAAAATAAATGAGTTAAGACAAGTTTAAATGTCAGTGTTCATTCCAAATAAATCTGGAGAGGTTTTGATTGCCATTAAGAGAGAAGTTCTCTCATTATTTTATTGGTTTTATTGATGTTAGATTTTATGTTTGGGAGAGGAATGCCTCTTACTCATAGGGGAAGAAATAGAAATAGAAATAAGAAGGGTGCATACAATTAGTGAAAAGTTGAATGGGTGTGTGTGATCAGAATCCATTTAAGCTACTTGCGGCTACAGAGTTGTGACAGATGTAAAATCATTTTTACGGTTGAATGATTATTTGCTACCTTGACAAATATTAGGTCCACTCAAAAGTACTATTTACAATCTTCAGGAGACATTGTTAATGATTTCATATGGAGCATATTCACAGTATCCATAGGACTGACAGTCTCATTGGCTCTTGCAGAATGTTTTGAAACAGCCCTCATTGTTCATGATAAGTGGACATTGTTTGTGAGCTTGGCTGTGAGTTCAGTCCCTTTTTATAGATACAGTATTATTTCAACAACTAGCAAGGAAGGAGATGGAAAGTCCATGGGAAAACAGGAATTGGTACTAGAGGGTGGTAAAGGGGATGAGGGAGAAGAGAGTAGAAATGATTGTGTTGTCAGCCAGCTGACCAGTGATGACTGAGACTCAAGGAAGTTATATTGTGTGTTTGTGTCACAGTTGAACAGTGAGATAACAATATACTTATATAGTGTTCACTAGCACATTGTTTTGCACAAGACTGGTTTGCTTGTGTCACATGTTACACCACACAAACTGTTGCTCACTCCACATTCTTGATGTATACCTGTATTGTACTCATGATGTGATCAGTCATTGTAAAGTGGATTTAAAAAATCAATAAGGTCATGATGATATAGCCAAAGTTGACATTGTTTTGCAGCCTGTTATATTATTTGAAGATGATTTCAGGTTTTCAAAGCTGTAGGTTTATCCCATCTTTGATAAACTTCTATTCTGAGTCTGAGTGCTGACAATCATAATCATGTCCAGCAAGCACAGTATACAAACATCCATTCTGTATCAAAAGAATATCAGTGAACTGAAAGTTTGCTAACAAGCTGCACGTAGCACTTGATTACGTGATTAGTCTGTATGTTGCACTGGACTGCCAGTGAATCCGCAGGTGAACTGGTTCAAGGAATTTAAAAATATTGTCACATGTTCCCATGAAACTGAGACAGTCAAAGAACTGACTCTGGGTTAATAAATTCTGGAGCTGTTTCTATAGAAAACAAAAGTAAAATGTGTCCACAGGACACTTATGGCATGTTAAGAAAATATTTGGTACCTATAGTTAGATATGGATGGTTCAAGATCTTTGTGCAATGTTCTATGATAAGCAGTTCTTGAGACAAGTAGATTTGCCTGCTGCTGGCATCAGAATATGGAAAATGTTCAACTTAAGATGTTTGGGTATTTCAGATAGTTCTGTTCAGGCCTTTTTCTATGTCACCAATATATTCTGAGATTGAGAATACCTCAATACCTAAAAGTACCTATACCTTTGTTAAGGGTGTAAATCTTCTGTGTTTCCAATTTTTTTCTTTGTATTTGGACTTGCATTATTTGTTAATAGTAATAGCTGTAACCTTATAATAAGTGGATCATTTCACAGCAACTGACATAGCCGCCAACCAGTCTTGTTGGTAATGTTGTAATATGTTTATTCACATTGCTGTTGTGTGCATGGGATGACTTGGTTTGTTCTTTCCTATAGGCTCGTACAGCTCTGAGTAAGGCAGTGGAGGACACTGGAGTGACTGATCCTCACAACCTGGACAAGTCTTACTGGATACAGAGAGTAGGGGAGGTCAGTTGGTCATTTTGATCATTAGAGTTCTCTAGTTTACTCCTCACTGTCAGAGATGAACTCCAACTTGAAAAGATTATCTTTACAGAACATAAATTTGAATTTTATTACATTTCTTAGAAAACCTCATGGTAAATATTGTAGGTTTTTGTTTTTGTTTCAATCCTACTGATTATCTCTTATCCGTTTTCCTTTTTGGATGATTCAGACAGAGTGCTTTTATTCAAAGTCCTTGTGATTGACAACACAGTGCTAATAATCCACAGATATGTTGTTGAAGTTTGAATGAAGTGTCCACCAATTTTCACATTTTCATCAGTGTTTGGAGCACAGATGTACACTAGATGTTACAATGTCATTTTTTACAATCTCTTCTGGTAGTTGGTGTGATATCAAGATTAAGATTCTCCTTATAAATGAGTGAATGAATGATGTTCCTCCCTTGGGAGGGATGTAATTCAAGATGAAGAATGATTCTTTTCATTTTATTCATAGTTAAATGTAACTCTTTTCTGTTTTAATTCCTGTCTTTTCCCCCATAGCTGTTGCTGCTTCATAGCTTTTGACATTTGTGTTCATGAAGTGTTGCTATGGGAACAAACTAAATTGTTCACTGTCTCTTTCTCTGGCCTTCATTGTATTGTCTATGGCAAACCTTTAATGACTAAGATGATAGTGGAGTTCCAGTTGATATGCTAAGTTTGGTTATTGGTTCATGTGAGCCATGTTCATGAGTCCCACATCTAAACCATCATCTTTTATTTTTGTGACAGACAAGCCAATCCTAAGCAGCTATCGCTAGGTTAGTTTTGAGTGCAACAGGTACGACTGCTTCACTGTCTCCATGGCTATGCTTAGCTGTAGATTTCTCATGGCTTTTATTTTGTCTTGTGGTGTTAGATTAATTTGTTTCCAGCTTTGACACTTCTGGCATGCTCTAGCAAACAGACGTAAATGTGATTTTTCTTTATTTGTGTATTAAAATACTAGAGACAGGCTGGGAGAATATATTTTAACTTTAAGGGTATTGGTGTGTAGGTGAAAGTTTCACCCCTTAGTCACTGAATGTTATTAGGGAGAGTTGATGCTTTGGGGTTTGAAAAGTGTCTTGGTGTCTTACATTCAGACCTAGTGAGAGAATCAGGCTCTCAAGGCATTAAGAATAATCTAGAGGACTGACTAGTCCAGTTCCAGCATCAAGTTTTAGAGTTGCTGATCAGAGCATGCTAGTCCTTCCTAGTATAACCTCATCAGATAACTATTCATTAACAACATTTGCATGTATCTAATCTCTACTCACCTAGTGTACCTGTGATTTGTAGATCTGTTCTATAGTATCTAAATTTACTTTCTGCAGCCTTAGAGTGAATTCGTGAATAGATTTTATCAGAAGACACATGTGAAAGAATACAAAAAAAAACAAGAAAATAGAAATTATCTTGCCCATACATACCACAGTGATAGAAATGATCTTGACCATACATACAACATACCACAGTGAGACAATACAGGACATGATGGTCATGTTGTCCCCAGCCTTGACCCAATTTAATCCATTTTGTAATATTTTTGTCTGTTAGTGTTAATATGTAATTATAATAGCTAACAGAGAAATTATTTTATCATTTGCAAAATGGAAAATCAGTTTCACTAAAGGAACAGAGAAAGTACTTTGGGAGATTATCATTCAACATCTCCACCCAATACAATCTGTATTTTATACTTTGTCATCATATGCAAGGAGCATGTTTCAATTCAATGTATATCAGTGCATGTAAATCCTAATTTAACATACAGAGAGCGTAATTGATGAGTAATGTAAGGATATGTGCTGTTTACTTAATTTACTCATTAAGTACTGTAGTAAGTTTCAAGAGAAGCTTTCTTCAGGCAAAAAGCTGCAAGAGTTCACCTGTAGTTTAACCAGATGCTTCTGTCCAGCAGAGATGGGTGGGGCTAGTACAGTATTACAGACTCCCAGAAAGAATAATAATTAGTTGTTTATTATTCTCACTTGGTGAGATCAGGATAAGTGCAGGTAATTTTATGAAGCCATGTATATTTATGGAGTTTTGCTTTATTATAACACATACAGTATATAGCTTGGTGTGTCTTGTTAATCAGTTTTGTTAACACATTGCACAGTCTATTATTTCATGTTCTATTGTATTAACTTATACTCGTCTTTCTAAATCACACACACAAGATAGTGGAGCACTGAAATTAACCAGACACTCTGTAATCTGTGTCCTGTCCATATTTCTCTTGTTAGGTAGTCTTATGTGTAGAACTCAGAATCCTTTCATTATGAAACAAATCTCTCATTTCTCTTCATCTTCTCCATCTCACACAGTAACTTCCACTTACTCTGTGACTAAAATTAAATATGATTCTGCCCAACCCCAAAACTTTTTGAAAAATGTGTAGTGAATTTATTAAAAATAGTCAACGTTTCTTGTTTAATATTTTCTCTAGATTTCATCTATGACTGTGACTCTAGGAATAGTCCTGTTTCATACTGCCAGGTTCCTGTTCTCTGTGATGGTTTAATCCCCTTTCCCCTTACTCATTTTGTGTTGTTGTTTTAAAAAATAATGCTTTAAATTTATTTTAAAGAAGACCAAAAGACTTAATATCAAATCCAAATTGATCCAGTAGGTCTTAACTAGGACCTTAAACATCATGTTCTGGAAAGATCCATAACACTGATCACACAACTCTGGTCCAAAGTTCCTTATTCACAACATGAAATTTTATTGATATCTTCCAACACTTCATAGACTCAGAATTACAGTTGTGTATCTCCTCCACACGGTTGGAGGGGAACTCTGTTCATATGAACAAAGTTCCGGTTTTGTGATTGGAGTGAATGAAGTTCCTTTGTTTCATTGTGAACATGATCATGAACAGAGATTGTGATTTTTCATGAATGGATTGGAATGTAATTTCTTTTTAAGTCCATTTAAATTCCATTCTTTAATTAAATCAGCGACCTGAGTTTTTGGGTGTTTTTTTTCATTTTGTCGGCATCTACTGTACTCGCCACAGTCACTGTACTGAGATCACCAGCTAGTTCAACTTGTCACCTTATTGGTCATTCTTCAAAAAAGCAAGATCAGTTTGTCACTCCTGCCCTTTTATAGCATCAGGTATATAAAGCCATTGAGATCAAGCTGCTTTTGCTGTCTGCATGACACAACAAGGACTGGCTTATCACTTTTCATTGCAAGTGAAGCATGTTCCATGACTGATAAAGACACGATGACACCTGGTATCCAGAACTGTGTCATGAAGCTTGACTGCCTTAAGTCCACCTCTAACAAAATAACACTTACGCCCATCAAGACGTCTGTATCGTGAGTGGTGATTGACAGCTGAACCAACCAAGTAAACCTATCAGAGATAATTATCAAAAATGAAATAAACGTTCACTAGTTAATATTTGGAGGGGCAGATGAAAGGAGGAGGAATTAGAGAACTAAGGGTGGAATATGATACACATGAGAAAAAAACAGAGGGTGCCAATTTGTCAGGTAGACAGCACACTGGTCTTCATACACATGAAGTCAAGGCCTTGTATTGACTTCCCTTTGATAGAGTCTACAAAGCTGTTCTTTACCATTAAAAGCAGTGCTGCAGTTTTAATTGCAACAATTTCAACCATATATAAAGCTTATTGTATCTTGGTAATACAGAATCTGACATTGTTGGCTGTCAAGGATCATTTTAAAAAAATACTTGTCTAGCACCAAGCCGAATTACGCAACAGGAAACATCATGCATTAAGAATGATAAATGCCAGGATTCACTGTGATAGCAACTCTTGTCTGAAATTGTGACTTACGCCTGCCTTACGATCTTGAAATTTTTAGCTGGTTCTGCGCAATTCAAAATCATAAGGTTGTATGCGCACTTGTAATTTCACCAGTTTCTGTCTACCTGCATTGAGTTCTGGAGAGGGGGAGAGAACCCCCCCCCCCCCCCNCCCCCCCCCCGTCCCCTTGCCTCACCTTTCTATGTTAAATTCATCCTCTCCCCTTCCCCTTGCCATTTCAATGTTAAATTCACCCCTCTCCTTCCCTTTGCCTTACATTCTATGTTAAATTTAGCCCCTGTTCCATTGCCTTACACTTTGATTTGAAATTAACCTGTAAACTCAGATACCTTGCAGACCAGACTTTCTATTTTACTGTTTGTGTTGGCAAGTGGGATTTTATTGAGTTGTTCATTGGTTCACTCTGATGTAATTCTATTTTAGGTTCATGATGCTGTAGTTGATCAAACCAGTCTATGCAAGCCTGTGTACTTATAGGTAGACACTCAGTTTTAGAATGTTCTAGTCTTACTTTCAGTTTATTAAAGATTCCCACAGCTTTCTTGCATTTTTCTCTTTTTTCTGTTGGTTGTTCACTGGCTTCTGTTTATTTGATGCCCTAGCCAGTGATGGGATTTCTCTGGCAGTACATAGTAATAGCTTAGATCTGTCTCGGTGCACAGGATTTCTGATATACTGTATGGAATTTCTCCCTAAGCATGAGTAGCATCATGTGTCCAGCATGTGGCATTGTAATCTGAAACAACAGTAGAAACTCAATATCAAGGAAGCCTTGGTGCAATGTAAAGAGTATATTCAATATTGGGATATACTTAGTATCAGGTCCACCTGAATAATGAAATAATATAATAATAAATCTGTGCATATGAAATTCATACTTAATTATAAGGTATACTTATTAAATGAGCACGTACTTAATATCAAGGTTCCACTGTATTTGATATTTTCCATGTGGATATAACAGCTCCCCATCTGTCAGTTTCCTTCATTGCTGTCAGGAGTGGCCAGGTAATTACAGTGGTATGAACCTTTATCAGTCAAGACAAACTACTGTATTGTCCTTTAAACATTTACAGCCAAATGGTATTGTATACTCCACACAGAGTGATGCATTATTTTTCCCTCCCCCATAAATCACAAGCAGATTTTTTGTTCAGTTTCAGTTCATCTCATCAGAAAAGTTACCTTCAATTTGATATCTGCAATGCCAGTGTTCAGAATATGTTAAGACTGTGTATATCCATCAATTTAAGAGTCTACTTAGTTCAATCCTCAAGTCCCCGTCCATGGACTGTAAACATCCTGGCTCTACTGACTGAAAATACTAAAAGATGTAGAGTTCTATGGAATTTGTCTGTTTTTATTCATTGATTAAAAAGCTAATTGTGAGATTCAAGTTGTACCTCATGGCGGCAGAGTGCAATACTGTACAGTATTATAGCCAGTCTATGCATGCTCTTCCTTCACAGATGTTTGATAAATTTAAGTCAGTTTTTCTTTTCTCACTCTCAGCTCCCTCTTGTTCTGTCTTCCCACAGCTGTCCATCCAGTTACAACAGAGCAGTGAGTACTGGTCAGACAAGGTCAGGGATTTGTCCACCCAGCTGGAGAAGGCCAGGTCCTCACACATTGCTACCAAGGTCTACTGAGCAGGAAGTTTCACACATAAAGAATCATCAAGATCTACTGAAGGACAGCAACCAGTCACACTACACTACACTACCCTATATACATATATTACTACTAGTACTAAGGCCTTCTGAGCTGGGATTTTCCATCATGCAACAACCATCAAGATCTGCTGAAGGACGGATGCCAGGCATACAACACCATCCCGACAGACTAATGACAGGCTTTAGTTAGAAAGTACTATATCACTGAGCAATAAGCTTTCTGTCACACCACTGTTGATGTAATGATTGGCGAGGATGTCTCTGAATGAACAGGGTGGATCCTGAAAGATTGTCCAAACTTGAATGTTTATTTTTTGCATTTTTGAAGACTTTTCTGTATATTTTCAGCAAGTAATGCAAATATTGTCTGTTGAATATTCCATAGATCAATCCCCCTGAAGACATATCTCTTTAATAAGCCCCTGAGGTGTAATCAGTAGTTACTTTAGCCAACAACCACTAAGATCTGTTGAGGTAATGAGGTGTAGGCTAGTATCAGACTCCACAGCCACTCAAATGAAGGGCAGTTTTAAATATGCATGTCAATCATGTGTTTTGAAGAGTGACCCATCATTTCTATTTATCAAGTAAAGCTTTGGTTGCTCTAGTACAGGAACAAATATTTCTAAAGTATTAGCTCATCTTAAAGTTCAAACCATTCATCTTACCTGTCTGAAAGTAAAAAGTGAAAGCAACACTCTTGTTCACCTACAGACTGTGATGACAAGTAAGAATTGTGACTGTCACAGCATGATCACATTCCTTAAGCTTTTTCTCAGTCAGTCATGACTTACCCATGAGCATTTGTGCATAGGTCGTCATAGAACTGTAGGACCAGATAGAAAGCAGATGCACAGCAGAAAATGACCACATACAAATTGGGGAGATGAAAATGGTTTTCTAGTAGATCTTCAGAACTGATCTTTGGTCAAGTAGCTGCTGTGATGTGTGAGCTGTTCAGGTAGAGAAATTTGGTAAGGTAATATTTACACAAGGCCTGTCCCTCAAATCTGTAGTTTGTATCCATTCCTGACAATCGACTCTACATTTCGCTCCAGTATCTGTTCAGTTACTATAGTAATTGGGCACAGAGTTTTATTATGTATTTTCATTTTTATCTTTAAATGTGTGTGATATGTGAAAGATAATCGATTGTGTTATGTGGCTATATTTTGTTTACACATTTTAATTCATGTGTACATAAGACCAAAGTGCATAATGTGTGTATTTCAGCATACATCCATTTTAGGTATTAGTTTAATAAACCAACACACCAGGTATCTAGTCTGTAGTCTACATAAAGGTTTATTATATTTATGCTAAATAGTCTTATGGTTTATGTCCCCAAACCTGCATATTTTCTCTTTTTATCTCAGTTAACATAACATGAAATTTTAGTGCAGTTTGTGATGATGCACCATTTAACACAGCTGGAATTTCAAGCTTGATATGTAAACACTTATCAAAATCGTAGATAATACTTTTAAAATCCAAAGTTAACAATAACAGTATTAATCACAACTAAGGATAATTGTTTAGGATAAAGCTGCTGTTGTGCATCTTTGCAATAGTTGTGATGCATGTAATTTCTGATATGTTGCAGTTAGGTTTATAACTTGTCACTTTTTAACTCAGAGATTTGAACATCTTACGTAACACACACATCATATTGTAGTTTACTTGTTGTAGAGCACACCATTAATATTTTATTAGTTTCTAGCATTTTTTTCTCAGAAGAATTTTGTGGCAGTAGCTGTGATAACCATTGTCCATTCCATCTTGCCGTTCACTCTAACCCCACCAGTAAAGGACTAATCACTGTCATGTGCCCACAAACCTGTTGTGCCTAGGAGGTACTAATTAACAAGTTGGTCATGTCTACGTGACAGTTTGTATTATTATTAGAATGAGTAAATTATTTCAACCCTGTATGTTTTGTGCACTGTCACTAGGATCTAGTTATACTGGTAGTCCATTTTGCTGATTTTGAAAGAGTTTTATTGTTTTGTACTTTAATTTGCTAATGTTGTTTCAAGGATTTTATATTGATTTTCCGTCCACATCAAGTGCACTTTGTTCTCAAGTTCTTTGATCAGCCGTCCATTCTTCAGACCAAAGCATTATATTCGCTACCATAAATTTATTCTGTAGATTTTTTAATAATTGTTTTTATTAGACTGTACTGCTGACTTTATATATTATATTCATTTATTCTACAAGCAACAATTTAAAGTAAGTGATCTTGTGTAAAGCATTCCAATGCTTCTCACATATTTGGCTGTTTAAAAATAAAAATATTCATAAACCACTCAAAAGAGTTCATTTTCTATGAATGTATGCATGTTCCCAACACTGTCAGTCACTAGGCTGCATATAGAGTCTGACTCTCACACTCAAGAACATTCCACATCTTTATTTATCAGTTTTTATGACAACGCAAAAGCAATCACTGTAACAAAAAGTAATTTCAGCTCTCTCAACAAACCCACGTCTCATACATTTCCATTGTATCTCTCATAGTATCTTGAGAGGGCTTGTATTTCTTGCATTTTTATACATACTTGAAAGCCAAATGGTTTCTATTTTGACATCAAACAAACTACCATTCATTTTACAACCTATCATCCACTTGTTATTCTCTCTATGAAAGTATTACTAAGCATTCATTACAATTTGTCAGACAACCACTCAAAAAATATTTAGTAGTCTTGGAACCTTCCACACAAAAAAAGCCCATAATAATCAAACTGAAATATCCCATTGGCATCAAATTATCTGCTGGTGCACTGGCATTGAAGATTGTGGTCCTACACTTGAGATTCACTACAAATGATATCCTAAAAAGAGCTAATCATTTCTCATCACCAAATGCCACCTTCCATACATTTCAACCAAGCCAGTCAAACTACACCCTCATGTTTTGGCAATTACCTAATAAAGATCTTGAACTTCACTTGACAGTAATATAATGCAAACTATCAGACAACTCATTGCCAGTTTAAACTGTAATTTCCGAGATGCCTGACAGTGTTCTATTGAAGAGGATCATTAGGCATACAGGGATCACACTGTCTTCTGTAGTACTGAAAGTAAAAAGAGTCCTTTTCGAGTGACCTCATATTGTTAGATCTTCGCTATAACTAGCACAATGAATACATTTTTTTTTCATAATTCCTAAAGGCGCATGCAGTTGAAGTCAGTTAAACCAAACTCCAAGGGACCAGACAAATTGTTTTGGTTTAAAGGAGTGTCTGTCTCTACAATAGACTTCAAAAACATTATATCTTTAATATAAAACCTAGGTAATCAATATTATTCTGAGCCCACAGTCATGATACACATCCATGTACCTACAATAATACTGATGCTGAGAAAAAAGGAGACTGTGTTCTGAAAATATTCAATGAATGACGGGTGAAGTGCTGCAGAGGAGCAATGCATGCATACCATTGATTGTCAGAAATATGAAGACAGGCATTCAAATGGATGATGCTACTGGATGCAGTTCCACCAGTATTAAGTGTCTATTTAAAAAGGCATAAATGCACACCATTTTCATCTGCAGAGAGACAAAAACAGCATGTAGGCTTCCTTAGCATACCTACCATTAAGAAGACGCTCACTCTTACAGTTAAAATTTTTACAGGCGCCAGTTTTTTGTCTCCAACGGTCAAGATCAGGTCACAACAGGCAAATATCAGTTGAAAGTTCTTTAAGCTTTTCTTCTTTCATATAAACCAAAGTGGGTTTACAAAGACTATAATAGGACACTCAGTGGGACTTCAAAAATCAAAACAAAAATCCTTGCAAAAAAATCCTGCAAAATCCTTCTGCTTAAGTGTTGTGTTTTTCTTCTTTTTTCTGTCAGAAAAATGGACTTTAATTTAATTGACTTCCACTGAACAGAAAGTCAACTCTTTTGGTAAAGACAGTTAAATACAAGTGAAAGCTCTCAATGGTTCCGAGTTTTAAGCCGTCATTTCACTTACAAGTGCATGAAGTCTTTTGTTAAAAGTATATTATGTCCAGTCGACTTCACTTAAGTTGAACTCGCTTAAGTTGAACTTCTCTTATGTTAATCTTTTTGGGGGGAACCGGCACCATGTATGATATTTTATAAAAAAATAAAACGGTTGTATTGACTTCAACTCGAGCCTTGCAACGCCTGTGTTGACTTCCATATCCTTCCCCGTATCTCATTCCAATTCTTGAATGCGCAACAGATGAGTTGATCTCAATCTCAATTTTGCAACCAATATTTAGCATTGAGATGGGCAGGACCTAGAGGCTAGACTCTCCGACACGGGCTGACCATTAGCAAAACTGCTTTTCATTAGCGAGGCGATGTTAATTTTGTGTGCATGTTCTGCAGCACACTGGTAGTCAAGGCTAGTTGCCTCCCTTCTTAACTCGCATACATGGTAGTCCTATTGTTTAGTCATGCTGGTACTGGGCCTACGAGGCACGGGTTACACACGTGCCACTGTTCGTTCCTCTCAACCCTTCAATTGGGAAATTGAACGTTCTTCCACTGAAGAGGAAAATTGAATTAATTGAAGCAGTGGAAAGTGTAAAAAGGCAGAAATTGGTAGCCGCAGACTTCAGCAGGGAAATAACCAATTTAAAATGTTTAAGATTTCACGCTTATATCCCCTGAAAAGTCACTCTAAGTGGGCGACAGTTGAGTTGAACTATGAATATGTTGATCTTTTTTCTAGTCCCCCGACGACATCAACTTAAGCGTAGTCGACTGTATATATCTGCCCAACTTTTACAACCTAAGCAGAGGCAGAATATCTTATGCAATGAGTGGTTTGTTGTTTTTTTTAGCATACTTTGTGTCATTTTAATAATATAAGCCTAGGCAATGTCTTGTTGCCTGTGCATTCCCTCCTTGTATGATATAGTATGTCTTCTATACTACTGAGCTCTCTCTGGTCAATGATTCCATTAACATAATTTTTTTTATCATTAGAGAGAGATTTTAGTTGAACACATTTCAGTTTAGAGTACCTCACAGTATGACAGGATTTGACAGGCTTTCAAAGAAAAGCTGAACTGCTCTCAGATCATGTTAAACCATGTGATTCCCTATCGCAAAATACCATTCGCAGTACTGGGTGTTGCTTGCCATCTCACCTCTTGAGGTCAACAACACAGTCTGAAAGAGGGAATTTAACAGTGATTGCCACATGCTTGAAATAACTTGATCAAAGTCACTCTTCACCAAACTTAAGTAATTCTATTCATGCATTTATGTAGCTTTCAAATGCCAATCAATTTAAACTGCTGCAAATGAGCGAAATAGCTCAGTCCCTTTAAATGAGTCCCTCAAAAAATTGAGCATTCAGCACATCATGCTTGATGAACTTCATGAGTGTGACTTGTATATAAATCAGGGCATAACTAGAGCCCTGCATATAATGGCATAGTGTTCCTAGCCAAGGCATCAGTGTCATGCATCTTCATATGATACTGTCACAGTCTGTCCAAACAGATTCTCAGACTGCTTCATCAAAATCTGCACAAACGTTTCCCTTTCCATTTTTTCAAATTCAAATTTTTGCTTTTGAAATTCTAGTTCCTTCCTTCGTAATGCCATTTCCTCTTGTCGTAGCTTTATTTCAGCATTTCTCAGTTTCCATTCCTCTCCGTCCCGTCTCATCCAGTAGGTCCAGAAAGCATCAACATTCGTCAAGCCTGTAAGGTGATGTGGCCTGTCGGCAGTGGATGTCTTCTCTGGGCAAGCTGATGGAAGGAGAAAGCAATAATAAAGGACATATCTTGAGAGCCAGCTCATGGTATATTAATGAGGCACAAGACAAGACTTTCCAAAAACTTCTATAGAATCATAATACCATTTGTAGACAGACTTAAATACTGTGTTTGTGTATGTGAAATTCAAACCCCTACTTCAAGTGCAGTTCAAAGAAATGTACCTCCTTTTTACTAATCTCCTTTCTATCTCTTTTTTCACATTCCTTTATTTCTGTAGAATCTATTAGAATCAAATCTCAGTGTCCCACCATTAGGGGGGGTGCGCCTCCTGGGAGTGATATTGTGAATGCTTGAACTAGGGACTTTTTAAGCTTCAAATTCAGATTCGGCATGGTCAAATTAGGGGAAAAGTGTGAAATTTTTTTCGGTTTTCTATAAGGTTGCCATGGCAACGCCGCCATCTTGAATTTTGTGTCTTGAAAATTAGCTATTTTCAAAAGCCTAAGGCTCCTAGAGTATTGAATGTAATCATTTCAAATTTTGTAAACTTATATAGTAGCTCTAAAAAAATGATAAAATGCATTTGTTTTTTGTTTATTTTTCACACAATGTCTGTCACAAATTTTTGAAATAATGTGTGTTGATGGATGTGTATTTTTCTCAATTTTCCACCCAACATTCAACTTCGTTTCAAAAACGTGACCAAAATCAAGAAAAATGTATTTTATCAAAACCTATGTTGTGGGAAATATATATGTCAAATCTGAAGTCAATCAGTTTAGAAATAAGAAAGCCTTAGGGAAAAGAGTGGAAAAAAAGAACATTTTGAGAAAATCGCATTTGAAGTTTTGATAGCGCGTTTATACAAGGCTAAGATGACCATCTAGAGGTGCCCTTTCAGGGCATAAAACGGATGTTTCTGGCCTCAAAGGTTATTTTTCTCATAGCAGAAGAGGTCAAAGTGTCTAAAAATACTAAAAGCCCAATTTCGATATTTTAACCCCTAAACCCCCTTTTCAGAAGGCGCACCCCCCCTTAATCTCATCTTTGTACGTGTTTTTATGTATATCTGGCAAATTAACTTGTTAGAAAGTGACTCTTGTTTTGACAGGCTCAGTACAAAGACTGATGGGATGTGAAGCTGCCAACTGTCTGTTCACTTTCATCATTTCCACATCTCATGCCAGAAAGTTATTGAAGTTAGTGTGATTTGCTTCCCTGCCCTTCCCTGGATTCAAAGTAATTTTTACTGGGATTTTCATACTTTCTGATACTATGCCTATGACAAAACTGCATGACTATAAATAAAACTTTGATTTCCTTAAACTGCACAGCGCCGCATGTTTTTACAAATGATAAAAGCCATATTCATTTGCTGGATAGCACACACAAAACCCTTTGGCTCAAATTCACATGTTTTCTCCCCTCATATTTACTTTACTAGTAGAAGTAATCAAGGAGTTCTCCGATTTTCCATGACAAAGTCCCATTTTTCTATTTTTTTCACCTTGAAAATCTGTTTTTTTCATTCCCTGATTTCCCCGATTCTCTCTTTTCACTGAGAATGTTGATTTGGTGAATTTCACCTGTCTTTAGCAAATATGACTCTCTAAGCTCTCATCTACAAAAATTATATGACTTGATATTTTCAAATAGTCATTAGTTTGAATTTGTGAGCTCAAAATACAAAATGAAAGAGTCTGTAGGTCTACAGTTCTGTGGGAGTGTGTGTAAAGTCTTGTCTGGTCAGTAAGTTGTGAAGGCTGTGAATGATCAGGTTGTCAGTGATCTGTCAGGCACTACTAATCCACCAGTAGATGGATGATTCAGATCTATTCCCTTTACTGCTGCATTCTTCTTAATCCCATGCTAACAGTCTCCATTCTACAAGTCTTTTTCATTATCACTACAATCTGCATCTTCTATGAGTCTGGTCTTAGTAAAAACTGGCAGAAAATCGAGCATCCCCTGTTTTCAAACTCTCAGTTGATATTACTGTCTTGTTTATAGCAAGGTAAAAACAGTCTGAAACGGCAGAGATGCAATGAAAAAGAAGTAGCCATTTACTTGGTTCCACACATTAGAATAGTAACAATGACAAATTTACTATGTGAATGTGGCCATAAGCAAGCCATGTGGTCACTATACCTAGCAAGCCGCAGTTAATGCTGCGAAAAGGAAAGGGTAAAATTCAGCCACAAAGGATCAGCTCACCTGGCGAAGCTCCTGCAGAGTCTGCCACAACGACTGTGGCACCAACATTGCTATCATCAACACAATACTTCCCACTCTGGCGCTCATTGGGCTCAAAGTCTGGATCATTATCATCATCATCATCTGGCATTTCCAGCTTTCCTTTCATGAAGAATGACTGACCCAGCAGCGTCAGTTTACGCTTTCTCTTACTCCTCTTGGGCATTGTGACAATGCTGCGTCTCTTAGAGGTATAGCTGTGCTCATCGTCACTGTTTTCACTGGCTTGCTGAGCTTGTTTCTCCTTGCGGAGTCTCCAAAGTTTCTGAATAATATTGCCAAGCTCATCATCAGGTAAGATTTCCCTGTTAAAAAAACGAAACAGCCAAATGGCATATGTGATTTGTCTCTCTTGGAGCAGTGAGATTATGTGGCTGACAAGTAGCTCTCACAATCAAAATACAGTGGACCATGGATAATGCATACACCTTGGGACTGACCAAAAGTGTACTTATAAACCAAAACAAATATTAACTATATACGGACCTTTGAGAAGGCAAACAGTGGAAATGACACAAGATTGAACTTATGACACAAACAGGAACTAAAACAATCATGGCCAGTAGCAGACGACAGTATATTGTGCCCAGAAGGTAAAAGCTGGCATTCTATTTCTGGTTGTATCTGAAAATCAAGTGATGGACCAACTCAATGGCTGACCAGGTGTGATAGTTTTACAGTTTCCCATCTCTGTGTTGACATCATACAGACATCACAATGCTTCACTACTGGGGTGCTAAGTCCCCTAGACAGGTGAAGTTGTGTCTGAAAGGTGGGGGCAGTGGAATGACCAGCGTGGTTTGGTCCGTGAAACAGTAACATCTGTACTAGAAAGCTTAATAACTTAATGTGCTTTGAAAAGCAGCACCACTGTACTGTTTATTCAAGTCATTGTGTGACCTGTGAACTTAGACGGTTGTGCATGCTATGTACTTTGACACTATAGACCTACCGGTCGGCCCGTGTGGTAAATGAAATGTCCATAAATATTCACCATGTGTAAATTACTACCTTAAAAGAGAATAACGGGAGGGGGAAAAATGTACTTATTACACATTTTGTATGCACTAGTTTGTACATATTCACTGAAAATAATTACTAGTCTAGTAAAAGATCAGGAAAAAATCAGGACCAAAAGTATTCAGTATCTGGGTTTGAGTACAAAGTGTGTATTATTGTATTATTGTGCTCTGAGAAAAACCCTTTTCCTGAACCCACATTTTACTCAGATGTAAATGAGTAGAGTCAACTCAGTGTGACGTGACCACCGCTCTCTCTTTTTATGAACTGACACCATCTTCTGACTTCACTTGGTCAAAGCTAATTTGTTATGACCTAGAAAAAGCATGCAGCTGTTGTAGCTGAAGGATGACCTTGAAATCATCCATAGATTGTCTTTGACCATTTTCAGTCCCCTCAAAATTCCCATGTGCTGACCAACTCACTCAGCAAGTCTGGGAACAACTGGCGGTGGTGGGGGGAGGGAGAGGAGGAGAGGGAGGCTTAGTGTCTGACAGGTGTCAACATCCAGACTGACAATCAAGGACTGGCAATCTCCTGTCAACAAACAGGTGAGAGTTTCTGCTGACCTCCCCCAGAGTTGGCTGGCATGCCATTATATCAAGGGCTGTAGTTATGATAACAAAGCTGAGAAGGTATTTGGTGTGTAAAGCTAAGCAGCCACTAACAAAACCCAGCTTAGTCTACAGGTGGGGTTTCCTGAGCAGGTTCAGCTGTATCCAGTTTTAGCCTCAGTAGGATCAGAGCTCTGCACCGCCACGACTAGCAGTGACTTAATTATGCATTTCATTGGTGATACTGTGTATTTGATGTGAATGGTTAAGTGTATTATTATGAAATATGTTTTGTAGTTATGGTGTGATGGTGATAGTGACTGCAAATTTACCCTGTGTGATGGTGTACGTTACAGACTTCTAATTGGATGAAAAAGACATGTTGTCATATGCGTTAAGAAGACAATAAAAAAATTTGTCCTTTGGACATATTGTGGGGAATGGGCCCTAAATTTGTGAACCTACCTGCAAATTATTTTGCATTCTCTCCTGATTTAAACTAAACTTGAAGTTTGGATCATTCACTTCGGTTTCGGTGTGGCCTTCTGTGCTGAACACTTGTTGTTAAGGAAACTAATTAGCTTGTTTATACCTTTCAATGTATCAGTTCATAGCTCAAAAACGAAATGAAAGAACTAGATTTTAAACATCATTTTTAATATGCTCATTGAAGTCTGCAAATTATTAACTATTAAAGAAGACTTAGAGATTGTGAAATTTCTTGGAAGTGACGGAAGAGAAAACAGTTTATTGGCTCAAAGAGGGAAATCGAATTTGACTTCTGTAACCTGTAGTGATTGCAAGTGTACATTTTGTGATGGTGATAGTGATTGCAAATTTATTTTATGTGATAGTGTTAGTGATTGCAAATTTATTTTATGTGATAGTGTTAGTGATTGCAAATTTACCCTATTTCTACTGAATGTGCTTAACCTTACCTATGCAAACAGTTGTCATCAAATTTATCCAGCAAAGTCTCCACTCTTCTTTTGATTACTCTCTGAGTTGCATGTAACAGACGTGGGTCGGACTCTTGCAGAATCATGACTGTATCTCCCCACTCTTTTGCTTTAGCCCCTTGTTCAAACACTCTATTATCCAGCACAGTGCGGGCAATCAGTAAGTCAAGATCATCAGTGAATTTTATTGCCCACGGGCTTTGCCTGAAACAAAAATCAGAACACTTGCAGATACAGTTGTGTCCACTATACCAAATTTGGATGGAACAAAGTCTCATCTATCAGAAGCCTCTTAAACTTTCTGTTTTATTTCTTCTTCTCAGAAGTAAGATATTTACAGCAAATAACAACATATGACGACATCTGCAGGATCACTGAAATTACAGCAAGGTTCACATAACACAACAGAGCTTTCCCAAATCTTGATTAACCCAAACAAAAAGAAAATCCCCTTCCAGATGCCCTCTTATATTCACAGTAAAATACTTTCAGTAATCCTTTAACAATTGCTGCACCAGTGAAAGAAGAAAATGTGACGTAGAGGGGAAAATGAGCTGCTGTCATCAGTTTTTCTCTCCTCTTGTTCATTGCTAGTCAGTGGATAGAGATTACAACTGTGTCAATCAAAGGTGATAATAACATTTAGTGAGCCCCCACAACACACAACAGTATAACTTGTCAAGGCTCTGATATTGTAATCACTCTCTATTGCCCTTCTTATGTTTGGCACATACACCAACTTCAATTGATCTTATTACTGTTACATATATATGCCATGTTGCGAATGGCCATTGTGTACGCAGTAAATTACGTTCATATCTTTTGAATTAACCACTTCATATTCCTGCACCTCACTCATCATTCTTCTCATTTTCTTTGACATTTCACTATCTCAATTATGAACAGAATGGTGAAGGAAAAACAAACTTCACAACCATGCGACTTTAAAATAGAACTGCTAAAAGATGTTGACAACAAAACATATTCAAAATCTGAAAATGCTCTAGAGCACAACACACTGAATTTGATGCTTGCACTGATGTATCATTGAGACTATCAATTCCCCTTCTTTTAGCTCATAAATGGACTATATATCCTGCCAAGATTTGGCCAGTCCCTTCAATTTTGGGTTAACAAGATTCTACTAAGTAAAGAGAAAACTGAATAATCAAGACTGGTGTCATGATAAAGAACTGTTATGGGAAATAATAATAGGACTGACATAATTGGAGTGTAGACATGGCCATGAATCTGACATACAACCAAGAAGAGCTGACACTCCCCAAAAACCTGGCAAGTTATCCAGTATCTTGAAAAACAGGGACTGGGATACAAATCTATCTGGTGTGAAATCTTGCTTCTTCACTGTATTGGAGGTTCCACTATTTTAATGTGAATCATAAATGCAGTCTGGACAAGAACTCCTGTCTCAACTGTGTGAGGAAATTAATGAAGTGTGGATGGCAGCACAGACGGGAACAAAACCTGACATTTAAAATGAATGCTCAGTGGAAATAAAAGCTGAAATTTAACAGGAGAGTTGTCATTACATGACATTATCATCTTCTTGCTCTATTTATTCTATAGGTATCTTGGATATTTTTTTATTTGTGTTGTCACATTTCTTGTTTTCTTCCATTCTAGCCACACACTTGTAATTTGTATATGCCTGAGTTTTGCAAGTTTGTATCTTGAGACATCTGCTGTCTAGAGACCATTAGCATGTCAAGACTCTGGAAAATCCCTTGTCTAAACACTTCATTTTGGATACTACAACGTATGGCCTAAGTTAAGAAGTCCCAACCACCTGATTATAATCGAGTCCTATTAATACTTACATGATTGGGATGTGCTTGCTGGTATCCACAGCATGGTTTGTGTGAATGAGGTGATACTGAGTGATGTGCAGTCGGCCTTGCCTGTAGCTTAGCTTGAAAAATGCCTCACAGCCAAGCCCAATGTAACTGAAAGAAAAGACACATAATGATTGAAGTGCTGATATAATAATGCTCAGATAGATGTAGACAAGATTCACCAGATTCACCATACGGCGGTGATCGGCTCTTGTATGATCCAGGAGCATCTTCAAATAGGTGTAATTCTGTTGAAAATCACTTCTCGGATCTGAAATTTCGTGATTTTTCCTAAAAATCATTTTTCTCATGATCTGCAAAAAATATGTCAATTCCATCCATAAGTTAAATGAGTGACCACCACTTTCTGACCACAATCCCCCGCCCCTCCCCGTTATTGGAGGTCAGGTCAAATAAGACCCAATCACCAAGGCTCTATAAGTCTATCTCATTATCCTCACTGATAGTGAAGACAGATTGACCAATTCAATTTTTCAAAACTACAAAAGTTTTCACGGGTATTCAATAAAAATGCTCCCGTGGTCATCTCTGACCAACATAAGAAGGTCAAAATAAATTTCATGTCGATGTGCCCCTTTTTTTATCTGCTTTCGTAAGCCTTTTGACTGATTTATGACTAGTGACACAACTAGTGCCGCTCCTAAGCACAGAAAATCTGACTGTGGCGGCATCTAAATTATCTGGAAGTGCTCCTCAGGCAAATAATAATTTTACATGGTCAGAATCTTAGGCCAGTGAGAGCTCACTAAACCACACAGCAGACAACAATACAAAGGCAGTGCAAACATTAATAAATAGACTCAAATAGTGGTCAGACAGATATTCCTTTTTCTCATTATTTTATCCTCCCTTTTCTAATCTAAGGTTACAACACTGCGATCAAAATCAGGCAGTTGTTCACAGTTTAACAAAAGACTTTTCTCAACGATAAATGAAAAAAAGGCATAACATTTAGAGCCAATGAAAGTTATTGCCTGTGGATAATTCTCTTTGCATAATGACTACTAGCTTGCCTCTCGCTTTCTGACGTCAAGCCTTATTCCAGCACTGACCGGACGACTAGTCATGGCGGCCCGCAGGGTGTGAAAACCTTGACTTTCAAGCTGCATGTTTTTGGAAGCGCTTGGGCGAACGAAACGGATAAGGGGTTGAAAATTTATGAAAAAATACTATGTATTTTTTAGGCTGTAAAGCAAATAGCTTCCCCTGTCCTTTTAAAACCCTTGCTGTGAAATAAGGTCTCTAAATTGATAAGCCACATAGTTCACAGATAAGAATCACCACATGAGAGAATAGTCACCATGGAGGAATAATATTTTCCTATTAACATCACGAAGAGCCAATTCAGCCTGTGAGACTGATGAGGCCGTTATGCCCTTCACCACCTGCCCTGAGCATTAGAGAGTTGCATTTGCACACAACCCCTTCCAGGATGAATAAATTTAAGGCGTGTCATTTTCTCAACTTTGTTTATGAAATTTGTTGGATTTTCCAGGGTTCCAGCCCTGCTCCTAACATCAGCACAGGCCCATGGGAGAGTCCCATGACTCTGCCCTTAAATCATACATGAACCTAAATCATATTCCACAGCATATTCATTCTGCCTGATACTAGTACCGTCGACTCCGCTTAATCACCTTTTCCGCTTAATCACCTCGTTTCCCAGGGAACCGAATTTTTTCTATATAAAAGTCACTGGATAATCGCCTCTCACTCCGGATAATCGACCACTCTTCCGCGCCCGTGAATTAAAAAAAATCAGCGGCTGAAGGATTACAGTTTGACAAACAAATATGTACACAGACGATTTAACTGCCCGACGAATGGCAGACCGGTTGACTGAGTGACAGCTGCCAAGCCGAAACAGGTGTGATAAGCGATTTCTCCCCACTTCCCCCTTCCCTTGTCCCCCTTGTCGATCCTGACCGTGCCATCTTACTTCTGATTGGCTGTTGGGCTATTACAAGGTGGCCAATGGTGGCGGAGATCAAACATTTTGTGCGCTACAATACCGTCAAACTCGAGTCTGTCAGTGCACGACATCAAACAATGACATCAAAGAAATTTAACCTCATTACCAAAAATATGGCCTAAATTACATTCTCCGCTTAATTGCCTCTCCGCTTAATTGCCCACTTTTTCCATGATCCCGAGGAAGGGCGGTTAAGCGGAGTCGACTGTACCATGTAAATCTGACTGTCTGACATCTTTCACGCCCAATATCTCAGGACTTTCCACTTAGTGCTTGGTTTAGGGTAGGGGGAGGATTAGAAAAGTGAAAGCACCCATGAGAGCATTCCTAGACAGTGATAATGTCTAGAGATTGTCCCAAGGTTGCTTTTTCTTCCTATTTCTATCCCTAATCCTGCCTCTAACCTTTGACAAAGCATTGGTGGGAGAGTCCCAGGATATTGTCTGCAGTTCCAGGTTGAGCTTGAGTTCAATGTAGTGCCATATGCAAAAACCTTCTACAGTAATGATGTCATTAACTAGGGCTAAAGGAAAAAACACAGACAGATGCCACTTCACTCATAGTACTACAAGTACTAGCTGCTCTGGCAATGTTTCACATTTAGCACATTTATTATGTACAGTATATCAAATACTTGATATACTTGATGGGCATATATATGTGCTCTTTAAAGGAAGGCTGCATCGTTCCACAGACCATGTTAAATCATACGATACCTTGTTATTCCAATTAAACAGTCTTCCAAGTGTCTGTCAACATAATATAACGCCTCTGCCTGCCCAAGACAACCCACAGGGTTACATGATGCAAAGTCCAAATTCTTACACCCACTGCACGCTTCGCGGCCATAAGCTAATGTCAAATATGTTCTTGCTACAGTCAAGCTGTTTAGTTAGTGCTCTGCTGACAGGCAGTAACATGTCGGTATAAAGCTTTTAATTCCTTTATAAGTGGCAGCTATGTTAAGCAAAATCATGCTGAGGCAATAAATATGCAAAATACTTTATCTGGCTTATACGGTCAAACTTTACTTTTGAATTTCAATGACCAAAACCTTAATTGGAAGCTGAATAATACATTGTCAGAAAGAGATGTTTATAGTTGCTGGTACTTCAGTGACTTCATTATTTTTGCCATAAGATGCTGCTGTTCGAGGAAAGGGGAATAACTTTTAACTTTAGACACAAGGGCAAATCCCGGTCACTCCAGCTCGTTTTATTGCATCATATTACACACGCGTGCAGTAACAGAACGATGTTCTTTCTTCGCCAAATTGGTCCTGAAATCAGAAGATTTCTATGAAAATACTGATTCTGCGATTATTCATTTTCATCAAGTTCAACCATTTCCTCTTATGATTTTACCCTTTAGATAGCCTATTATGACCCCTTTCCCCTCTAAAAGACCCTTTTCCTGAAGGAAGGTCACCAGAAAATGATACCAAAACAGCACTCAAACTCACATTTGTGGGTCTTTTACAGAACAAAAATGGAACAGTATCGCCAAAGCAAGAGAAAAGGCCAGACAAGAAAAGGAGGCTGAAGAGGGCGGGCCAGCCCATCAAGCACTGTCAAGCAGGACAATTTTGAATCATTTAGACCACAATGTGTCATCAGAAAGTGTAAAAACACAATGTATAAATTTCAAACGCGATTTTTTCGAAAACTGTTTTGAACACTCTTTTCCCTAAGCCGTTGTAACTACTGGACCGATTGACTTGAAAACTGGTATCTATCTTCCTTGAACCGTGTAAAATAACAGTATGCATCATTTTTTCCCATTTTAAAAAAAATTTTTTTTTAAAGAAAATAGGCGTTTTTGGTGAAAAATTGAGGAAAAATCTGCATTTTCTACATGTTCATTCCAAAAGCCTATAGCTGACTACATATTACAGATATAAAAAAAAAATGATGCATACGTTTGTTCAACAGATGGTGAAATATGTGTACCAAATTTCAGATTGTTTTGTTGAAAAATGTTGGAGCCTTAGGGTTTTAAAAATTACCATTTTTGTAGAATGAAGTCACTTACGAGAATTTCTTGTTCTTGCATTTTTCCGAGACCTGTGGCAATCCAAAATGAACACAGACCATCTGAACTGTTTGATATCTGAAACGCTCTGGAATTAGTCCCAGCACTCGCCGTTTGTTCATCTTTTCCACTGTAGATCCTGATTTGGGCTTGAAGCCTGTGGCAGGAGAGAGGTAAAACTTGATATAAAATGGAACAAAAAATAGGCCACACACAAAATAAAAAATTAAGTGCATCTCCACATTTTTCACTGATACAGCCTAAGTTACTGCAACTATGCATACACCATACCATCAAATTTGGGCTATTCTCACAGCTTAAGCTGCAGATGCTACACTATCATGAGATTTCATTTTAAGTTTTTACTCATTCATTATACACCACTGTGGCTGCTATAAACCATGAACAATCCCTCCTCAAGCACTGCAGTTACTGCCACATTGTTCATGTGTAAATGTTTTTAAAGTTGTGAGGGTACAAATGGATTGAACTGAACTTCACTAAGCTTTTTCCACCATTTTTTTCATTTTCTGGCTGTATTTCTTTGGTCATGAACTAATAAGTAATATTAAATTTGAAAGCTGTAAGCAGCTGAAAACAGCCAAACAAAAGTGATGACATTTCTTTCGTGATGGTGAGGCTTTGAAAATTACTATGCAGGATGGTTCCGACAACAAAGTGGACTTAGTTATGTTCTCTAATGTTGTTTATTAATTTCTCTTTGCTTCTATATCCTTATTATTTAATAAAGTAGTGTTACTCCTTGTTAACATTCATTACTAATGTCACAGGCTTCAATATATTTATCTTTAACCAAGGTGAAAAAATGTTTTATCAGTCATTAAATGTGATTATATTTTACAAGACCCTTAGCAAGAAATGCCCGAGTGATCATATTGAAATATATTTCATTATTATTTTTAGTACACTTTCCAAAATAATTAACAGTAAACATTCTTTAAAGTAGCAAACATGGTACATAATCTAATCATGGAAATCCTGTGACCAAAGCCATGATTTTTTAATGATTAGAAAGCAGTTTCCGAGACATTATGTGTAATTTGTCATTTAAAACATACGTGTGCCTGTGATACGCTGAAACTCATCCAAGATTGTCACAAATTCATCCCAGCTGTCAAACTCCAGCTTCTTAAACACTTTATGGAATTGTTCCTCAGTGTCGACAGGTTCATGGTCACTTGCTGAAGCTTTGATCTCTATTTTGTTTGTGGCTTTCCCAAGTTTGTCTGTCATGCTGTCTGCTTATGAAGTCCCCCAGTGAATGTTGCTCCAATGGGTCTGAAATGGACCAAAAAAGCAAAACTGTAATAAGTGGTTTAGCATCATGTTTGTTTGACATACCCTGCTGTAATCGATATACTAAGTCCCGCCTCTGTATGTGACACCAAAAAACACCACAACTGAAAATATGTTTGACAAATGTGTGATAAATGCCAAGGGCAGCACGTTAAGTTTAGCATTCCACACTTGTGAAGACTTCTCATCTGTAAGGCCTTTTTCCTTTTAGCTCTCATTAGATTGCTGGTTCTTGGTCTATGTCAGACCTGTTCGATCCCAATCCCAACACTTGATGTTACGCAGGCTCTATGCCCAAAACCTGCCAAAAAATGAAAGCTGCCAAACAAATGCATTGTCACTTTGGACTCCTATACATATGAAAATGTCACTTGAACCTGGCAAAAACAGTGTATGCAATTTACATCAATCTCTATAAAAAGTCATATAATAGGAGAGAGAATAGGGTCCGACTTCATTCAGAAAAACCCTGATTGGTTAAAAGGTCATTGTAGACTTAAATTATGTTATGTCTTACTGCACATTTATAAAATTTCTGGTTGTTGCTGGGGGTTTAAGGTCACTGTGTTTAGTTTACTAAGTGAAAGGACCATGAATTGTTGATCACATTTTTTTTTTTCATTCTTATTGTTGGTCATATTATTCCTGCCTAGTCTAGATTGTTCAAAATCTGAAACCTGTCAGGGGTATGTTTGTGTGTCAGAAGTTTTGAATAAGAAGAATGAAAGAAAATCTGTGTAAAATATTTTGACTCATTATATTATTATTATTATAACAAAAGGATGAGTGAAAACCTATTAGCCTATATATATGTAAAGCCAACAGTGAAAAATACACCACCATCTTCATACCTACAGCTTAGCAATGGTTAACTATTACTAGTAGGAATGCTGTTTGTTCCATTGGCTACAAAGGGATTTTAAAGAGTACAAAGATCATGTATTTAACAGTGTTAAAATGATATCTATTAAAGAACTTGATGCGGATCTAAATTTTATTAAAATTTTGGGTGACTTTTACATATAGAGTTTATGCCTGAATAAACAGACCCAAATCAATCAAGTGTGGCCTGTGGGTGAATCTCTCTATGCAAAGATTTGTTCAACCATCCCTTACCTCTAATTCCACCTGCAAAAAACAAAAATTTTTTAAATCCCTGCTCGCNCCACCCACTTAAAAGAAGCTTATCCCCGCCCAACCAAATGTTTTGAGGTGGGCTTAACAATCGGTTTTGAATTGATCTAGTCTAGTAGATCTAGACTGGGCCTACACTATCCACAACTCAGACAATTCAAGTCACTGCATTCAGACCCCAGTCCAGCCTCACATGGATGCTAGATCTAAATCTTAGTGTATTGCCACACCTTATTCTCGGACTGCAGCTGGTGCATGTGATATTACTACATGTCAGTGGTGGCTTTTTATTTCGATACTTCTATAGTGATTCTATTACCTTCTTTACAGTTACGCGAGCCGCCAAATTCTACGGAAGCAAGAGAAATATGGCGGCCTTGGCGGGTGACAGGTGGGTCAGTGCAGTGATAGAGATGGATCGATTCCGACTAAGGTACTTGATATTCGATTCCACGTCAAGCAGAAATTGGAATTGGCTAAAAACACTGAAATCTAATCGATTCAAAGGGACTCTCATTCCTAACAAATTATTACTCATAAATCTTATAATATTTGATACAATTTGACTTTTACGCGCTATTTATTGTAGTGAAATTCCAAGTTTTAATGAATATATTTGCTACATATTCTGTGCTGCCCAACTAGATGTAGTGGTGATGATGGTTTTGTTGTTGCTAATAGTGATACTCATTTCTAACCAAATCAAGATGGTAGTTGTGAGGATGATGATTATAGCGGTTGATAGTGCTAGTGACGCAGCATCACTGAATAATAATTATGTCAAATTCAAGGGCGTAGCGTAATAGTAGTCAAATATTCATTGACTACCACTTGCTACTGCCTTGTAAAAATGTTTTTTTAAAAAAAGATAAATAACCAAAAAAGTACTGAAATAAGAAATGCAAGCGCTCATAGTTTACTATAAATTCACATCCTTGTAATATACTAAGCCCTCCCAACCCCAGTTCCAAAGAAAAAAAAAAACTCTGCACAAGTCACTTGAATATTTTTTTTTTACAAGAATGGCACTTGCACCCCGACTGAGCCCCAAACGCAGCTCAGCTTAGTCAGCCAAGTAGTCATTTTGAATTTTGACTACGTAGCTGGCAGCTCGTTTTCTACTGTATTATGCGCAAAAATCGGCACTTACACCCAGATTGAGATCCAGCTGCACCGCGAGTACTGCGAGAATTTCCCTGCCAGTAGGCAAAAATATAAATGCCTTCGGAAGAGAAACAAGGCCATAGAAAGAAATGAATGACTTCCCCTCTTTTCATTTGTCAGCTTGGAATGGGGTCATGCGTGTTGGCTAATCCTTGTGTGGTTTCTTGTTTCGGTGCTTTATGGAATAGATAGATTTAGGTCTAGTGGCTAGATCTAAACCTTGAATAACTTGAAACTTTATGTTTTCGGCAAGATGTGTTCAGTGGCTATTGTTCTGAAAGCATCCATTGCGAGCACACTCTACGGATAAAAGACTACACACGCTCAGCTATGACACAAGCAAACAATACATGTCTAAGATGCCTTGCTATGGAAACAAAAGCTGATCAAAGAACAGTCATTAGTACTTTCCTTCAACGATACTGACCTCAGTCATTTTGCCCTCATGAAAGAACAACGCGTCAATATCATCTGCAAAAAATAAACAGTAAGTCAGTAAAGTTGTACTGTTACAGTTATCGCTGAATATATTTTGTTGTTGTTGTGGTTGATGATGATGTTCTTGATGTTGTGGTTGCCGTAACATTGCACGTGACATATCCTGCATGCTACCCACCTCCACGTAATGTAAATGTAAAGGTTCGTTGAGGTAAACGTACGACGATGCCCTTAACCTTTGTGCAAGTTTGCCTACCTAGTTTCGACCCCCCACTCTACACCCCTGGTCAAATTATATATGATACAGACTATAAAAGCCAACCTATTAATTTGTCTGTGCTACCAATCTGTAAATTTACACTTTACATCAGGGGCTCACAATCCTGGGTTTCGCATAGGCTCCTTACTTGCTATGCCTACCAAGCACTGGCTGGCATATATTATAGACCTATACCGATCCCATTAGTTGTAGCGCAAAGTAATGTTTTGAGAAAGCAAAGTAGTTATGAAGTGAAAATTTCTTTACTCCTTTAATTCATATAACGTTACGTATATTATTCCAGCCTGGTTTATAACTCTGAGCCCCATCCCATAATATCTTTATTATTTTTATATATTATTATACCGTCAAATTTATCAAGTACTGTACTTGAAACCGTAATCGAATTCAGATTCTCCAGTCAACAGCATTCAAACTCGAATATATTACAGAACCTGTAATCCGCCCATCTCTATGGAGTGGCTGACTTGATTATTCCCAGATTTTTAAAGCTGTTGCCCACCAACCCTTTCTGTAAGCTGTAAACACTGTTGATCTTTCTACCAACTTCAAAAGAACCCCCGCCACCATAAAACAACAAGAGATTAATGGTTTTCATGAATTAAGTTATCAATAAAATTGAATTAATGTTTTAACTCTGAATTTCAACATTATTTAATATAACATCATTACTATTGAAACGGCATTTTTCTTAGAGGAGTGTATTCATAAACTTTACATATTTAGGATTTTGTATTGAACTGCTCTAATGAATGTGTGTGTGTGCGTGTGTGTGTGTGTGTGTGTGTGTGTGTGTGTGTGTGTGTGTGTGTGTGTGTGTGCCTGCGCTGTGTCTTTATGTGAGCGAGAGAGAGAGAGAGAGGGGGAGTCTGTGTGTCTGTCTGCATCTGTGTTAGTGTGTGTGCGAACACGTGTGTGCTTGCTCATGCTACTGTAATCATTTTTATCGTCCCTTTATGATATATAAAGCAACTTAAAGTTAGGACACTATGTATTGTGGATTTTGACGCTGTGTAAATCATTTCTACAGCCTTATGTAATTGGCTTTTATATGGACACAGTGCACACTCATGCTCATATTATTATTTGTAGCACTGTGACATGTGAATTTCCTATGTGAGACATTATTTTTATCTTATGTGTCTTTGGATTAGGTTGAAAACAATCAAAGACTAGCGAATAATATATCTAGAGCAACTTTTTTTAATGACGGTATTTGCAAATTGTTAAATACAGTTAAAAACTGGCCTCACCAACGAGCTGAATGTGAACGGGTTTCTGTTGGATTTCATCTTATTTCAGTCTTATTTACATTTTGGCTGTCGTATCTTGTATAAATTTTTTGTGCATCAATCCCTGCATTTCTTTTATATTACTAAAGGCTTTCTCCTCCTCCAGGCAAGTCTGTGAATGTGCCACTCTGGCTAACTTGCCTCATTGTTTGAACCAAACGGAAGTTTCAAGATTCATTATTTTTGGCTTCATTTATTTTGGTCTCCATTTCATTACGGATGACCTGACCATAGACGCGCTGTTATGAAGATGCCAATTTTTGTTTTCCCCACTGTTGGCTATATTAGGTTTTACATCTCTCATTAACTTATCCAGAGGTCCCAGGCCAAAATACTTTCCAAACATGTTGTTTAGCTCTTCCTCCAAATTTTGACACAAAGAAATGCCCCTCAACGAGTTAGCTTTTGAGAACTTAGGCAGTGAAGCAGACTATCTAATATTATTTTAGGCCTTTTCACTCTGTGAACAGGGTAACCTTACCCATCATGCAACAACCACACATTTTATACTTGAGTGGCTAAACCTCGCCTATTCTGAGTCTACACATGTATTTGCACCTATCTAAACCTTTGAAATTAAAATCCAATCCCTCTTCCCCCCCCCCCCCCCCCCCCCCNCAGGGCCAGTTTTCTGATTTTATAGGGACTATTTAAAATTGCATACCAAAATGCCAAATGCTATTGGCATCTTCATACCTGTAAGGCTATCTAACTCCTAACAGAGATACAGTCATATATTTATAGGCCTAAGGGTATAAGTCTTTATAATATAAGCTTAGCGTAGACACCTGAGAATAATTATAATAGAAACTACGAACTGAGAAATTTACTCTTCTTCGAAACTTTAAAAAAAAAAAAAAGGATGGGGAGGGGGGACTGAGTTATAACCTACTCCCTTTTCTTCCTTGAATTTGATGTGCCATGTCCTGGTCTAACGTTATTCACAGTACATTATTATTTGTAATAGACCAGCGAAATAGCAATGCAATTTATTTTTTGTTCAGTAGCTCAGATACGCGGGTTTCAAATCACATGAAGATAGCCGCCTCTGAGATTACATTATTTGTGCAATCTTAAATGTCCGAGGACCATTCAAGTTTTACGCAAATCCCCACGATGAAATAGGCCTACATGTTCATTGTTCATATACATTATTTAGGAATCTCTCGTTATGTAATTCACGTTGTATGTCATTTAAGCAGCTGTTCCCAGCATCTCAGTATAGTTTACGAAAGCAACATACTCAACTGTCATGTGGAGTTTCTGCCATGGGAGAGGGTTTGTAAGATCTCTTATCATTCATTACACTGTAATTGGAAATGCGATTAGTTCTCGTATTCACGTCCAGTGAATGTATCACTGAAAGAACTGATTCAGATCGGGTCAGCTCGAAGATCGGAGGCAATAAAAGCAAACAACAACAACAACATATACACACACACAAAAAAAAAAACCCCTGACATACTGAAAAAAAAAACCGTGCACCGGCCAACATTTGACGGATTCACTACATTAAAGACCTACCAGACCGGCTTGCTGTTAGACGTTTTGTCTGCCCGATATGGGTTTTTCGGAGCCAAATTTTTATACCAGTTTTTTTTTTTTCTTTGGCTCTTGTTGGAAGCCATCTGCTCCTATATATAACTGACATCCAACGGGCTTTATGTCAAAAGCGACTGATTTCCTGAACAAAACGTATATTTAAAATTTGTTAAAGACACGATTACACAGAGCCCTAGCCTGCAGGATAAGAACTCCAAAATTTTCTGTTTCTCCTGAACACCACAACGCCATGCATAAATTCGATTAACTCCTCTTAATCAGAAGTCCCGAGAGCATGGAAAAAGTCTGGATTAAAAGGAGTTGTGACTATCCCATCTTGTCATATATGGAAAACATTGTGATTAAGTGGAATTTGCCATTACCAGATTGCAGTTAAGGTTGCACACATAAACTAAATATATATGCTTTGCAATTTAATGCAGGTTCATCTGGGAAAAAGATTGTTGTGAATGTCATGATTTCAGAAACATAAATGCTACATCCCAAGCTATGAGTATCCACCCTTTTTATGGTGCATTACTGTGGTGCGCACAGCTCTCTTCTAATTCACATTTTGCTTGCAAAATTGCGCACCAAAATGCAAATTAGTGCGCTTTTCCTATTGTAGGAGTTGATCGTAGGAAATATTTACCTCAAACACAGTTGTTATATTATCTCCTGTACATTTCAAATTTGTCTTGAACATACTACAGTGCACCTACTCACAGAGTCACAATACCCTATTACAGTGAAATAAGGAGAAGGACTGTCTCTCAGAGAGACAAAATTATAATTAAACTTAGAAAAATACAGTATCCCTATAATATGGTGCATCAATATTATTGAAAACAGGCGTAAAACCTGAGGATCCAGTAACAGTTGTATTTTGAGGTAGCGTTTTTATGAGATCAACCTCTACATTAATTATAGTGCACTATTAAGCACTTTGATGTGCGATTTTGCATATGACAATTCAATTGAGAAAAACTTTAGGAGTCCTGTCTGACCTTTAGTCTACCTTTCAGAAAATATGTTTTATTATTATTTAAACTACCGGGGGGGGGGTGGTCAAGTTTTAGTCTATTTCTTTCAAACTGTATGGTTCATTTTGACTTAACCCTCGCTGTATGATGGGGTGCAAAAACACCCCAGCGCGGTCTTTGAATGCATCTAGAACCTTTATTTTTTATGCTAGAAACTTGAAACTTCATGGATTCCTCAAAATCAATGAGATCTTCANAAAAGTCGGGGTGCAGAGAATCCCACATCATACTTGGAAGGTGGAAAAATTAATCACTATATTATGAAGTCGGGGTGCAGATGATCCCGCATCGTACTCGAATAGGGGCATTTTGCATCATACGGCGAGGGTTAAAGAACACAAATGGAAGAACAATCCCAAAACATAATTATCCATTTATTATTACTTTCTTATCTTGTTCTAATTTATGTACAAAGTTTATCATAATTATAATACCTATGAAGAGCAAGATTAACAGTTGGGTTTTTTTGGTCAAATCTGGACTCCAATCAGCCTTTTCTATATTTTTTTATTTGGCTTTTATTTTCATTAGTATTTTGGCTCCGGCTCCAGGAAAAGACTGGCTATCCCGAAACTAATGCAAACAACCAGCTATGCCTGAACTTGTTTGAAATATAAAATCGACTGTTGTCTTTAGTGCATTATTGTGCCATTACCAGGATGGTGATCTGTGTATAATTCAGAAGCTACACATAAAGCATTAGGATAGCAAATCTACAATGGAACTGGATGTCTGTGATAAGACGTGTGGAAAGATTTGGCACCGAAAGCCGAACCCAGCCAAAGATGAAGGGTAAATCATCTCTTCAACCTTAGCTTGCTTGGATGTTTTTTCTCTTTTGCCGCTGCCGATTGCAGTGTTAATGTTTTGTTTGACATACTTTCACACTGAAGCAGAGGTTTTCCTTAGTTAGAGGCGTAGTCCCAACAATTTTTTAAATATTTTTTTCATGTAGTCCAATCAATAATTTTAAATTATTTCAGACTAGTCTAGACTATTTATTAGTATTAGGTAGCGCAAACTGCCGCTACAGGCGGCCCGCCATAGATAAAATTGCAATTTATGTGATTTTCACTCATTGTTTTCTACTTACAATCTTAAATAAACTTAGATGAATTATATATCAATAGAAAGTTCATTCAAAGCTCGTCATGATGGCATAGTTATTTTTACTGTATCTATTACTGGGTAAGGTATGTTGCGGTGGGAAAACTATCATCATAATGCAGATTCACGGCAATGAAATTGCCGTCGCAAGACCCCCACCTCATTCAAGGCCTTCGCGCTCGCGGGCAATGTCGTCAATGGGGTCAGGAATGAGCCTATTGTATGCAGAATTGAATGCCGTTTACGTTGGTATAAGATATGTGTGGTTTCGAATCTGAAAAACGGCAATAAACTTGGAAAATTCGAAAAAATATTGAAAAATCACCATAATTTAAAGGAATTTAGCGTTGATTTTGACATAGTTTGAAAGTTCGTTCATTATTCTTGTGGAATGCGAAAATAAAACTGAAATTCGACACGTCGCCCAGCTTCGCGGAATTAAAACAAAACGCATACAACCACGAGCCTTGTGAGAAGGCAAAAACATGGCGGCCGCGGCCAGCGGCAGCGGATGTGCCGTGACCCCGGGGAATCGCTAGGAACAGGTCATTTCGAGGAAGGGGTGCTACTATAATGATCGGAATTCGGGTGCCGATGCAAATTGTTTTATTCTCAACGTCTAAAAATGCTTTTTTTGAGATGCTAATCATTTCATCAAAAGAATATTAGGAAGCACTAGATTTAGATCTAATAATGAATTAAGAATTGCGGTGGCGAGTAGACGACCCTTTTCCCGTCCCCCAAATGAACTGTTCCATTTAGCATTTTGATCGTGCATTGGAATAGTGTAACAAACGATAATTTTCAGTGAAATTTATATCCTGTATTCCCGTATTCTATGGTTATTATGAATGAATTTTACTAAACCCAAACCTATTTGGATAATCTTGATTTGTATAAGTCAACTTATTTTTAAATTTGGAGCAGATTTTATGTCCTGAAATAGACTTACAAAACTCGTAAAATCAACAATTACGTCATACATGGTTTCTTTGCTGATTTAGTGCAGGATATGTATGAATTATTTTTGTTTTGCAAATGGAATATATAGATAGAGCTTTGATTTTCCTTCATTTTAATATAATTGTGATTTGTGTAAGTGAATTTGTTAATGACTTATGATGTTTTGAAAAACGATGAAATTCCATGTTTTTGTCTCCCCTGATGAAATTTGCAAAATGTGGCCAGGAGCCAAGTTTACATTAACAAATTTTAGTTTTCTTATGTTATGACATCCTTGAAAAAAATTGAGTTTGTTCAATATGTCATAGACTATGAGTTTAAGAAGTTATGGGAGTGTGAGTGGAATATTTTATGAAATACACACCTTCAGAGTTGGGCACCAGACACACTATGCAACAAGACAAATTTCTCGACATTTTAAATTTGTGTAACTTTCTTAAAAATTAAGATACAGCCTTGGATTTGGTATCAAAATTCTCAGAATCATTAGTACTTTTCAGTTTAAAGCAAAAAAATGAGATGTGCATAGTTTGAAAAATCAGTTTACAGTACCTATTAGTATCTGCCACATTTGAAAAGCTGAAGAGAAGACATTTATCCTCTAGTGCCAGTAACCAGCTCTTGCCAGTAATCACCGTCACCTGTTTGCAGTTAGTTTCTCACAAAATTTATAGTGATTTTCCCCTGAATTGCGATAGCAGAGGGTGCTTCATCTGCTTTCCAACAAAATAATTCAGAATGGAGGAAAAAAGAAATGATTTAGAGGTTTGTATGATCAATTTATCTAGAACATGTTGCGCATTATTGCCCACTGAAAATGGCAATGCAACAACAGTGACATTTTATTGTTTAGTGAAATGAAAAATGCAATCATATTGTGTAAATTGAAAAAGAAAGTGCTTTCTGACTTTCAGTTAAGTTATATGACATCTGTCTGGTTACGTTTCTCAAGGAAATAAATTTCTTTGAAGGGGAAAATATTGAGGATGATGCCCTTTTCAAACATAACTAAAGCAGCGGGCCGCATGTCGGTGTTGCAACTCAGATCATGCGCTTTTTCCCAAAAGCAAGATCTATGCTATTTTTCTTATTTTCCTACACGTGGTGTGGAAGCAATGAATAAAAAACTATAAGTTTTACAATTTAAGAGAATAAAGCCAAATATTTTATGCATTGATTCAACATCTCATACTTTTTCCCAATAACTTACAAGGAGCGATTTTCCCCTCTTGTGAGGATAAATTGCTTTTCGTCAAGCCTTTTACCCTGCATTACAGGAAAAATCTGTGCTGGTGGCAACACCTTCTTTATTGGTTCGGAAGTAGGATGCCAGTAATCGGCACGACGCTGAAGGGAGTGGAATATTGACACAGACATCAGTGGTCATCTATTTGAAGGCGATAATTGACTTATGCCACTCAAAACAAATTCATCTGATGTGAAAATGATCTTTGATTAAAATCTGAAAGTCTGATAGGATTCTGTAAGCAAATCTAATAGGGAAATTGCAGTAGATAATAAGTCGGCTGTTACCAGCACTTCGAGGATACACAGTAATAACAGCTGGCACAGTTTCCAAATTGCTGCATATTTCTTCAGTAAGGCTTGACCTGCAAACTCAAAAATTGGTTCTTTTGGAATTTTCACAAATAATATCTTCAGTTTCCTGATTTGTCTGAATTGATTACATGAAAGTATTGAAAATTTAGTCAGAACCACATTTGCAGAGGAATGCTGAAATAGAGGCGTCGGTATGATTTAATCTTCATGATCATACTACACCAAAGCCGTTACTAGTCCTTCAGGAATAATTTCGAACATTTCTTCCTGAAACTCTGGGGACAGTGGCCATGGTTTTGGGTCCTAAAAATGCTTCCTGTCCTTTCAGATTTAATAACAACATCTGTGATAGGAAGAAAGAATGTCATGCTTCAGACAGAATGTGAGAAACAAATAAATAACCACATAACTCTAACAAACCAGAAGTACAAATTTGAAAAAGTGTACTTTTTTTCATCCCCAAATCCCCAAAATGTTGTATAGTCTAGATCTGTATAACACATTGTAAGTTGTAAATTTTCAGAGAGACTTTTACCTTGTGTCCACAGGTTAATGATAAAGGTAAAACACAGTATTGTTGGTCCTTTCTCTGGGCCCAGTAGGAATGCACGCTTCTTGAAGACAAGCTTTGATAGCAGAAGTGACCGCTTCATCGTTGGTGACCATCAAGGCCACATCTACTTGTTTGATCTTTCAAAGAATAGGTATGTACATTTATACAGCTGTGATGGGAAGAGGCTCCTGATTTATTTAGTTGCGGACACTAAAAATGCATGTGTTAATGTGAAATACTGAAAGATCATACCCATCAGTGGATGATAATATCACGTCAGCCTGGTATGAAGACTTTCAAATGAACCATGTCAATACACACTCTTCTTTTTGTGTTCATATTTACTGTCAGACACTTACTAATAATTATTAAGAACACATGTGCAGGTGGGAATACTTTGCATCAGGCAAGAATGAAGTATATAGGAAAATGAAATGTTAATGGAAAAAGACAGCAGTATTTGCTCATTAATAAACTGTGTGAGAAACCTATTCCCTACTGCCTGTCCTGAAAAGTGACTTCATTTTGGGGATATAAATGCACAGTGAAAAAAGACATAGCTGTTTTGGGGATAGCAAAGTTATGAGAAAAGAAGAATATGAATCAAACTTAACACCCCTTCCCCCACCCCATCAATGGCCCCTGTAGAAAAAAAACTTTACATTCACATCCTTATGGGGGAAATAACGTGAAATAACAAAGGCCTCTCTAAATATCTGTCTCACTTTACTGATTTTGAATGACTGATTAAACTTTCGAATGATAACACTGAAATTAATGCTACTGTCTAAAGTACTAACTTTGAACAGTTCAGGGAATCCATGAAGTCCGGCAAACAGCAGAAACCAGGCTGATGACATATAAGTAGGAACACCCATCTGATTATAGCCCTCTTCCCTATGTAATCTGTGCTGTATGCTCTCTCACTGCCCTCTCCTGCATCTCCAAATTGTAGATTACCATCAAGCAGTTAACAGTCTTCAGATGCATTAAGCCAGATGCAATAAGCACAATTTCATAAGCACCAGCCCATCACTTGAGTGACTGTTAGGCACTACTAGACTAAGCACTGATGTGGCATGCAGCCTGTATTAAGCGTGATTGCCGATTCATTACGCAAGACTGGCCCTCTTTCCTTGACTTCACTGATACATTGAAGTATCCTCTCTATTTAGTGAGTATGGTTGGGGCCCGTGCCACCAGATATTTTAGCTAGCAGTAGTTGTAGTTGCTTTGCCTTGGCAAGGCTTCATGGTGCCAGCTGTTTACAGGAGTTTCCCAGGAAATACAGTTCAGCGTGATGTCAGAGCAGTCAGCTCAGGTTTCTGGGCCACAGTTGTTCTCTCAGTCCACTTTGTGCTTTTGGTATCAGAATCCTCACTTATGCTGATAGCTATAGAAAATGTCTTAGTAGATCTACATTCATGAAATTGAGCAGGACAGTTTGATGTATACAATAACTGGATTATGTCCCACTTTAAGAAATGCTATAAAGAATGCCACCATGTTGGTACATGAAATTGCTTCTGATATGTGGTGTGTAGAAAAAAAATGAACAGCACACTGCCGCCGCCAACTGATGATGTGTGGAGGAAAAGTATAAACATGCAATAAAAACAGTGTGGGATACTTTTCTCACTACTTCCTGTAGCATTTCTGAAAGGATTTCTTTTTGGGATCCAATTGCATAGCAGAATGGGGTTTGGCTGCCTTAGGAGTAAACTGGATAAAAAGAAAATTATACAGGTGTGCAGTAATGAATAGTGCTGCATACATAAAGGCTGTTTACATAAAGTTTAGGATAACCTCTTACCATCTATACAAAATCATAAGCATCACTCTTTTCAACAATAAATCTGTTATGAGGTCCCCCTCGTCCTAACTACTTCATACATACATAAAAGACAAAAGAGGATCATTCAATACATTTCTAGTTTAATCTAAAGCCCGACAGGCTATCAACAAGGAAGAATACAAGATTACAATAATAATTAAAGGTATAGGCAATAATCCATCATCTAGGTAGTAATTAGTCTCACAATAATTGCGTCCTATAATTCCCACTGGGGTAAAGGCTCTACAGTAAGTATCTCCTATGAGGTCCTATGAGGTCCCTATGACATCACCTCACTCATCATAATCTTACGTCCTTCACTCATTCAGTAAGTAATATCAAGGTTTCAGGAAACCAAAGTAGATAGTACTAATACGTTCGGTAGAGCTTCGATCTAGTGATGGGGCCGCACCTGGGTATGCTATCCCAGGCTAATTGCGGGTCGAGATTCCTGGCTCTCCTCTTCATGTACTCTCTCCGCCTTAGATTCCCGACTGTCACTGACTCAGCATGGGGTCACGAAACTGGCCCAACATAGATTACAGTCTAGGCTGGTACTGACACCGTAAGGCTACAAACCGGGTCTCGTGTCTGCCGACACGGAGCTCCTCATCTTGGGACCCTTTAGTAATAAAACCATATTTAAGTAATCTCTTGCTAAAATAGGATAATCTCCATCTGCTGAAATAGGGAGTTGATTATTTATGACATTTATACCCTGGCTGTCATGCCTCCAATGCTGTCTTTATTTCTACCCTCCTATTATTCTTATCGTGCACTCCCAGCTACTTATAAAGTACAAATAATACCTTCTTCCCGACATTCCCATCATAGTACAATACGCTAACACTGCAATACTTCTCTTTTCACTCTCACAGTATTACCAATGTCATGTAATATATATCATATAATAATATCATCAATACTTTCTCACTGACTACGCATCGCTCTTTAGTCGCTGCTCCTAGTTCACATCAGCATTTCATTTAACACATGGGTTAACATCAGATCATTACTCTCGCTATGTTTCTAAGCCCAGGTTACATCATAGGTTAAATATCTAGGCCTATCTTATCCTCTCTATACGTTTAAGAACACACTTACGAGAAGACCTGAATCAGTCAAATGCACACTCTCGGTCACAATATCAATCTGTCGTGCATATCGTCTCATGCGCAAGCACATATGAGCATTGGGGAGCTGCTCGACTGAACTTTTTACCGAGCTTTTATAGTACTACTTTCTCTCGTCCTTTCACTCCCTCATTCTCCCGCTATCTCGTGCTCCACGTACATTGCTTAAAAGTAGTCAGTAGTCTAGACGCTGACCCCAAAATTTTATTTTCGAGTGAGCGCTCTAACCTCGGGTGACCTCGTGACAAAATCCATCACACATCTAGATCTGGAGCTAATAAATACTGGATTTTTTTTTTCTAGCATGTTAATCCCTGGTCAACTCAGGTTTAGAATTTACAGACAAATTAAGCATAAAAGAAGCATCTTTTATTTTTATGCTGTCCGTTGAAAGTAGCATGAAACAGAAATCCTTCTCCAGTTCTGCCTGGTTGTGCAAATATAGCAATAGGCTATGCAATAACATTCCAACTCAATTATATGACACCAAAGAATATAGTACCACACTCATTTCTCATGGCCACCCTTCTGCACTCAGCTACATAGCAGAACAGGTCAGAGTTCAACATTCATGCATTAAAACATGGAATAACTTGCCAGGTTTGTCTACATGATATGTACACAAGCTGTGCCTCATAGTCTTATGCTGGGGATGATATCTCAATGTTCTGTTAATGTTTACTGTTGTCCATCCTGTTTATATAGACCATCAGTACTTACATATATTGGTAAAGTGAGCCCAGTGAACATTGATGTAGTCTCTTCTTTGAGAAGGAGAAATGAAAATGGGGAAAAGTGTGTTGTCAGCAACTTCACACCAGACCATCTATACAAAACCTGAGACAGAAGTAAATGGACCTTTAGAACATATTTTTTTTCCATCACTGTATGCTGTTTACATCACTCAGTGACATCACTGAATAATGTTTCCTAGTTCCCATCTGAGATTATTTGATAAAATATCATTATTATGTGTGACTAGTTTTTGCATCACCACAATCCTATCTATAGATTGCATCCAATACCAGGGTACAAAAAGGCTGCTGCAGAGCTGACAGATTCATTTCATTAGAAAATTAGAAATGTTTGACTGTTTAAACCTGTCCTGACTCTCAACTGATTCACTAAAAGCATGTTACCTTTATATATAGCCACTGTCAAATGCCCCAGCCCATGCTGACGACTAGGTAGTGCACAAATGTTCCCTTATATTTAGAATATGCACATAGTTAATTGTCTGTTCTTGTATTTGCGACAGACCAACACTCTGTTTTCAGCATACATATCCCATCATGTAGTAGAAAATAGTCATGCAATGTATTGTAGTCTTGTTTGCGATGTTCAATGTTGTGTGTAAGTCTATGTGTTTGTCTTGCTGAGTTTACCAACTGAAGCTTAATGGCCATTGGTTGAAGAGAAGGGGCGGGGAAGCTTGTGGTTTGTGTGAGCCTTGTGCCTAGCGCTATTACCTCTAGTCTTCTGTGTGGCTTCTGGAAAGACCCCGGCCGCTAAGCCACTTTTTTTTTTTTTGAGTGGCAGCGTGGTTGTGTACAGACACGTCTATCTGATTCCAAACTGACAGCAAGGCGATAGGTGCTGACACAGAGGTCGCAGTTTCAATTCCAACCACATCACTTTCTTTCATTCTTCCATTTTCTCTCTGCATTTGCCTTCTTGAGCACTTTCGCCTTTATCCTACTTTGTGTGAGCATTTGTTTGCGTCTGCTCACTTCCCTCTTCATGCAGTGTATAGGGTTTAAAAAACTTGACCTTGTCACTCAGACTGTTTTCAAAGTGTTACTGCCAGTTGTCATACAAAAAGACCATCTTGTTTTAGTCTTCCAATTTTGGAGTTATTTCATAGTGTGATTCTTTTTATAGAGAGTTCATGGGGTTGTTTTGTGAAAAGTCTGGTCTACCTTAATACACTGAATATTAACAGTATTAACACATTTACATTTGTGCGTTCTAAAGGTTTTCATTGGTCCAGAAGACTGGTCAGGCTTGCACAGCCTTTGCCTTTAACCTTCATCGCAAGACAGAATTCTTGGCTGGACTAGGGGATTACTCACTCAAGTGCTTTGATATAGGTAAGAGCAATGGCTGTGTGTCAGGAAACTTACAATCCTTCAGTAGATTCAATTTGATTGATGTCATCAGTTTGTTTTATGTTAATTGCATAGTTATTCCTTTGATAGAACAGTGGGCTCAGTGACATCATGAATTTCCAGCTTGCTCTCTTCTTACTTTCACTCATTGGAAATGGTGACCTCGCATTTTCAGTCTATAAACAATAAAAATGAATACCACCTTTAAGGACTCTGGTGAAATAACAGACATTATGAATTTCTAATTTGATTTTATTTCAGTAGTTCTCAAAAATTCACTCACAATGAAATGTAGTGTTAAAATGCAAGCCAAATATGATTTGTTTTATATGCATGCTTCAAAACCAAGATCCAACACAAATACTGAAATTAGCAATCTCAAGTTATCACATTCTTAAAGTATACAAAACAAACATGTAAACAGTACAATGCACATCTCCTGGCCATTGAACGTTGAGAGCAGCAGTAGTTATGAAGTTAAATATAAGACTAATTACCATATGTAAAACAAACATGGATATTTTGAATATTGTACTATGTTTTGACATGATGCTGTGGTATTATGTTGCGTTTAGATAGATGAATGGATGGATGGATGGAGGGAGGGAGGGATGGATGGATGGATGGAAGTATGGACGGATGGATGGTTAGCTGAGTAAAAAAGGAGGGTAATTATAGTTTCTGTAACAGTATAGCAGTATATGTAAGTGCGAGGTATGAAACTAACAGTACATGTGCATGTTTATGGATAGAATAACTCTTAATATTAGATTGTTAAAGAATGAAAGAGTTATTGATTTGCCTATGAAACCGCAAGCGGTGAGAGAGGGAAGCGAATAAGATCTGGACAAATCAGTTACCGCTATAGATATATGTTTCTTTCTTTCTTTCCTTCTTTCTTTACTCTTTTCCCATCTTTCTTCTTTCTTACTTTTTTTCTTCCATTATTATGAATTTTGATTCATGCCATGTATTATCGAGAATATTGGCTACTAGCCTAAATAAAGCTTTGAACTTGAACTTGTTAATGATGGATCTAGATGATAACAAAAGCTATCACTCTGAGCTGGAGTGCTATTTTTGAAGGCACCTCATCTTTCAGGAAACCCTGTTTTCAGTTTTAATGTGTGTTTATCACTCTCTTGCATAGATAAGGGCGAGTTGGTTGCATGGATGAGAGGTCATGAATCAGCCATCCACAGCGTGTCGGTGCACATGTCTGGCCACTATGCAGTCACAACTTCCTCAGAGACGACTCACCTCTGGGACCTGGACACATTCCAGAAGAAACACAAACTGAATATCAAGGAGGATGTTGGACTCCTTCAGGTGAGAAAGGAAGTTTTTGTAAGAATAGTTTATATGGTATGAAATTGATAAATATCAGTTTGGTGAAACTAGAGCTTGTTACTTAATGTGCAGTATTGACAAAACTTGCACTCAAGAGATTTAAAGTAGGAGTCCTTAAAAAGAAATATGGGCGATATATTCAACAAATGTTTCTTTCTCTCTATAAATGAAACATGATTATTGTCTTGCTAGATTGATGTGTCACTGCAACACCTACGGCTTAATGCTATGTCAGTCTCTTCCACCTCCTACCTTGTGTAATGGAAGCATGAAAGATGAGTCTTTGCATTTCATTCTTGTTTTTGCAGGCTTTTTTTCTCCCAAACAGTAACACTATTATGACATGTTTCTGTGATGACACCATATTTGCCTGGGATCTTGACTCCATGTCCTGCAAGTACCAGCTTCCTATACCTCCAGGAAAAAGTCCACAGTATAGAGCATTTGCAGCTTCACGGTAAGCGCAAGAGAGGAGAGCTACACATTGTCATACAGAGAAACTTGCAGACAACCAGGCTGCTGTTGCTACCTTACTTTTATCACCATTATCAGAGTCTCATTGTAACAGATGACTAGGAATGTGTAATATTAAAGCTGGATGTGCGCTCAGTTTATTTCATACATCAAACTATCCCACCCAGATTTCCAAATCCAGATCTGTTAAGATATTTTCTAAACCTACAAGCAAGAGCTTGGACTTTGATAAAAAAAAACCTGATGCGGACTGAGAGAACAACAGCTAACCCAGAGACAAAAACCAACCACTACTACCTCGTGCAGGCCACCGTCTCTAAGGAAACTCCCTTAAATAAATGTCACTGTCTAGCCTTGCCTTGCCTGGCCTTGTCTAAGTAAACTAAATACTGCTGGTCTAAGTAAACTAAATACTGCTGCTACTGTTAGCTCTCCTGCCACTGCCATAGGCCATGCCTGTCATATTCTGATGATTAAACTTATCATAATGTATTAAGAAAAACAAAAATTCCTCACCGATTAGTTGAGCAAGACCTTTCTTTGCATATTGACCCGACAGTCAAGTACATATTTGGTTATGCTGATCTCATATCCTCTTATAATAGCACCAAGCAGTCAGTCTTGGCTTTGAGCTTAAAGCACAATGCTAACTGCTTCTCGCCTAGCCTAATATATCTGAAGATTCTTTGCCACTCAATTTGAGTCTACAATTTGGAAATGCAAGGGAGGGTGGTGAGACTGCATACATACTAGTACATGGGATAAAAGAAAATAATTATCTGTTGCGATTTGTATGTCATTAGTTGGGTTCTTCCTGTTTGCTGGCTTTCAAACTTTGTCTTCTCAGGACTTACTGGACTGCTCAGAAGCATTCCTTCAGATGTGATTTATTCATTTCAGTTTTACCACAAAGGTTTTGCCCTTATTACAAACATTTTGAGGGGCAGTTGTTATGAGGCGATATAAGCCCTTTAACTCATGCAGGAGTCTCATAGCATTGTTCCTGCTGTTGATGACAACTTCTTTGATAAGGAAAGATGAAACTCTGCTGCACTAACCAAAATGGCCATAATTCCTCATTAATAACCATGATATTTTACATGCCACACATTTACACTCTGGCTAGAAGAGACTCAGACTTCAACATTTTAAAGAAAAGTTTTTCTTCTGGGACCCATTTTACACAACTTTGAAAAATATCAGTAAAACATTTTGGTGTGAAATATTTCTTTGATGAAAATTCATTTATTATTTTATTGACCAGGGATGCACGGTATTTGGTAGCTGGTGGGAAGTCAAGATTCTTGCACCTGTGGTCCTTGGACACAAAACGCCTCATTCGTGTAATTGAGATGCCTAACAAGGTGGTGGCAGTGAAGCAACTGGAGTTTCTCCAGGACAGTTACCAGCATGGCGTTGATCAGGTAGGTCACAAAACTGAAGTCTGGAATCTGGAATTATGAAGATTGAATCATCATTTGGATGTCAGACCCAAAAGACTCCATCCTAACAAAAAAATCAGCTTTTGATGCTTTTGGACAGTCAGTAGTGTCTCACATATTGTAACAAAACCTCAGACTTCTGGTGATTAGAAGTTTCGTGATACAATGCCATACTGCAGTGCACCGATAAGAGGACGTGTTGGAATATTGCACCAATTTGTTTGGTGCTCATTAAACTTTTGTCAGCTTCTGTTTTTATGAGAAAGCCAGTGCTTCAACAGATATGAGCAGTATTGGACTATATTATTATTATTGGACTGTGTTCATGACAAAAATCAACAAAACTTTGTTGTTTGATATATTACTCAAAATATTTCAACTAAACTTTACACCACAATCATCTATAGAGGTTACATCTAAGGAATCATTTTGCTAAGTGGATAAGTGTGTGAAATGAGAGAATTCTTTATTCCTCCTATAAAACAACAACAGAATAAGCTAGAGTTTTTTCGTTCATAGTTTTAGGGGTAATTGTCCTGAGTAGTGAACTGAAAGGAGATGCTTAGGTGCAGAGCAATAAAGTGAGTTGTCTACTCTCTATTAAGTAATCCTACTCTCAAGGATATAAAAAGACGGAGAGAATGAATTTTGTTGAACAAGGAGAGATCATATATTTTGACTATGTGATATTTGAATGGTTCTGGTCCTCTACAGTAAAGGAACTTTGGATGTAAATATTAACTCCTTCACTACATCATTTGTTTTTAGCATTGATAGCATTGATAAAACTCTTCCACCTAGTGCTGCCCATAACTTTAAATCAAGCATTTGATGGGAGTGTCCTGGATATTGCCAGCAAGGATAAGGATGTACATGTAAGTTTACATAATGCAGGTGTTTGGTTGATGTGAAAGAGATGGGGCATTTTCATCAGACTTGATGTGACTGTCCATTATATGAAGATGATACAAACCAACTGTTGTTCTTTTTAGATGCTTGGAGTCCTCTCTCAGGATGGAATTATGCGGTTTATCAATATAGACACCTGCAAATTGCTGTTTGATATTGGAAGTGTGGACTCACACATCAAATCTGTGGCCACTGGTCCTGGAGGACACCATGTTGCTGCTGTGATGGAGGACGGAAGTTTAAATATTTACAATATGCATGCACTGGCAGCAGACCTTAACAAGGTAAACATGGAAATAATTAACTAACATACAACAGGACCTTATGACCTTTTGCTTCAGAAAGTAAGATAGCATGTGTACGTGTACTCATTGTAATGCTGTGGTTGACAGTCCCTCATTTTTATGTGAGGTTCTTGTCGCAAACTTAAACACTTTTGTGACTCAAAAATTTCTACAGGTCCTGTGGATTTCCAGGTTATAGTGTATTACTATGAACCAGCAGCTGATTTTTACAAAATAATGCAGTGGAACCAGCTTAAGTGGGACACACGTAAGCGGGATGTCCACTTAAGGGAGATGAATGCCCGAGGGGATGGAATTTTTGCTATTTAAATGTATACATGTGAGCGGGACGGCAACCCGCTTAAGCAAGACGACTTGGAGCCAGATCTTCGTAATACACACGCTGTTTTTGAGAGGAATGCTGCAAATTGTCACTATCGTGCTGTGTCTCAGTGCTTGTTTACCTTTGCCTGTCAGCTGAAATACTGAGAGCTACAAAGAAGCTCGTACCGACAGTTCCGATTGCCCCCTTTACGTTACGTGAGAAGTGATTGACACTACCTCCCCATAGCCTCCTGTCAGGCAGTTGACTCTTCGGCGCACGCATGGACAAATCAGAGCAGACATCCTAGCTGCTGGTCATTTAACCAGTGCAAGCATCAGTGGATCAAGATTAAGTAAGCCCTCCCCCCTGTCAGCCACCCTTTATCCTTTCTTCAGCTTGGGCAATGATTGACACTTATGAATCTTACCTGCACTGTTGCTCAACACTCGGCCGGGGTGTCATTCACATAGGCATGACCATCGTTCATGTTGCGTATAGACCTTTTGACACACTCCGCTTGCGTCATGCTCTGGCCAGATGTGGAGCGAGAAGTGTGACGCTTATCTTTGCTGGTGTTTACGATCATGTATATTCAATCCCACATTAGTTCTGCAAGTTTACTGAATATACAGTTAGACTGGAATAAGTATATTTTAAACAGTACAGATACAATTTAAATCTAACTCCATTGTGACACATCACTAGCAACAAGTAATAATTATCCCTTAACTTGAATGAAAGCACAAACTGTCTAAGAAATCACTTTATAATGGATAGTCCGCCTAAGCGGGACTCTTGCTTAAGAAGGACGATTCGTCGGGAATGGAGCTGTCCCGCTTAAGCGGGTTCCACTGTACCAGAAACGGTTGACATTAATATTTTCTTCTTCCACTTTTCCTGGTATACTTGTAGTGAGAAATATTATTATTTACTGCCTTGATGTATACAACAGCGTCCATACTATTACCATATCAGTGTGACATTTTGATTTAGGACATTATTATATAACCCAAATCTTAAGCTTTGTTAGGGTCACAATTCACAGTGGTAGTAATTGCTCTAACGTGTTTTTTTATCTTAAATTTCCAGTGTGCCATGCAAGCATTCTCTAAAATCAATCTTCTCCCCACAGCCCCCTCCTCCCCTGATGAAAGTTGTGACCAGCAACAAACTGTCTGATACTATGAGCACAGAGAGCAGCATGAGAAGAAACAAGGCCATAGAAGAATCTTCCAAGACAGGATCCAAAAAGTCCACAACTGCAACCTCAGAGCTTAGTGAGGAGGAAAATGATAAAGAGGTCATTAAAGATCATGCACTTACATTTCCTTTCCTGAGAGCCTAATTGTTTCGAGTGACACTGACACATTTATAAGAAAACTGGAGTTAAAGTTTTGACACCTTATTAATTCTAGTTCATGAGGGAAACTACTTCACAAAATGAATGCAAATTGTTTTGTTCACATGAAGTTTAACTGTTGAAAAGGTTGTATGAAATGCCTAGACTGGAACCTGTGATTTTGCCCGAAAGGACACATAAGATAATTAGATTACTAAGGCATGACTTGATCAGTCATTTTATTTCAGTGTAGTTTATTTGTATCTTTTTGTTTTATTGGAGTATAGGAATAGACAAAAATTAATGATGATGGAGATTTTTTTAAGGATCCTTAACTCTCAGAATTATTTATAAAACATGATGATGAAATTTGTGCCAAGCCCAAAAAAAATTTAAAAAAAAAAAAAAAGCCTGTTAAAGATATTTAGGCCTCAAACACAGAAGCATTGTGTATGGCTGTACAGTTCTATATTACACCATTACTGTCAACTTTGCTTAATGGAAATCCCAATGGAGTGTGGTAGAAATTGTTATAAGACCATAAATGGTAGTTCGCCTGCATACATATCGGACCTGGTAGCTGAGCATAAGCCCACTAGATCATTACCACTAGATCTGAAAATGCTTCTTTTCTCCATGCACCCAAAAGCAAACATGAAAAAAATTGGAGAAAGAGCTTTTACGTCCTCAGGACTGTTTGTTTGGAATAAACTGCCTAAAAATTTGCAAAGAAAATAGTCTAAGTATTTTTAAGAAACTTCTCAAAACACAGTTGTTCATGACCATGACAGTCTGCGAAACCAAATGTTGGTTTCTTTTTTTTTTAACATCTATATTGCAGTACATGTGTACAGAGTGTAGTATGCTTGGGTGTGTGGGCTGAATATTACATAATCTTATATACTTCTCTATGTAAAGCACTCAGAGCCTGTATCTACAGGGATGAGCGCTATATAAATGCTATGTATTATTATTATTATTATTAAAAGAGGTTGCAAATTATCCACTTAATGTTCTATAGTTAGTAGATCATTGATGTAAAATATGTTGCACTAGAGAGACTGTAATTAAGCAGAGTCAGTTGTACAAATGATAAGGTTACAAAGTTAACATGTTTAGCTAAATGTGCTTTTCCAGAATATAGAGCTTGGTGGACTGAACAAGGAGAAACTAATGACCATCCTGAAAGGCTATGGAGAGTATCCTGCTAAATACAGGTTGGTGAAGGTTATATTGATAGCATGTCCAATAGAGCAGCAGCTTGCAGTGATGGAAAGTGCTATCTTTGTGTATTAACTACATCAAGATACTCAGTCTCCTGGAAATTTTAATTTCTCAGGAAACTAAAGCTTTGGCAAGTTTTTAATCATGTGCAGAAACTACTGGACAGTGATTTTTATGAATATAATTCTGTTGTTTAAATCTAGTTTACATCATAATTAGTATGTGTATGGAAAGGTTTTATTCAGTTATTCATGCATTACATTTTTTTGCTGCTGAGCGCTTTTGTTTGTGGCTAGTGCTGTCTCTGTGGTATTTCTGTGATGCAGGTCTGTTTTATACTTGCTGTCTAGCTCCAACTCAGATTTGATAATCTGTGGCTGTTATTTTTCATTGTGTTTGACAGAATGTTTATCTGGAGGAAGATCCTGCAGCTCCCAGAGAATTTCTCAGCCTACGCTGCCTTGGTAGACAAGGGAGCTCATCCTGCATATTCAAAACTTCATGAGCTTTATCCTATCAAAAGTCGCAAGCTGCTCAGGGTGTTACAAAGGTTAGTAGCTAATAAGAGAATGATTTGTCAGTCCGGTGGTCAAACCAGTACAGGGAATTCAAGAATATACTAATGATCTGAGGTCTAGGCAGAAAATACTGGAAATTTTAACAAACATCGGAAAACTATTCATATAATTGTAGTTGACTCTATATTATGATTTTAAAAATCAAATAACGTTCATAAATTCTGCCTTTTTCAAGAATTTGATTCACTGTCTTCATGCCTTTGTTTTCAGGAGTTTAGCAGTGCATAGACAGTCTTTTAAAATATTGTTTCTGGAATATGGAAACATACTCCATTTGGCATTCATTTGGACTGTGTTTGCAAACTGTCACTTCATGATGTTATCTTAGTTGTCAAGGTAATGTGCATATCTATGTGGTATATTTGCAGAATTCTATCAGCCATGGCCCACTGGTCACCAATATTTGGAGAAACACAGTATCTTCCCTCGTTCACGTTTCCCTTTGTCAAGCTCTTCCAAAACAACCACCTGGTGTGTTTTGAACTCATTGCCACCATAATAGGTAGGTGTTGCATGACATGTGATTAGATTGCGTTAATGATCTGAAAGCTACTGTTCATTCAGATCATTTTAGAGCCAGAGCTGGAGTTCCCAACTTGGGCAAATGTACACCATGCAAATTCCATGAAGTGCTTGAGAATCATTCTGTATTAACAAAAATATGGACTATTTTATATGACAGATAGTGAATTTTGGCAGATCTGAAATGGTATGCAAGATTCCTATGGCATTAAGGGATAAGCTAAGAAGGCTTGGAACCTCTCTCCCAGAGTCATGATACATATTGTAGGAACCATGTCTTCAAATACTTGTCTAGCTTGTGAGAGTTGTGCACTTTGACACTGAAACTAATTTTGGAGCTGAAAGTTTGATTTGCCAAGATTCAATCGGTCTGTCACATGAAAGAGAGATGCATTAATAGAGTCATCTTAGACCATTGTGGGATCTTTCTTTGATGCTGTAATTAGCTTCAGTTTCTTGTAACAAAAACTATTGGCTCTGAGAGGGACAAATGGAGAAGTTAATGCCAGAAAGTGAGTGGAAGCTGAAGTATACCTGGTTCTCCGATAAAACTCAAAATAGAAAGATGCTTCCTAGCTCTCATTACCTTTCTCAAGACAGGCAGTTACTTTCTTTGTGTTTCTCCCCAGTCAACTGGTGTCAGCATTGGTTTGAGTACTTCCCTAATCCACCCATCAATATCTTGGGCATGGTAGAAAACCTGCTGGCATACCATGACCTGTACCTGCTACAACATTTAGTTAAACATGGCGTTACGTCACAAGTAAGTTGCAATAAAATCATAATATCTTGTCTATTAATCACTCCATTTGACATGTATTTTCCACAAAGAGGCTGAGAATTGGTGAGTTTCATTTTTTTTTTTCATAATTGTATAGTCCAGTAACACCAACCACTCTACTGCTGGGGCTTTCTGACCCACTTCCACTCAACTGTGTGACAGAAATTGAAGAATGATTTCGTTAATGCTTGTCTGCTGCCAAGTGTGTACAAATCTACCTCTGCTTTGTTACATAGACTTGATGGTCCAAGCACAGGTTATAGTGGACTCATTAAAGTGGTTCAAAAGCAAAATCATTCTGTTTGCTTTGTAATGGATATTGAAAGAATAGCGCTGTTATAAAGGCATTGTAAGGCGTAGAGCCCTGGGCCCAGTAGCCCAATATGAGTCTCCTACAGCCATTTTGTGGCTTATAAAGTGTATGTTACATAGTCTTAAATTGACCTTTAAGGACAGCTACAGGGTCATGTCCATGTTGTCAGGAGGGATGGCTAGTGTATGTTTTATGTTCTTTATTATTGCAGTTGATGCCATCTATTTCAGATTTATGCCTGGCCGCTGTTGGAGACAGTTTTCTCTGAGGTTCTCACTCAGGAGGAGTGGCTGATGTTGTGGGACAACATTCTCAGTAATCATCCATCCTTTCTCATCATGACTGTAGTTGCATATGCTATTTGTGCTCGTGGGCCACTGATGAAATGCACTGAGATAGAAGACTTTAAGGTCAGTATTGTAAATTCCTGAGAATGAACATTATTTATCTTATCGTGTTAGTATCAGCACTGAATTAACTGTTTCTAAGGCTTCAAAGATTTGTATAATTCTTATTTAACTTGAGTTAAGTGATTGAACTGGAAAGTTACCATTTGGCTTGCTGATTTTAGAATTTTCTGTTTTATTTTAGTTACAAGTGGTAGGCTATGGCCATGCCAAATAAGAGATCACCAGAGTGTGAGACTAGAGTTATGGAACTCTGTCCTATTTGCCTTCCCTTGCCTGGATGAAGGAAGAAGTTTTTGTATAAGAGTACTTTTTCACTACTGGTGAGAACTTTGTGGGATTGGTGACTAAAATTAAAAACAGCAGCAACCTCTGAGGTTCGTGAGAAATTTTGCCTCTAAGCAGATGCACCCACTGATGTCATTTCAGTTACACTGTGACACTCAATTTCCTACAATATTTTTATAATTATATTCTATGTACTCTATGACATTGATCTGTAATAAAATTCACCATTTCAAGAAATTCCAATAGCTGTTAAGTAAGTGGCAATCGTGTGACTCCGTAACTCACGTTACGGGTTATGAATAAAGTTTTTTGTATGAACCCAAATTGCTTCAGGACTGCCTCACTGCAGTGAGACACTCAACCATGTATTCAAATATAATGTTATTCTCTTATTAAGATGAGAGTAAATGTGATGGGTACACTGACCCTTAAAGGAAAGTTGCATCGTCTTACAGACCATGTTAATTCATACAGTATCCTGTTATTCCAATAAAACAGTCTTTCAAGTGTCTGTCAACATGATATAATGCCTCTACCTGCCCCCAGACAACCTACAGGGTTACATTATGCAAAGTCCGAATTCTTACACCCACTGCGCGCATGGCGGCCATAAGCTTACATCAGATACATTCTACCCACACGGCCAAGCTGTCTAGCCAGTGCTCAGCAGATGGGTGATAACACATCTATACAAATCTTTTAATTCCACTAGTAACGGCAGATGTCACACAAAATCATGCTGAGCCAATAAAAATGCAGAATACTTTACCTGGCTTACACAGTCAAACGTAACTTTTGAATTTGGATAAACAAACCTTAAATGAAAGCTGAATAATGCATTGTCAGATAGAGACGTCTGTAGTTGCTGGAACTTCAGTAACATCATTATTTTTGCCACAAAGCGCTGCAGTTTAGGGAAGGAGAATAACTCTAGACAATGGGGCATATCCCGGTCACTCCAGCTGTTTTTATTGCATCTTATTACACCCAGAACGATGCTCTTTCTTTGCCAGATTGTCTAGGTATGCACCATAGATAATTTTCAGAGGGCAAAAGTACTGGAAAACAAAATTATTTTTGATGTGCATGTCCACGTTTAAAGGAAAAAGGTCACTTGAGTTACATGCAACACAACACATAAAATTTACAAACATGAAAAAAAATGCTCACATTTGATTGGTTGATCTTCTTTATAAGAACCATGGGAAAATGTCCGTGAGCTACAAGTACCTCTAACGCGGTGTTATTATCTTAAGAGCCAGCAAAATCAACACAGGGCAGTTGCTATTTATAACTTTAGGGGCACTTGTGTTCCATTTTTGACATGGCTGACACAAGTGAGTGGCATTGCCACAGCCTCTCTCTCACTCGCCCAGTCTTGCGTGCTTCCTACTATTTCCTGTGCAGGCTTGTCTCACAATCTTCAGTATTTCTGTTGGAAGTTTATATTGGTGAGAGGGGCTTGCTTAAAGCTGTACAGGACATGTTACACCGCAAGTAACACAAATTACATCAATTTCAGATCAGAATGCATTAAAACTACACATGGGATTAATAACATTGAGAAAAAAGATTTAAATGGACATCATATGTAAACATTTTAAGCAAAATAATGTTGCACAGAATAAAATACGAAGTACAAGACGATCATTAAGAACATAGGGTTCCGCGTTCCACTTTTTTAGGGGCTATTTTGGAGGGTATTTTTTCCAGACAAAATGCAGGGGGAAAAACCTGGCTGCTCTTTCAGTCTTTGCCATTGTTCTTGCTCATGCTGTTTTCTTACTCTCCAAAGATACTAATTATGTATATTGGTTGAAAGTCTATTACATTTATTGTAATATTTTTAACCTCTAAAGAAGAGCACTGGCAGTTCTCACCAGTATTGAAAAACCACTCATAACCTTTATAGTTTATGTGGGAAGACAGGTTTGAAATCATGAGATAGTCCTACCAAATACACTGTCATTTGCATGCCATTCTGCCATCATAGATGGTTTGTGAAGAAGTGCTGTCAACATAAAACTGTGTCACTCTTGCTTATGCTTGAAACCTGGAACTACACAATGTACATATATGTTTGTACTTCAGTGTTCTATGATGATGTACAGTCTAATCTTTTGTGTCTGTCCCACCATTTGTTAAATGTGATTTTGACTGCCCTCTTTGTCAAGCATGGTCTGGGCATGATTAATGAAACTTGTTTAACTTGAGAACTTGCTACTGCTCTGTGAAATGTGAAGAATTATAGAGCTGTTTACCATTGTCACACATATCCATGACAAGCGATCACCAGACACTCATTGACTGGATACCCTGTAGTTCTTCAACCAGCGTCACCACCTTCTACCAATCAGTGTACCACACTTGCCAATCATGACCATGACTTTTAAAGAGCCCTGTTGACCTTTGAGTGGACAGTTACGAATAGATTTGCCCATAATAAAACTCTGTCATGCTTCCGCATCATACTGTTAAGCTTTGTCAAGTAGAAATTATCTTTCTTTATCCCATTTTCTCCAGTTCTTCTTCCACCATCGCAATGCAATGAGCATCAAACAGATCTTGAAAGAAGCCTACAGGCTGATGGAGGCCTCACCCAGTGACATACACCCACAGAACAAACTGGAAGGGTTTGTCCCACTGACCAAGGGAAATTATCCAGTATTCAACAAATATCCTCAGTTTATTGTGGATTACCAGGTAACAACCAGCAGCTCAGCCTTTAAGGCAGGAAGCCATGGAGCTACTGATATTTTTGTTTTGGTGGAGTTAGGGTTATTCATGAGTTAATCTTATGCAGGAATAGTTTAGTTGAGATGATTTTTCTGAAGTAGTATTATAATATTTAGGTATCCAATTATTAGTTAGTTAAATTTTATTGGCATCATTTTATATTTCATGAGAGTATTTATTTCCACACATGTGAATGTGGGATGTGATTTTTTGTTTCTTCACACATCCAGCTGTACATCATAACAGGGATGTTCCTTTGTTGATATTTTCAAATACCTATCACTGTGAGTGCTCATGTCTGTAATATTGTCAATGGCATAATCAATATTGCCACATCTTTTTACTAAATTTCCAGGTACAAAAATATGAATATCAGATGATTAGTGAATTTGAATGACAGTAAGAGGAAAGTAATGACAGCATCAACTAATTCACCTTTTAAAAATGAGTGTCACACTCAGCTGAGAGCTGGTGTCGAGAGTAATCGTTATCAGTATCAGTTATGACACAGCCCATGAGATGATTCATTGTCAGTTCACTTTCATGTCAGTGTTCTGTAATATTTGCACAGGTTCAAGAAAGAGAAAGAATCAGACAAGAGGAGCTGGATTATCTGCGACAAAAGTATGTATGCTTGATGATTTGTCTTTTGCTTTGATAAAGTTCACCTCATAGCTTGAGTGAAGTCCAAGATGATACGACCTAATACTCCTTCCTGTAAACTCTTGCCAAATGTAACTACAGTGAAACAAAGGGATCGTAGGCAGATGATGTGAGACTGCACACATTTGGTTTAGATCTGAAGTACAAATTATTGTTATGAAATGAGTTAAACAAATTGCAGATCCCTTCATTGCAAGGCTTGTTATCAATATACCTTTGCAGAAGGTCTGTATGTTAATATCATTTCATGGAATCAGTTTGCATACATCGTATATGATGTATGACCAGCATCAGGTCAGCGTTGTTTTATTTACTTTTGGAAACCTGTTCTCCAATCTCAGACGTGTCACACTGGATGTCCAGAAGGAGACTATTCAGAAACAGCAAGAGGAGGAACAGTGGTACAGACAACAGAAACTCTTACTGGAGGCAGAGGACAGGAGAAGGAAGATGATACAGGAGGAAGAGACCAAGTTAGCTGAGCAAAGGAAACGGTGAGAGATGGTGCAAGGGTTGGTTAAGATGACCTGATGTTAAGGCAGCGATAAGGGAACTTTTTATTTTAACATTTACAGAAGTGATAAAGTCATCATCATTTTTATCTCGATAAAGAGCAGTCATATCTTTGGAATAAATTTTTAATAGGCAGTAGATTTCTGTATGTGGTCACAATCTGATTAATGTGCTGTTTAATACTTTTGCTGTGTAACATTTTGTTGCAATGCAAGGAAGAAATTCATCACATATTGTCCCATGGTAAAGCAGCCTTGACAAGGCATACAAAGTTCCATTTCCTCTCAAAGAAATCTCAAAACTTGTGATAATTTTGCATTTTGTACTTCATTAATTGAAACATACAACGTGAACAAAATGTGAATGGTCCACAAGCCAGACTGTTTCTTAAATACAACAGCAATGTTCAGATGTTCTGAAATTTGACATCATTCAGGTATGTTTTTTTCTATCACGGCCAGTCATGGACGGAACAATTTTCCACTGACAATTTATAATATGTTGGGTGTTATCTTGGGTGTGCAATTCTCTCACATTATGTATATTGTGTTGTATCATGCCAGCCTTCTTGCAATGAATCGTGAGGTGAAGATGAAAGAACTGACTCTGCTGGAAGCTGGTCGACGAAAGTTCCTGCAGTTCCAGAAAGAGCAGAGGGAGGTGGAGCTGAAGCGGTTAGATGATGAGCTTCAAAGGAAGGTTTGTTCACCTTTGCACTCACTAATTAACTAGATTGCTTGCTTTCATCTTCCCCTGAACTGTGTTATGTCATCTCTCACACATCATAAACAGATACTGTGCTGAATTTGACTAAGTTGTGCACCTTGACATGGTATTTAGAATAAAGCAGAGGATGTCTAGGCTGTTAATTAAATGAAAATATCATCCCAGATTTGTTCACAATAATAGCCTTCATATTCGCAGAGATGCCTTGAGAGTGAATGAATCTGTTGCAATCACAATGTGCATTGTAGTCATTTATGGTTGAAACTGCCCATCAGAGCTTCTGAAGTTGCCGGCTTGCAGAAAAAATGGCCATCATTCTCATAATTATGACTGATAAGATGGCCATGGTAGATATGACATGGTTTGTGTTGCGGTTTACCCAGGAGGTGGCAAAAAACTGCCTTTGTCAGCCAGGTGGTTGCAGTACACAGATTGTCATAGCATCAAGTTTAGCACCAAGTTTGTCTAAGTGAATTTGTAGAAGAATTCAATGAAATGAATAGGCGTTAAAGCAAAATCAGAAGTGAATTTAAAACAATTGCTAGGCTAGATTCTAGCCTTTCTGGAACTGTGATCATCAGCCTTGATCTTTTCACAGAGTAGTTAAACAGAAAATTATATTCCTACAGGCTTTGCAAAGAGACCAAGAGACAGAAACGGCTGTGCAAGAAGCAGAGATAAAAAACATGGAGCTGCAGTTGCAGAAAAAACTTTTTGAACAGGTAATCTAGCGACTTTGGACACTTGAACAAAAGCCAGAGATCAGGAAAATTGTTCATGATTTTCTCTGACAATGGTTGTCAGGTAGACTGTTTTAGAGCTACCTCCTATGTTGTACACTCTTTCAGGAGAAAGTTCAGGAATTTTTTTTTAATGGTCTGGTTTTCCAGTTCCTGTAAAACTTTTAGAAATAAGGAAGAACTAGCTACACCTGATTAGCTTTCGAGAGATTGTTCTGCCATAAAATGTTTCATTTAAAGCCATTACTAACAGGAGCAAACTGTATAAGCTTGTAAACAAGACAAAAACACATTACAAAGCCCAGGAGATACATTCCTGTCCAGCTGTAAGTGAGATTATAGCATTGATAAAAGTGAGGTTAAAGAGACCATAGAACATTGTAGACTGAGCTTTGCGTTTGCTAATATTATTTATTAGAGAGTAGAGAAAACTATGCAGAAATCATCCGTATCTTTGAATGTTATGCACATATGTGCTTACATTTAACACACTATGGGGAAGTGGTTGAGCTGAAACAATGAGGATGAATTTGTGCTACAGTGAAAAGCATGAAAAAAAGTACTAAAAAGTGTAAATATAAAGACAAAGTTCATGCCAGCAGTCAGGTTCTTACACAAAATAAAAAATTAAGCGCTTTTTTTATCAGACTCATGTCATCCCAGTGTGTATTTTCTGCTGTATGGACAGAGGTTCAGAAATTTCTGCTCATGATGTGGCATTTCAAGGGTTTCTTTATGAGGAATTTCTATGCCACTGGTTTATTAATGCATTCAAATTCTTTAGGAAATGTACAGAGAATTTGCCATCCAGTCCCAGGCCTTAAGGACAGAGCAGGATATGCACCGCAAACAGACAGAACTGGAGGACAGGTTGAGATCCAAGTTGGATGAGGCAGAAAGAAGCAGAGAGCTGGAGACAAGGAAGGTGAGTGTGGCAGGGGTAAATGTGATCAGCTAAATCACAGATAAAAATATTGGCAGTTTCTGTTTGAAAGTCTTTGCATTATATCTGTCTTTTAACTGAAGTTTGTAGAATTAAGATGGGTGCTCAGTATTTACTGACTCAGAATGCTATTAAATGCTGCACTGATCAGGTCGGCATTTGCCGTCTATTCTAGTCTGTAAATAAATTACAACAGTCAGTTGTGTTTCAGGCTTACTACTTTGTTTCAGGCTTACTACTTTGTTTCAGGCTTACTACTTTGTCGTTTTATATGGAAGCTGGTGTCTTATCTCCTTCCTTCGCACATCTGCAGGTGTAGAAATTACACCAGACCTCTAAAATTGACCACTACTGAATTTTTTGAAATTTTGCAGATGATGGAACAGAATTTGGCCACTGCAGCCCAACACAATATAGACATGTGGGCCCACAAAGAGCTGGACCATAAACACAGGATGACGGAGCTTGACAGGGAGGCAGACAATGTCAAGGTGAACTAGGGATCTTTAAATTTTTAATCTTGGCTCAGAAATTGTTCTGAAGGTAGCTTAGATTAATTAGAATCAGTTAGCAAGACCAGTCCTGTCCCAAACTTCAGAACTTGACCGACAGTAATGTATAACTAACTGTAGTCTTTATTTAGAGGAATGATCAGACATTTGGCCAGATTTGCCCCACTCTAGTAAGTGAGACCGCAGAAGTTTGTGCAGTATGAGACTCGTTTTTAGCTCTCTGACTGTGCCAAAACTAGGTTTAATCACAATGTTTTACCTTCTGCAGCTAGTTTTGTTTAGAGCTATGCAGCAAAATCATGGTTAGTTACCCCAGTATATGTGATTCTCCCTTCTTTGCAGTTTGCTGGCCTCACAGCAAAAAACAGAGCACTGGAAAGTGAAGTGTATGAACTCATGAACAAACTACATGAACAAAAGGTACGCTGAGAATCTACATGACCTGAAATGAAATTTAATGTTGAATGTGAAATGTAATTTATTGTTGAATGTGTATCAACTGTGAATGGACTTTCCCTCGTGGATATGAAAGTTTATCTTATCTTATCTTATCTTAGCTTAGCTTATCTTATCTTATCTTATCTTATGTAAATGTAAATTTGACAACTCAGCTATCAGTATAATATCAATCTGTTGTATGTGCTTTCCTGGGCATTCTTAGCTTAGCAAGTGACTAAGCTCAGACCTTAAAATACAAAGAATCAGTAAAAATGCACCACTTTTCTTTCTTAAAGTACAACATATGATTTTTTTAAAATTATCAGCCCGCCAAAGTGTGTAAACATTATTGATATCATAATTTTGTCAAGACAAGGAAAGGCATAGTTCTCTGTGTAATGGTCAAACATTACCAGCTACTCTTCCAGTCTCCATAAGGCTTGACCATGCAGTTCTTTTCTTAGCAGATTTGAAAGGCCAGCCCAGTGAGAGAGAATTCTCCTAATGACAGTCTGTTGTTTCTTGTTGCCTATGACAGGAGTTGGAGACAGCCAAAGGATATGAAGAAATAGCAGAAAGTAAAGTAGTTGGAGCAGGAAACAAAGACCGGAGGATGAGAACTGCTGAGGAGGAACTACTTAATGGACGCCACCATACACTGGATCTAATGGATTTGATGGAAGAGAGCAAAAGTATGTGCTGAAAACATACATATGTATCACAAAAACCATTTTATCATATAAACAGGGCCTATTTTCAGGGTGTTATCATTATTTGGTACGTCACACGTTACATAAATTTGACCTTTGATCTGCTTTTGGAAGCCTTGGAAACCTCTTGACGTATGAATATGTAATGCTGTGGCATTTCCCTCTGTCTAGATTTTTAAAAAAAAATATTTTAATCAGTCTTTCTTATCGCTTGTCATCGTAGTCCTCACGTTTCATTTTCAGTTTAGTTAGACATTTGAATTAAAGTACTTGAAATGTCAGAGTGCCTCTGTGGTCTAAAGTTTCATAGATGATTGTCAGCTGTTTGGATCTACTTTGTGTCACGTAACTGTGTGGTTCATTCAGTTCAGTGTGACTGATGTGTTTCAAACAGGTCCTTTTCACAATTAAAAGTTCATTTTTTTATTAGATAGAATTATGATAAAAAGGATCTGAAACCCGTGTTTGTTTGATATCAGATTTATGAAATTCATTATACATTTATTGTATTCGCTTGCCAGAGGCTCCCTAATGCAATAAATGTATAATGAATTTCATAAATCTGATATCAAACACTCATTACAGATCCTCTATTTCTCAAAACCAGGTCTATTCCTATTTTGCAAGTTCGAAGGTGACAGTTGGTAAGAGTAGCCTATAGGTATTGCAAAATACGCTTAAGGCAAAAAACACTTTTGAGCATCCTGTTTATTATGTAATTAACAAAGTAAAATATACTCGTGGATTTGAAGAGATCACAGTAAAGCAGGGTTATCGTGGGAGGTGGGTAAATAAAGAGGATAAAATCCCTTAGTGTGGTATCCTGATTTGAAGACATGTAGACTTTCTCTGCTTGAAGAGCCTTCTGTGCTGCCACAGATGAACTTTGTCTGTACCTGTCCATGGGCTTGGCGACACCTTGGCTGACATTGTGTCCTAGCAGTCTTGACTTCTCCACTGCTTCCTTTGTAGACCTCTCCTCAAGGCTGACCATCTGGCAGTCGGAGAGGGGATTAAGCATCCTTTTGCAGTCACATTTTATCAGTATACAACACAGAAATGTGAGCAGACCTTGACTGCATCCACATTTGCATTCATATTTCTTTGTCTCTCATTTTTTCAAGGCTGCATTTTAACTTATTTTAAGTTTTTAAATGCTTTTGTTTCTATTTTCCAAGAAGAATGCAGCCTGATTCTGTCTTGTAAGATTAGTCCACAATTAAGATTCTGTATAAACTGTCCTTCATTTGAGAAATTGAGGCTGATCTCATGATTCTGACATAATTTCTTAACTTGGGCTATAAAGCTGCTTCATATGTCCTGTCACTGCACCTATGTGCCCAGTAGCTATCACATGCAGTAGATATTAAGTGCATTTGTCAGCTGTAATAATACAGCACATCCATTTCTATATGAAGTCAGCACATGGAATGAAGTGAGCAAGATTTACAGTAGTTTTATCTTTCAGGACCTCAGTATGGTGACTCAGATTACCATCAATGTCTTCCACAAGACTCTTCAGCTGACATCTCCCGAGGTGAGCAAATTATTCTCTGGTGGGAGAACCCACATCAGTATTTGTCACAACGAGAAGAATCACAAGACAAGTGATGAAGTTTGGCAGCTTGAGTGAAGCTGTTTTTTTTTAAATGCTAAATGAGTTTGTGGGAGACTATGTGTTGTGGGGGGCTGTGTGTTATGGGGGGCTGTGTGTTATGGGGGGGATAGGTGTTTTGGGTAACATCACAAGCTGTCAGGGAAAATTCTTTTTTTCTTGCCACTGTTGTGAAAGTCTAGCCTGATAATCAATTGCATCACGTCTTATCTGACATCTCTGGTTGTTACTGACAGATTTCTCAACACTGCAGCTCTGCTGGTCTCATTCACCCGAAATTTATACTACAGAAGAAACGCAAGCAATATTAATATCAAGGGCATAGCATTAGCTTTTGTAACTTCCTAAGTGAAGTGATGGAGATAAAACAGCGTAATTAACCTGAGCATATTTGTGCATCTTGCCACACTGCTTTTATTCACAACAGTCTGTATGAAATATCAAGTGCAGGGATGGCAAAAGAGGTGTGATTATACAGCCTCTGTCCCATTACATTTGTTTTCTAAGTATCCTTGTTTGAAAGTTGCATCATGTGTATGTGGTGGAGAGGGTTCAGGCTGTATCAGTATAGTTGCTTTTCATTGGTCATTAGAGGTTGAAATTTCTCAAAAGCTGGAAGCTAAAGAAAGAAGTCTTTCGCTCATCTGCAGGAGGCATTCTGTTGGGACTTATTTTTTCATGTTGCATAATTTTGCTTTCTCATTTCACAGTGTCTTTTGAAAGAAACCGGCGTGCCTTTGATGAGAAAGAAATTGCTCTTTTGAATGAGGTCAGGCTTCTACGGCAGAGATTAGCAACAGAAAACAGGAACAAACGACCACCACCACCTGCTGTATTTGATGCTGATTGAGTAGACTTAGTTAGTTAGTATTCTGTTATCTTTGTAGCTGACCATAGCAGATGGTTTATACTCTAAACATTACGTTTATACATAGTGTATTAATAAACCTAAATTAGCTGTACATTGTATGTATAGGAAGTCAGGAAGGTTGATACAGAGATTTAAAAAATTGCTGCTGTTTATGAACATGACAATATGCACTTGTCATGCCTACCTTCCAGATGAAATTGAACTGCTTCATTTGAAATTTATATGATGGTTTCTAGATGTCATAAGGCTAGCAAGTTTTGAAATGAGTGGATAATTTCACATACACTCTGTGGACAGAGATTTGTTGACAAGCAGTTCCAGCAGTGGAGAAGTATTTCATAGAGTAGTTTTGACAGTGGTTTATCTTGTTTAGGGAAAGGACCATCTTCTGTCTGAACCAATGCACAATATGTGTCATGTGATTACATGGCACTGGCAGAAGTTTAGAAGTAAGATACACACATCCTCAGACCCTGTCAAGTTACATTAACACATGTTTACAAGCTGTGATTCGTATTAGGAATGATAACATAGTATTCTCTGATCTGAATAATGTCCCCAATTTTAAGCACCATTGTGCATATGTAGACAAGACTCAATGGCATACTTGTTGTTCTTCACATAGTGCAAGTGTGCAGACTTCAGGGAATGTTGACAGCAGGCAGGATGTTGTTATGCAGGTAGTAGCTGGGCTACTGGCTTTTCTTTTTGAACCTGCATTATAAGGGTTTTTTTTATGACATATAATATATGCAGGAAGCAATATGACAACAACCATTTTACTCGTATCATGCCCAGAAGGTCTACAAATTCTCATTTAAAATATTTTTTATTTCTTCTCTAATTCTTAATGGAAAGACAACACCACAGTTCATTATTTGCCAGTGTAGGTGCATTTCCTTTATGTTGGGGGGGGGNGGGGGGGGGGGGAATATTCAAATAAGCCTTACACTTCCCTGTAAATTTGTGTAAATATAGGCAGTGTTTGAGTTCAAAATCTGCAGTCAGAGACATGAAGAGATATATTAACAATAAGTTTGCTTTGCAAGAGTATTTTTAATGTATTGTACCAAATGAGCCGTACATGTTGTTATTTGTCAACAAGAGAAAGAGAGATCTGTACTTGCCTGCTGCCTATTTCATCAGTTCCAGACATTTTTACTCATGGATATTTTGAATGTTTATGTGAGAGATTTTTTTTATAAATGAAAATAAATGATTAAACAAAATCTAGATGTTGATCATTATTTGTCGTTATATACCCCAGGTATGACACAGACAAAACAAATAAGACTTATGCATAACATTATACATACAACTCATTTATTTTATCATCTGTTACAGACAGTACATGTGGATGATTCCTTCTGTGCAATAAATATGTGATGATGATGAGTATGGGGTAAAACAAACAAAGCCTCATTCAAACTATAAACTACAGTACAAAAGAATCCTTCACTCACTAACAACTACAACTTATGTAGGTGTCCAGTGAAACAAGCCTGGTGACATTTTGTATTCACTGCACCTCTCATAGAAACCATGGAATCATTTTCAAAGACTCACACAGTGCAATTAGCAAGGTATTCCCACATCACAAGTGTAGTTAGACAAAAGCTAGATTAGGCCATATGATGAGATTGTCAAAGACTGTCATAAGTATATGACCAATTGACAGCAGGCACTTTTAAAATTGGAATTAACAATTTTGTCATGAGATCAGATATGAATTGGCATGTTGCAACCACAAATAATAACCCAACCAGTTTATAGTGTCAACATTTAAAGATGTGTTGCATCCTTTGTTACATAAAAAATAATATAGTTCTTACACCCACTGGTACATCCTACAAGTAGTGTTTCCATGTATCTTTTAGATACAGATAAATGTCCTGTTTGTGAATGTGTCCAAGTGAGAGCTAGCACCTTAAAGACAGCAAATTCAAATTTAGTAATATGCTTTCTCTTGGCCATGCAATGTTTGTATTGCTAGGGCCAACTGTTTAAGTTTCCATAATCTCAAACCAATTTCTCCCAGGAATGCATTGGCCAACTTTTTGGTGCCTCCGCTAAAATAAGCAATTTAGGGGGAGCGATGGTCAAGAGGTCGAGGGTGGTATACCTTAAGTGGAAGTTCTAAGCAACAGTTTCTCTCAAAAATGGCATAAATCCTATATCCACCACTCCCTCATTGTCCTCATTTCTGGAAGCTTTCCATTATCAAAATGAACAAACTATTAATTGCAAAAGCCTGAGGCAGCAATAAATCTGTCAGAAAAACTTACTGTAACTGTGGACTTCATCAGCCATAACGATGTCAACTGTCTTTCACTTTTCAGTTCCAGTGATTCTTGTTGAAAAGAGTGTCTACATTAGATTCAGCTAAAGTGCTAATTTCCTCCCATGTTTTGCATACAGCTGCTAATGAGAGTAAAATATGGGACACCACTCTCGCAGTTTTCCTCTCCCTTACAAATATGTGGGAGAATTGTCCTGCACATTTTCTGGGTGTGTAAGCCTAAGTTCCAAACAACGTGCACAAGAAGTCTAAACTCCACCTACTTTGGGGAAGATGTTACACATACAATCCTGCACAAAGATTGTGCAATGTACCTCAGGCCTCTTTTCACTCTCCTTGACCCAGCTAGATGATCTTTATATTTTAGGATCCTAACAAGATCAATTACAGCCCAAATATTGCCACATATGGACTTGACACTCACGTGCACTGGAATCATGAGCTTTTCACCACTGTTTTCATCCATTATATTTTGGGCTTTTGTTGATTTGTAGTTACAATTAAATGGATCAATATATCAAGGATATCAGCTCTAATTACAAGTTACTAATATTTACGGTTCAGTGTTCAAGCAAATGTCCAGATGAAATGTGCAGCTCAGTGCACATTGTACTCTCATTATGTCATTTCAATCCAGAGTATTGTCCAGCTCAGATCATCTGCCTCATATCCTTTCACTCTTGTTTGCTGTGTCCTGTTTCTGTCAAGCTGAGGTCTCCTGTGCAAACTTCATTTCAATGAACAGAGAAAAATCTCAGACAAAACTTTCAGGACCAAATAATCAGATTTGTAATATTGTGGAACATAACATCATATAGAAGAATGCAGTCTGCAAGGCAAGCTTGGCTTAAACAGCAACTTTGGTGTGTCACTCAAAGCTTAATCCAGTTTAATCCCCTAATACTGGATAAGAAGGTGCCCTGGACATAAGAACTTTTTGATGGCCCAAAATTGCTGGATTTCCAGAAGTCACTAGGAAAGTGGCATGCACTGTCAGTATGGTCCCATCTCAAAAAAAAAAAACCATCAAAGTCTACATACACAGTGAAAGTTTGTATGTGCTGGACAAATATTAGATTCAGAGTTCAAGATTTATCACTTCCAAGTGTGATAGCCAGCATTTTCTTAGCACCAGTTCTAGTTCCATCTAGAGAATTCTTTTTCTTGGGTACAGGAGCAGGCTGAGGGGGAGGAGTATCTTTTAGCATCAATGGGCCATCCCTTTTTCTGGATTTCAGATCTTCATTTTCATCCTTTAATGAGTTGAGCTCTCTTTTCAACAGAACAAAGTCCCTGAACGTCTGCTTATCTTGGTCTTTCATGTGACGTTTTCGTAATCTCTCATAATCTTGCATTAGAAGTCCGTACTCTTTTAAAAGTTTCTCAAGCTCTGACTGAAGGTAAAGATTTGTACGTTTCATATCCTCTTGAAGTGCATGACAATCCAGCAAGTCTTCCTTCATCTGGATCTCCTGTTCAACCCATTTGTCTCGCTCTGAAGACAACTGTCTCAACTTGTCCCGGAGGTTCTCTATGAGAGTAGCTTGTTCCTGGATGGAAAAAAGACAGTAGAATAAAAAATAATGCAAATTCTATATAAAATGATATCAAAATTTCCAGATGACTTAACTTATGGAATATGAGGTGTTGATGGCCAACAATACCATGGACATTTCCCTGTCATTTTGCATTAATACATGTCTGCCATGGACATTTCCCTGTCATTTTGCATTAATACATGTCTGCCATCAAACTTCACCACTCTTCATATTCTTGTTTGAGCCCAGACATAGGCACATTGACAGCCTGCTATATGCTGAGGAACTGAAAATTTGCATTTGAAATCTTGTAATAATCATCCTTATTTCTTATCTGACACCATTTCTTCCTCCTTCTTTCTCACTCTTTCTCTTTTTCTTCACCCTCCCACTCCCTCCTCCTCCCCCACAGTATTTCAAATATTTTTTCCTCATCAGCTTCCTCTACCACCACTTCCTACATGCCCACATTCTCTCTTCCACATTTCAGAATGGGATAACAACACTGCAGAGAGGTAAATGGCATGGAACAAAAGTTATGCAAAATCCCAAGACTGGGTAGAATCTACATTTATTACTGTGGATTCAAAGAACTATGAATATTATTACTAACAACAATAATGTTGAAGCCCCACAAGAGCAGAAAATAATGGAAAATTTACATCTCAGACATTGGACATATATACCATGATTTCTGTGGGTATAAACAAGGAGTCAGAAAATATCACAAGGCTTTCAAAATAATTCAGGTCCCACTGGATCTAATTCCAGCGGTAAAAAATGATTAAAAAATACTGACCTGGTTTTTGGACTTTTCTTCAAGTTCTCCCATGGCCTTGTCAAGTCGAAATTCCAGTTCACTGGCTCTTTGTTGCACTTCCTGTAAGTTCTGTTGCAGCTGTTTGTTCTCTTTCCGCAAATCTTGGATTTGGGTCATGTCAGATGCTTTCTTTGCCTGGTACACTTCCATGTCACTGCGTAGGCACTCCAATTCCTCTTTCAGCTCTTCATTTTCCTTTCTGTATGTTTCATTTGCTTTCTGAATTTCCTATAAGACACACAAAGAAAAACAAAAAAAAACAGGTTGGCATCACAGGTTTGCATTTTGTATACTGCACTGCACTAAACTTGAGTTAAACCCAGAATTCTAGCAAATTTCACTGGCAATATCCTACGACTATCCCAAAAGCTGTTGCTTATTTTAAGGTTAGGGACAGGATTAGGGATAGGGTTAAGGAAGAAAAAGTAACCTTGCAATATCCCTAAACTTTACCTTTGTCAGGAACTTTTTCATGTGTGCTTGCTATTTTCTAAACCTGCTTCTAATCCTAAATGAAGCATCGGGTTGATGAGTCATGAAGTCCAACAGTCAGATGCACAGTTTATGCATGAATAAAGGGCAATACTGAAACTCTCCCAATAACCTAATCTGATGTTTGGGTTAAGAGTCCATTTCAATGCTCTGTTACAATTCACTATATGGACAATCACACTGTCTCATTCAGCATTTGAACTTAAAAAAAATATCCATTTCATTATTATTGTTTTTTACCTCTTGTACANGGGGGGGGGGGGGGGGGGGGGGGGGGGGGGGAGGTGGTGCTAAGGAGGAGAGGTAAGCAGATTTTCATGAGCAGGTAAGCTGGCTTATTCATACCAAACACACATTCAGTTTGACACTCAAAAGTTTCATTGTTCTTCATCATATAATAAAACAACATAATTCACACAAAAGATCTCATACCTTCAGTTTCAGTTCTATTTCATTGCTTTCCTCTTCTTCTGCTGTGTCACGGAGGTCTTTGTTTGCTGCCTGTAAGGCCTCAATTTCATGTCGCATCTGCAAAGTAAACAAACATTTTGCTACAGCAAGCACCCTGCACACATTGAAACCAAGTAGATCACCATCTTAAACCTTTTTTCTTCCTTGCCTAACTGTGGGACAGTGAGAAATGACTGAGTTTGAGCCACTGCCTGGGAATTTCTGGAGTGGTGTCCCTTGCTCTGCTGGACAACGAGACGAAGAAGGGAGCAGTTAGCATAGAAAATTCAAAATCAGTAACAAAAGAAAGGGCGGCTTCCTTTTCTAGTGAATATCAGCAAACTGTCATCACGAGAGCCAACTCCTTTCTTTGCCTCACCAAGAACTGCACTTTGTTCAGCCTGTGTAGGATCGCCCACTGCTACCAGAGTTCACTGGCATGTGGAGGAGTCACTTCGGTGACGCCGCTTTGCAGTCGATAGTACGAATCTCCCAAAGTGCGGTATCAGCAAGATGAGGAAGACTACAACCAGTGGCTGAACCAGAGGGTCTTGCTGATGGCAAGGCCTGACCCAAGATCTCCTCAACTACCTCCACAGGGTAGCGACTGGAAATGATCAGCGATCATGGTTAATGTTACCGGATACGATCGGCAAAAGTTGAGAGGCTCTATGCCACAGATAAAGGCCAATTGGCCCTCGGGGGCAGATGGTCGAAGGGTCTTGCTTGACTGATCTGTGGTTGGAATACCAGTCTACTGTCTCGCCATCATGGGCATGGGGGATTTAGGGACAACGACACAGTTGAGGCATGTGTTTTTGAACGCTTAGGGCCATACATGCTTGGCAGTTCAACGACCGTGCCAGTCATCTGATGGGCTCGTGCAGAGGAGGTACAAACCATCACACTTTTTCCTATCTGGTGGGCGAGCTCTACCCCAGATGGTACGACCGTCCTAGACGGGAGGACCACCATCTCTCAAAGGGTATCTCGCAACTGTCCAAAGCAAGTCGAGTGCCATGCGGCAGAGTGGTCAGGCCTCCGAGGCAGGGGTGAACCGAAGGGACACCAGCCTGGGCTGTCCATGGGATACAGAATATGTTGAGTGTTCATTCAGTGAGCATCTCGCCACCCCGCTCTCTTGCAACAGCAAACAGGTCCAGGATCTTTATTATTTTTCTTTGCCCTATGGACCGATCGAGTCACAACTACCGCACGCAGGCCCCATACCATTGGTAATGATACTTCTGGTGGTGCCTCCGGTATGTCATGGATTCCTTTGTAATTCCAGCTTTGCGATTGTGCTCGCTCGTAGCCTTGGACCCTTTGGAGGAACATGGGCTTTCGGCAGAGCCACTGATTTTAAAAGGGCGGGTGGCCCTCTATCCCACGTCCCTCAAACACAGACTACCCCCCGTGGAGTGGCGAGCGAGTCGGGGTAGCCAGCTAGGACCTCATTGCACTGAAGGGCTCCGAAAGTAGGCCCAGTCATTGGCCTGCCGGCACAGGGTGATCCTGAGCAGGGATAAGCTATGACTCCACGCCCCCCCATCAACACTGTCTGGAGGTTACCACCCGTCCAGCCCCAGGAGTCCATTTATGCCTAAGTTACAACTCCAGAGCCCCCACACCCCTGAGGTCTTTGGGCGGGGGGAGGGGACTTCTGGCAGGCTCGGTGTGCGTGGAATTAACCATACGATGGCTCAGAGCACCTGGCACGTGGAGGAAGTCACCCCTCCTCGTCCGTACCCTTCCCACCTTTCACCGGTCTACACTTGGCGAATGTTGGCAGAGTATCTCAAGAGGGCCTTGAGGAAGGATGGGGGATCTTTCCACAGCTGAGAGATACGAGTTAAGCAAGCGTGCGGTTGCCCTGAGGACAGGGCAAGGGAAAAGCAAGTGAGACGGTGAGAAATGACTGAGTTTGAACCATTGCTTGGGAATTTCCGGAGTGGTGTCCCTTGCTGTGCTGGAGAGCGAGACGAAGAAGGGAGTAGTAAGCATATAAACTTCAAACTTGATAGCCCCAGAGAGGGTGGCGTCCTTTTCTAGTGAATATCGTTTGAAGATTCAGCAAACTATCGTCACGAGAGCCAACTCCTTTCTTCGCCTCACCAAGAACTGCACTTTGTTTGGCCTGTGTGGGACTGCCTACTGCTACCGGAGATTACTGGCACATGGAGGAAGTCAGCCCGCCTCGTCTGCTCTCTCCCTGCCTTTCCACCAGTCTACATAACATTAAAACTTTCTTTACTTATCTCAATCAATCTCTCTCTATGGGGCTATCGATTTTGAAGTTTATATGCTTACTGCTCCCTTCTTCCTCCATTTGTTCAGCACAGCAAGGGGCACCTCTCCAGAAATTCCCTGGAAATGGTTCAAACTCAGTCATTAATTCTCACCACCCCACATCTTCTCTAAATTTTTCCCCCTCTTGTCATCTCCTTTCATCCTCCAATTTGTTAATGTTTTTATTCATATGATCTGTCAGGAATGGTTACAGTTAACTTCAATTAATCTCTTTGGACCCGTACATATTGACATGAAAATTAAAATTAATGTATGTGTTTGTACACATACTTTCTGAGATCATCAGTAAGAAAAATTTCTGTCTTCATCATTATTGTCATCTACCACCATCATCTCACTGAAAGGGTAGCACCACCATAACTTGTTGATTGTTACCATTGTTTCATTATTGTCTTAATGCCATTGTATACCGTATGCTGTTTGTGAAATAAAATCTATAAAAAACAAAAAATCATATGATTTGTGATCAGAAAATTTTAATGACTGACATAGATGTCCTCACAAAGTCAGTGTCAAGAACACTCATAGGCAATGTTTAAGAATGAGATCTTTAGACATTCCTTGAAACATCTAGTAAATCTATACATACCCTGAGGATCTGTTCTTTCAGCTCTCTTTCCGTTTCAAACTTTTCTTCTTGGGCTTGCATCAGCTGAAGAAATATCAGCAAGATAATATGTAAAGCCTCTTGTAAATCAATAGATCATCTACAGTATATTTGGTGCTGACTGAACTTGAGATGCAACTTATGAAACATGCCAAACTTTTCCAATTCTGATATTCAAAGTTGAAATTCAATTACAGTTTCAGTCATTTCGTGATTTTCTCTCCTGACCCTTTCCATCAACTTCTCACTTTCGATAATCAGATGAAATCACTGATGGTAAAGAATTCATATGATAACAGGACAAAAATATAAGTGAAAATTTTACCACAAAAAATACAAAAACAAAAACAGTCACAAAACACTACTTACCTCAGCCCTATGCTTTTCAGTCAGCATTCTGTTAATTTCATCTGCATGGGCCATGTAAGCTTCTTGGATATCTTTAATCTTTGCTCTACTTTCCTCAGCAAAATTATGTACATCTTTGCACTTTTCCAGGATTTCCTAAACATGATGATGAAAATGTTTAAAGTGCTTGCATTCCAAAATGCATGATGCAGTTAACAAAGTAATAAATGACTGTCATTTTTATGTAGACCGGTGGAAACAGAAGGCTTCTTCAAATCTTACGCTCTAAGACCAGTCCCTCTTACGTCATCAATCGGAGGCCACCTGGCAAGGTTGGGGATTAAAGTGCATATTGGTGCATAAAATCAGCCGAGGCTAGTGTTCAGCTCTATGTGGAGCTTGGAGAAAATGATGTTCTGGTGTTTTAATGACCTAGATCTATTGCATGAAACTGTTCTTCTGTAGGGTTACCCTATGAAATCAATGTAATACATAGATCTATCTCAGTATGCTGACTTCTTGGCTCAGAGAATGGAAGGACAGATCTGTGTAACTTAGCATTAGAAGCTGGAATCCATGCTCAGGCCTACCTTGTTATTAAAAATTTGTATAATTATCACTGCATTAAAAAAGTTCTATGTATCATATGCCCCTTAGTGCATGAAAAAAGCATATGTTGTACTTATCCAGGACTTATGAATTCATGCATATACATTCACACTGAATAAAGAGGTATACCTTTTTATATATAATAACTTAATATTGAAGTGTCGGCATTCTCGAGGTGTCATTGGACAGTACATAAGTATTTTGAACTCTTGACATCCCATTTCGTCTCATATTCCCTTCAGAGTAAATAAAGGTTGATCAATCTCCTTGTGTGTACATATCGTGGAACCTCGATATTATGTATTGATTCATTTTTTAGTAAGTGTAGCTTACCTTGTCATTAAGTGTGAATTTCACATGCACACTCATTATTATTCTATCATTTCATTAATGCAGCTTCTTGGATAATGCAGCAAGTATTAACAAGTATATTAAGTATACCTGAATGATAAATATACCAAGGGCATACCTAATATATCACATTCTATAGTCTAGTAATATGTATGGGCATGTGTAGGTGTGTGCACATGGTACATGTATATATATATGTTTTTTGGTGTGTGTGTGTGTGTGTGTGTGTGTGTATGTGTGTGTGTGTGTGTGTAGTTGCCATGGCCCACATCTGGAATTCTTCCCAGATTGGAAACATGGCTTGCTATCCCCGCTAGTTGTCATATTTTACCTCGAGCTCACGAACTTTTTCTTTCAAAGTTTTATTTTCCTTGGCCAGCTCTTGTAGGAGGCCTAGTGTCTGAATGTGTTTGTTGGTCAGTCTCTCTGCCTGTTGATGCATTTGTTCCCTGGGGATCCGGTCGGGTGAGTCTTTATCCATGATTCTGGCCGCGCAGAAATCTTTCAAATCTAAATGAAATCAGCCCAAAAACAATTTCAACATGAGCAATCTCGTTACGGAGCATGTCATCATGGCAATCATGCCGCCATTAAGCCTAGTCCTAAATTGCCTAGCAATTGTAAACATCAGGGCTACAGCTCCCACCACTTTTTTCGTCAATCGAACTTAATCGAGTTCGTAAAAAAAAAACAACAGTAAATCCAAAGAAAATACAAAGAACAACAGCACAAAAAATGAATTAGGAGTCATGATTTATTTATGATTATCATCACTGCTCCATCCAAGCCTATAAAACTGCAGTCCTGATCCACTGCACTTTAAAGCAGTGCAAGCAGAGCTGGGGATGGGGTCATTTATCATAAACTTAGACTGCATCTTCTTCTGTGGTTTGCTTAATCCTAAGTGGTATCTAACTTGCACTTATTATGAACAATAGATGCATTGTTTTAAATCATAGCTGAAAATGTGAAGGACGGGGATGGGGGGAAGGAGGTGAAGAAAAGTTTTATAAAGTGATGACCCTTTTCGTCTCTTTAACAAATGTGGCTTCATGTTAGCTGCAAGGGATCCTTTGCATCGTTTTACCGGATATCCGGTGGTCAAAACTATCAAAAAGTGTAGTGTCATACACACAACGTTAGAGACCTAACTAAACCTTGTTTGATTGAATGATTTAAAGCTCTGTGTTCTATACAAACTAAGATCTGTCTGTGCATTAGCTCTTACGGTACACTTAGATCCATTTGTTCGTGTCAGAGAGTAACAATGTCTCCGACGGACCCTAGTAAAATCAACAAAGTTGTTGTCCATCCTCTCGTTCTGTTGAGTGTTGTTGATCACTTCAACCGCATGGGAAAAGTTGGAAATGTCAAAAGAGTTGTTGGTGTATTACTAGGATCAAATCGACAAGGCATATTGGACGTATCTAACAGTTTTGCAGGTAAACCAATCGGTTGTTACAATTAGATAGGTCTAGAAAAAAGATATAGACTAGCATAATGCTTTTTGATGTTGACATTCCCATGTCCCAACAACTGAAAAGTGACAGAACCGGGCACTAGACTAGTCTAGTCTAGTACTAGTTTGGAAGTGTGGTCCCGACTAAAGTATCGATATACAGTGGAACCCGCTTAAGCGGGACACGCGTGAGCGGGACGCCCGCTTAAGTGAGACGAATGCCTGGGGAACGGAATTTTTGCTATTTAAATCTATACATGTGAGCGGGACTGCAACCCGCTTAAGCGAGACAACTTGAAGTCAGATTTCCGTAATATACACGCTGTTTTTGACCAGAATGCTGCAAATTGTCACTATCGTACTGTGTCTCGTACCTTTGCCCATCAGCTGAAAAGCTGAGAGCTACAAAGAAGCTTGTACCGACGGCCCTAATCACCCTCCCTTACGTTACGTGAGAAGTGATTGACACAACCTCCCCATAGCCTTCTGTCGGGCAGTTGACCCTTCGGCGCACGCATGGACGAATCAGAGCGGACATCCTAGTTGCTGGTCATTTAACCCGTGCAATCATCAACGGATCAGGATTAAGTAAGCCCTGCCCCCTGTCAGCCACACTTTATCCTTTCTTCAGCTTACGCAGTGATTGACACTTACGAGCTTTATCTGCGCTATTGCACAACACTCAGCCAGGGTGTCGGTCACATAGGCATGACCATCATTCGCATTGCGTAAAGGCTTTTTGAGATTTTGACACACGCCGTTTGCGTCGCGCTCTGGCCAGATGTGGAGCGAGAAGTGTGACGCTTATCTTTGCCGGTGTTTACAATCATGCAAATTTGATCCCAAATTATTTTTGATCACTTGAATTGGGGGGAGGGGGCGGTGAACATTTCGACTTCAGAGATGTTAGACCTTTTATATTCTCTCCAGTTTTATTTTAACATGACGTATTCTTTCTTTCCCTCTGATGTAGACATGTCCTGGTCTTTAGAAGAAATTGTTTTTTAATTTTCAAAGGAGAGTGGTGAGAAGGCTTAGGTGCTTCTTTGAAACCAACCAAAAATCCCATTCCCCACAAAGAATATGCTCTGCAAGTCCACTGAAAATGCAGTTAGACTGCTATTTTAAACAGTACAGATACAATTTAAATCTTACTCTGTTGTCACACCTCACTAGCAACAAGTAATGATATCCCTTAACTTAAATGAAACGCACAAACTAGCTAAGAAATCACTTAATAATTGATAGTCCGCCTAAGCGGGATGCCCGCTTAAGAGGGACGATTCGTCGGGAACGGAGCCGTCCCGCTTAAGCGGGTTCCACTGTATATACTTATTATTGATATATTATACTGAGAATTAGTATGCCTGTTTGCCAGATTTTTAACACAGAAAGTCATGGCCCTAAAGAAAAATTCTCATCATTCTTGTTTTGACATGCACAAAACTTAACTTAAAACACAACTAATGCATTAAAATCATGGCATTCTCTAACAACCGCGCCGATTCATTCGATAGTATATATCGATATTATTATAAGCAATATTCCTCAGTATTTGTGCCCCAAGCGATATTCCTTGATATTTGTGGCCGATACTTGTGCCAGTTCCCACTGCTTGAGACAGCAAATCACTTGAGTGAGACAGCAAATCGGCCTGCCTCCTCCCCGCCTCCTTTTATGATAGACAGTCGCCCCCTTCACTTGTTTCCAGACTGACCGTTTTTTTCTTTCTAACTTTCTCCACTACTGTCCACTTCGTTTTACTTGCTTAGGGTTAGGGTTAGAGAGTGGGAGAAGGACAATTTTTGAACTGTGGAGAGATATCCAAGACGTAATTGGACCAGCACATCAGAATGACCACTGCCCTGTGGATTTCGCATGTACGGTCGCTCAGTCCTCCCTCCGTTGGTGAAACGTTTGATCACCGATTGTGAATTTCACATTACGATGATCTCCCGGCCGGTCAGGGGCTTGAACCCCTGACTTGCGAATTTCGCACCGAACCGGCATCGATAATCAAAGGGACCGATGATGGCCAATTGGAGAAGCCGTTGATTTTGCGTTCATTTCTATCCAACTTCTCTTACTGGAAACATCTGCGACTTCATGTTGGAACTAACTGTGGTGACCGTGTGTTTTCTTATTCACTTCTATCATGCATCTCCGTTCTTCACGCATCTTTCCCAGTAATGCAATTCATTTAGTCATCTGTCCCAGTCACCCTGTATATTAGTGCTAGCTATCGGTGTTGTTAGAATAATATAGTCCAATGACAGCACCGCCAATCTTCACGCATCTTTACCTAAACTTTTCCCCCCCCAAAAAAACCAAGCCCCTTTTTTTTAAATTGTTGTTGTCCCCAAAAGAAAACCCATTATTTCAGACACTACTCTTATCTGGGAATTTTTCATTTCGTCTCCCTACGACAGCACCGATCTCAGAAAAACAATAGCTTTTTAATAGGACGAAGAGAGCAAAATCTTGGCTATCGGTGCCCTTGTTAGAGTAATGGGTTAGTCCAACGACAACACCGATCTCAGAAAATCAAGGACTTTTTAATAGAGAGGAGAGAGCAAAATCTTGGCTATCGGTGCTATTGTTGGAGTAATATAAGACAGTCGGACATTGGGGACAGCGCGCTGCGGGAGGACGAGGCGTACGACTAAATGAATTGCATCAATAGATAAAGACACTAGAGCACGCGAGCCGATGGAGGAGGCGGGGCGTAGTCTAGTAGTATCGAAAGTAGTACTAGATCTAGTATCGAAATTAAATATCGAATAAATAATTAAAAATGATTATATCGCAATCAATATTTTCGACTAAATCGGTGTGGTTGTTAGAGAAAGCCAAAATCGTCACAGAACTTTATACCTGAACAGCTGAATTAATTTACAAATTGCAATTTTAACCCACTTGTAAATGCAAACGATACCTTATATCAGCATTTTCCAGCATTAACGCTTAATTATTAATAGATTTTGTTATTAACACATGTTTACACCCATAGCACTTGTTTGTATGACAAAGTACCAGGTGAAGAGTGGCTCCAGTCTTGTCAGGGATAAGCTCCTAAAACCCTTGGCTAGTTTCTTTCAGGGCATAGTGTACTAAAAATCAATCTGTACTCAACCACAAGGCCCAATTTTTTTTTTTTTTAAATTACCACTAGGAGCAAACACCTTAAAGTAACTGTACCACTGAATCACTGACTTATTCCCAATGCCAGTAAGATCTAGGATTGTGCAAATTGGGATCTTATAAGACCAGAGAAAAAGCAGGTTTACAACTTTTCCATTTCACTTATATAATTACTTAATTCTGCAAGTGTTTATTTAAATAATTCTAATATCATAAATATTTTGACTTGCAATAGCTAATCTGGAATATCACAGTGTTATGCATGCATGGACATTGAAAATATTACCAACTCACTTTACCAACCCACTACTGTATAATTGATGAACATGTACTAATGTTGCAGTACTTATATAAAGGCGACACCAAGTACTTGAATTCTTTGGATGCCTCTTCGACGATTTGTTGTTGTTGTTGTTTGGACAGCCCCAATGTAATTGCAGAGCGGCGCTGCAGTCTAAAATGTCTGAACTGATTGATATGACATTTAGGTGTTTAGGGATGTACTTGTGGTTGATGAAATGTGAATATGAATTTGGACAAAGGTTTGACTGACCTGCTAAGTCTACCTGTGAGATTGTCACATAGATAACACAGGTAGAGTGAAAAAGTGAGTGAGAGAGAGAAAGAGAGAGAGACTACATTGATTCCTACAACAATAATACTGTTATCAAGCAAATTTATTCATTTATTTTCTTTTTTAAGATGCAACAAACATTGAATAAAGGACTTCTGACATCGATAACCGACCACGAATTTAGCAATGTTATTATGAATTCGATGCAATTATTATGTACTCGATAACAAATATATTTTTAGGTTATTTATAGTCGACACTGCTTTAATTTTTTTGTAAATCAATTATATCGATACTTTAGTTTGGACCACCTTCCACACTAGTGGCCAGAACCAAACGCTGACTGATGACTCAATACTCAATTTGTGCAGTGCTGCTGGCTGGTATGCAGTATGCTAATATTGACTTATTGTGGTGGAATGACTAGTTTTTGCCACTGAGTTATAGCTGGGAAGGATTTCCATATGTGATAACTCCTATAGCTATGGTCAGTACCTTAATTCTGAATAATGTACTTACTAATATAATATTATAACCCTAACCCTAAACCTACCCTTAATCCAAACACTAATGCACATCGAGACAGGAGCATCAGTCGAAGCGAGTGTAACTCCTTACCACCAGTTACCACACATGGAAATCCTCCCGATAGCTGAAAATAATGGGATGGATTTCAGAATGAGCTTCATACCTTTACTAATACTATTTTAATATAAGGGAAACTCTGTGAATGGAGTTGTGCTGGGATCAAACTGAGTCCATTTGCATGGTAATCCAGCACCGAGAACCACTGAGATGGTACTCCCTAACTAGTGACAGAATTCTGTGACATCTCTCCTCATGTCTAAACTTTCCATTGGTTGCTATGCATTTTGACATTACACTCAGCTGTTAAAAAATATATTAGGATCCAGAACTCCTGCTTATTAAATACAACCCAAATCTATTCTTAACCCTTAACCTAATCCTACTGTCCATTGGGACAGGAGCATTAGTCAAGGCAAGTCTCTAATCCTTCTGCCCATGAAGATAGGGGCATCAATACTTTTCTGTATATATTTTTATTTCTTGCGTCCATATCTTTTAGGGACTGTTCCAACAAGAAAAATGGCATCCTCTGTTGGTGCTTCTCTTTGGTTGACAGTTTGATAGTAGTCTTTCATCATGGGTGAATGAGTTAACAGTGCTTTTTCATCTTGAGACTTCTTACAAAAGTATAAAATTGCCATAGTTAGTTGTAAAAAAAAAAGCATTGTTGTTTATTATGTTGAAAGTGTGAAGCTCAGTCGGAATTCCTCCCAAATAATGCTTTCCAGCCAAAAAATAAAGTTATGAAGATGAAGTCAGTTTTCTGGATCATCAAATGATATTTACATGACAACTACATTATTTTGAACTTTAGAATCACTGAATATCATCAAGATTACAGGCTTCATCCCCTTGCCACCCAGCTTTATCCCTACGTTTTGCTGCTTGCCAGTACTACACATATGAAACCCATAAAATAAAACACATGACAAAAATTAAGTGTTGAACTTCTAACTTCAACAGTGAAACAAGAACATCCAGCGTCTGACACCAGTGCAACAAAAATATTAGAAATTTCATTTACAAGTGTTCCTGCATCTTATTTAAAGTCATGGCTTACTGCTCTGTGGAGCAAGGAAAAAAAAAGCACTTCCTTGGGCTGAGTCTACACTAGATTGACCCAGGTCTACTAGTGGAGCATTTGAAGACAAGGAACACTAGGAAAGCAAACAGGATGGTCCTATTGGCTCTTTGTCATCTATTCTTAACATAGTAATCTGACTGCAGGCCTTCATTCATGACAGCATTGATTCATTGTCTTGTCTAAGACTGAGTGAACTGTATCATTACATATCGGTGCTATCTCGAGAGAGAGTCACAGATTGACTGATTGATCAGTACCTGGCTGCCTCTTTCGTTAGCAGATGATAAACACACAGGACCATCTGACATTGTCAGAGATTATTTTGTTGGAGATTAATCTCTTCTACTTACAGCCCAGTTTTAGTGAAATTAATGTGTCTGTTGTAACATGAAATTTTATATTCTCTTCTTCCTAGTACCATTTGATGAAGATGACAAGGATAGATCAGTGTGGTTCCTGGATCATGACTACCTTGAAAACATGTATGGCATGTTCAAGAAGGTCAATGGTGAGCTCATTGTCATCAAATCTCACCTTTTAAACATTTTAGACTTCTGGCTACTTACTCTTATTACCCGTTGTTCTTCAAAATATGAAAATGTGTCAGTATGACTCATGAAGGTGCACAGTATCTTGAGGTTGGAACGTTAATTCTCAGCCCTCTGCCAACTTAAACTGGGTTAGCCCTGTGTGTTAATCATATGTGAGGGCTGAGATGTGCAGTGTGGTAAGGATTTTAATGAACTCCATTTAACAAAAACCAATTCAGCCATTGTGCAGCTCTTTCTATCTAGAATTGTGTGAAATTTTGTATGCAAGGTGATCTTTTTTTTAGGTTTGTTAGTCCAGATGACTTTCAAGTATTTTTTAAAAATTAGTTTGTGTCGTAAACAAAGCCCAAAACCTGGGAAAACCCCCACCCTAACTACATTTCTGTTTTTTTTTTAAGTATTGTGACTTGCTGCACAGACATGTCATTTGCTCAGTTGCTAGCCAGATAAACCTGTGAAGTTTGCCGACAAGGTTTGCCAACCTGACATTATATTATATAAGACAAAATTTCTGGATAGGTCTTAAGACAATGATTGCTATGAGAAGGCTAGTATGAATGTGTGTGGATATAACATGAGTTTCCCTGTTCTTGGGCAGCGAGGGGACACCTCAAGGCTTCAGCTACTAAAAGGTTGCTGTGAGGCAACTCCAAATTGTATAAAAAGTCTTTTGGGAAAGTCTCTAAATAGCATTCAGATCCTGTCAAATCACCTTCCAAAGGCAAACATGAAATTATTAATTATGGAACAGCTGGAGCTTTGAAAATACACTGCATTATAAATTGCATGAAATTTATTTCCATGAGACTCCGCCGCTTGCAAAGCCTGCCATGAAATGTGTTTTGACTAGATCATTTGTAACTGACCTCAGTTTGACTGAATAATGAATGAAACTCCTATTATCTAATGCTGTACTTTTGTCTTTCCTAGCCCGTGAAAGAATTGTTGGCTGGTATCACACTGGACCAAAACTTCACCCCAATGACATTGCTATCAGCGAGATGATCAGGAGATACAACCCCAACTCTGTATGTATAAATAAACTTAAAGTCTGAGCAGTGATTCCTTAGGTGCTTCATGTCTGAGATGAAACTGGGTTGTATATTCACATAACCTGTGACAGTGACAAATACTTGAAAACATAACAATAGGTTTAGCAGGCCAGGCAGTCACCATAGGTTTTCACATCCTTGTAGTTTTGTACAGTTGAGTCATTGTTCAGACATAATAACACACTTCATGTCTTTCCAGAATGTCAGTGAAATTGTGTAATGGTTAGCATGTAGGCCTACAAAGTTTTTTTTTAAGTCTCCAGTTCATTACTTGGTCACATTTGTATTGTGTATGAAATGTTTATTTGGTTTGTGTGTTTGCTTCATTTATAAAAGGGTAAGAGAACAGTGTATGTAAAATTTGCTAAGGGTTGAAGGCTAACAATTTTAAATTAAACAGGATTGATTTTCCATTGAGTTTGTGTATACTAAAGTGTTACTTTGTGAAACTGAAAGTGGGGAGAGACTTTTCCTAGAGGACCTTTTATTTTGACCGTTGAAAAAATTTTCCACATGTCTAAACTAAGCCAGCCGAGGCCTTGGTATGGTTAAACCTTTAATTATTCCGCAGCTCTGTTTTCCAATCATAATGCTTGTTTACCAATCACAATAAGTATTACTGGTATGCCACTCTTCAGAGAATTTTCTGTTTGACATTGACCTGAGAAATAGCATGCATAAAAACCAAAGTCTAAACAATTTAATATTTAGACTCAACAGGAAACTGCAAAAAGGTCAAGACTTTTATGCGAGTGTCATCCCTGGCTTTATTCGGTCATTCATGCTTTCAAACCTCACCCTTTGGCTGTAGCAAATACGTGATTGTTTATCCTGGCTAGCTGATTTGGAAAAGTGAATTATAAGTGATTTTTGGGAAGGTGTTCTTTTCCAGAGAATGATACAGTGAAGTGCTTTTCTTGTCTCCATATCCTAATGTGAGTTGTCACCACAGGTACTGGTTGTCATTGACGCAAAGCCCAAAGAGCTAGGTCTTCCCACAGAGGCATACATTTCTGTAGAGGAGGTGCATGATGTAAGTGTAAATGTGTGGCTGGATATCTCAGTGGCATGCCACTAAACAGAATCATGTATTCATGATATTGGTTATGTAGGGATATAAGTGCCTTCCTTAACAAGAAAACAATCTGTGCTTACACACACCAGATATATAAATCTTGCAACATTATCATTTTCACTTATTTGCTCTTCCTTCATCATTCAAATGCTATCTCCTTCCCTATCATGTTTATTTCTTGTGTCTACCAGTTTTGTGGTGAAAATGAATATTGGTGTTTGTAACTGAGGGATTGTTGAAAATGAAAAAGAAGAGGAAGCAAGATACTGTATATATCAGATTGAAGAAACAGTATGTAACCTATTGTATATGAAGAATTAAAGTTTGTCAGTTTCAAAACATGTCATGGCTCTTGCACAGTTCTGATTATGGGGACTATGGTCTCACAAATTCACACGTTTGATGAAGGTTTTGCAGTATCGTTATTCAGATTCAGTGCTGGGCTTGTTCATGACGGAAAAAACAACTAGGGCATAGTTCTTGAGTTTAAAGATTTTGACTTCGTCATTTTAACTTTAAACCTTATTTTTTCCTGTGTTTCTTTTAACATTTGTCTTTTAAATAGGATGGTACTCCAACATCCAAAACATTTGACCATGTTCCAAGTGAGATCGGAGCAGAGGAAGCAGAAGAAGTGGGCGTGGAACACTTGCTCAGGTGAGATAGATGATGAAATTATCTTTATAAGTTTATTAAACTCTTTTCTGTCTTTGTACAGTGAACCTCGGTTCTAACGAGGTCGCTGGGAGCAACCTTCAGTCCTCGTTGGAAGCTGAGATCTTGTTGAATGCGAGGTCTCTGCAAGTCATGTGAAAACTGGTCTATCTCTAGTGAGAACCTTTAGCTAAAAGGGTACTTAACTTTGCACTTCAAAAATATTGCAGGTTGCTACCCTTGACTCCAGACACCATGGGCATGACAACATCATACTGATTTTTTTTTTTTTTTTGTAGACAAAGCAGTGTAAATGTTGAGAAACGTATGGTTTCAATCACCGTGTCTGAGTCTGTGATTAAAATTTTGCCTAGCGCAATGATTGGTCCCAACAAAAGACTTGGCCAATCATCAGCAGAGCATATTATTCCATTGTTCCATTGTCCATTCCCCTCGCCCTTGCATTGCAGAGACTTCAAAGGATTTAATTATTCTTCCACTCCCTGCCGCTGATCGCCCAGATGGTTCTATCTCTTTCCTTCATCCTCTCCCTCCCTACTCCACTCCTTTACACACGCAACTATTACCGGTAACTTTTCATGTTGACTCATTCTTGTAAGTTGTAGACTTGTTAGCAATTTTTATGTAAACTTTTGGGAGTTGCTCGCTGCTGACAGTTTCATTGCAGGTGAAAAGGATGTGCAACAGTCTAACTTGAGGTCAGTGACCTCGTTAGAGCCAAGGTTGCTAGAATTTTGTATTAGTTGGATCAGAGGTACATTTACTATAGTATTATAAATAAGGGGGAAAAAAAAACAGGGATTTTCATTTCCCTCGTTGAATGTGGGGTCTCGCTGAATCCGAGCTCGTTGTATTTGAGGTTCACTTATAAATTTTCTCTTTTGATCAGAAAAGTTTTGCAGTGCAGTATTGAATCGGTGCTTTGCTTTCAGTAAAGATGAGCTCTTAATATTCCCCATCTCATGCATGCATTTATTTCACACCATTTGAATTTTGTGTATTGGGTTGTAAAGTGAATGTCAGAATACAGGTTTATTTCTTTAGTTACCATACCTGTGCTACAACCCTATGAAAAAAAACACCAAAAGCAGTGTAACCTCAGTATACAAATTCCACATCATCCTTTTCATGCTGTTCATAGGGACATTAAAGACACAACAGTTGGAACATTATCTCAGCAAATCACAGCCCAGCTGATGGGACTGAAAGGCCTGCACTCACACATGGATGACATCAGCAGCTATCTCAAAAGTGTGGCAGAAGGACGTCTCCCCATCAATCATCAGATCATATACCAGCTACAGGTTTGTTAAAGCTGCATCATGTGACAGTGTTAGCACAAGATAGGCCTGCTTGGGGCCTGTTTTGTGAGTATGGTTTTATGGAACTATAACCTGACACAGATATTCTCAAATTTGGAAACCTCCTGCACAATTAACATCACAATGGCAGCAGTTTAAAAGAATGTGTTGATAAAATTGGCACCTTTCCATGCCTTTAAGCCAAACACACAGATTGAATGTTCCCTATTTGATCATGTCTGTCAACTTTGTCATACAACTGATTCTTAAATATAATCCGACCAGTTTTATTATGCCAATATGCCTGCTGATTTATATATTCCTAGGAAATCTTTCTTGAGTCATTTGCTATTCACTCATTGCCATCAGTGGATAAGGTAGGATTTCATTGCTGCCAGGATATACTATCAAAAAGAACTAAGCACCATATTTTGTAGTGAATAATAGCATATTAGGTATAAGGTAAAATGTTACTCGAGATTCAGGTTCCTCCCACTATCACTGCAAAGACGTTTCCCGGCACAGAATCATTAAGTACGTAATTATAATAGATGTTTTGCAGATGTTGGAGAGAGAAGCCTTGTGATTGTTACATAGAGGACAAGATGATCTCCTATCTCTCCGCAGGATGTATTCAATCTTCTGCCAGACATCAGCGTGCCAGAGCTGGTCCATTCTCTCACAGTCAGCACAAATGACCAAATGAGTGTTGTCTATCTGGCATCATTAGTTCGCTCCATCATGGCATTACACAATCTCATAAACAACAAGGTTTGTATGCAGGGTGGAAAAAGTCAATTGACCAACTGACCGCTCTTTTTTTTATGATCCCCTCACCCTCTACTGTCACATCTTTCAATATCATTTCTTTTATAAGCTTCATTCTATGGCTTTACAACTCACCAAACTCTTAAACATCTCTATGTGGTGTGTTGTTTCCCAGATTTAGTGAATTGATCATTATTATCTCAAGAGCTTGTTGAAACTGCGTAATGCAACAGATGATCTGCTTTCAAATGCATTAAGATTAGTTAAGAAGCACATGGGTTGTCAAATCAACCCTACCGTCATTGACATACCCCTCAATGAATCTGTTTGCCATCCTCAGTTTGAATTTGGTATATGCTACATGTAACACTTTCACTTTGTGGGTGACATCCAAGCAGTACTGCCCTTGCTATTATGTAATAGAAACACAACAAGCAAGCAGAGTTTAATTGTTTGTTATGGAGCAGCATGTAAATCTGTAACCATCATTTTCTATTTAAGATATATAAGTTTGTTTCTGTGACAAGAGTTAATCAAAATAATTTGATATAAAGAATTCATATCTTTGTTATCACAATACTGAGTGATGGTTTGCACCTCACTTGATGTTTACAACTGTGATACCCATACATGGGAATCTTGCATTGATAGGATTCAGACCAAGATGTAATGATACTTCTTCCTGAAAATTGTTGACATGATGGTTATATATTTATGTAGCAGAAAGATGCAGAGTTGATGCCACATTTGAAAAGCAATAATGGTGTGGCCTGGGGATTTTTAAAAATATTTTTGCTACTCTGACACTCGTTGTGTTTTATCAGGTGCAGAACAGAGATGCAGAGAAGAATGAAGGCAAAGATCCAAACAAAGAAAAGAAAGATAAAGAAAAGGCAGAAGAAAAGGCCAGTGGAGACAGTAGTGATAAGGACAAGAAAGACGGGGCAAAGGATAAGAAGGACACCAAGGATCTTAAAAAGTCAACAAAATAGATGGTGTGACAAAGTGTGCTAGTGGGGTGCATGTGTTTGCTATGGCTGTCATTTCATTTTTACATAGCATTGTACAGAACAGATATGAGAAACTGATATGCCATTACACCAGGCTTGTATTGATCTCTAGAGGCTGAGATATTTGTTTGTCCATGTCTGTCGTTCAACATTTTCATTATTTAATAAATTTGACAAGATAAAATGAACTTGCTTCCTTTTCAGTAAATCCTTTTTCTTTCTTTTTCAGTATTGTGTTGTGTGTGTGTGTGTGTATATTATATGTCTATATCAATGTGTAATATGTGCATTTATAGTGACACAACCAAAAAAAATGATTCAAATGGATAAACCTTGGATAGTTCTTAGGAGCCACAAGGCTTAGGAAAGGAACAGAAACCTGTTTAGACCAACACTGACATGACACAAAGTCTGTGGGTTGGCCTATTCACTGCACTTTTGCTTTCTTGCCATCAGACCTTTAGAAATTATATTATGAAAGGCCTGTCTGCCAAAAAAAACTCAACCAACAACAACATAACATCACACAATTTATTTCTGAAATCTTTACTTCACAGCAACAAGGAAAAGTTGGAATGGCATATATGCTCAATGATAAAAGCTTCAAAGGAATAGTGCAACTTAATATAATTCTTTGCATAATATTAATATAACTTTGGCACATCAGATAGTGCGCAACAGCCAACTAATACTCCAGTAAATGTCCACTATGCACCGGAATGTTCCTGAAAGATGTGCTGCTTCTTCTAGACACAGAATACTTCATTTGGAAGATGATATCTTGGAGAATTTTTTTTAAAAAGTCCATCCCCAAAATAATCAAGTCCCTGTCTTGATTTTACCCATTATCCTGTCAGTTCCATTTTTCATAGAGTAAATAAAGAGCATATTATGAAGGCATCATGGGAAAAATCATCAGCATTTACTGGAAATGATTAAAAATCCCTCTTGTATAAACAGCACTGAAACCTATTTTGGCTCAGCTACTTTCTAAAAAGGTTAATAAAATAATAATTTAAGTATATAAATCTTAAATGTTGACTTTTGGTCACATATCATCCTAGTGGCCTCAAAATATTAAAGATTTAAGCAGCATTTTACAGATTTTGAGCACCTCACAGGAGGTCAGACTTTTAAGAATTTTAGAAGTACACTGAAACCTCGTTATACCGCCAAGTAAGGGGCAAACGGAAAAATGGCGGTATACCAAGAATGGTGGTACAACAAAAATACCATGTAGAACAA